>QXTE01000258.1:1548504-1588504 GCA_003942145.1 Platysternon megacephalum | reverse complement strand
CCAGGAGTAACCCACTGGGCCGATGTCCCTCACACTCACCCCCATGTAAACCAGGAGTAACCCACTGGCCCGATGCCCCTTGCACTCACCCTGTGTAACCCAGAAGTAACCCACTGGCCCGATTCCCCTCGCACTCACTCCCGTGTAAACCAGCAGTAACTCCACTGGGCTGATGCCCCTTGCACTCACCCCCATGTAAACCAGGAGTAACCCACTGGCCCGAGTCCCCTCGCACTCACCCCCTGTAAACCAGGAGTAACCCACTGGCCTGATGCCCCTCGCACTCACCCCCTGTAAACCAGGAGTAACCCACTGGCCCGATGCCCCTCGCACTCACCCCCCTGTAAACGAGGAGTAACCCACTGGCCCGATTCCCCTCGCACTCACCCCCCTGTAAACCAGGAGTAACTCCACTGGGCCGATTCCCCTCACACTCATCCCAGTGGAAATCAGGAGTAACCCACTGGGCCTGGTTCCCACATCGCTCTCCCCCATGTAAATCAGGAGTGACTCCACTGAGCCGCCTTCCTTGTTAACCCCTGGAGCTCAAACCCCTCACTGAGCAGCACGGGGCACCGTGAAGGTCCAAGCCGCCTGCCCCTGCCCTGCTGGCCCCACATGCACGCGCCCTTTGCCCTGCGTGCTCCCAGCACTCACGTCAGCGGCTTCTCCAGGCGGCTTCCTGCCGAGCCGACGATCTCCCCCAGTGTGCAGAATGCCTGGCCCAGGAAATCCTGGCGGGACAAAGGACCATGATGAGCATCAAGAATCCGGATTCTCCGCCCAGACCCCTCAACACATCAGCCCTGCTGGTGGCCTTCACTGGAGCAGGGCAAACCATTCGGTTTTCGTGAGAACGGGTGCTCACAGGGCAATGGCACCTTTGCACCAAAGGGGGCTGTTCCGGGGAGAATTCCAGCCTGGGACAGATGGGGAAATGTTTGTGCATTCAGCGCCTGGGAAACTGGCTCTTTGTATGGCGAAATTTTGCAATGCAAATAGTGATTTATCTGCAGGGGGAATCACCTTGGGTTTCCATGGAGACAGCAGGAAGTGCGAGGAGGGAACACAGGAAGTCCCACCCCCCAGGATGGTGACAGCACCTCCTGCCCCACCACTAGGGAGCCTGTGTCACAAAGCTCTGCGACTGGGATTTCCCATTAATGCTACTAGTAATGGGCCATTTGAATCCTACTGGCAGCCTGGGGTCTCAGTGTAAACGTACAGATGAGATAGGCCCAAATGAAGATCCATGGACTCCCGGCTCCCCCGCTGGCCCCTGCTAGCATGACGGGCTGCAGCCACACCCTGGGCACGTCTGAGGGCCCTGTGCCCGGGCAATGACACGGGCACACAGAACAATCCTTGCCGCAGGTGGGAAGTGCCCTGGGAAGCTGGCGATGCAGCCTGGCATGGCCTGGCTAGTCACACAGGACACCTCATCTGCCCCCCACGGAGAGCCATCTCTACCCTCAGGCTCTAGGCACCTGCTCAGCCAAATCCTGATGCCCACGCCCCAGGGAACATGGGCTGGGGAGCCATAGGGTGTGTCCCTCTGGGCCCAGCTTCTCGACCTGGGCAACCCGGGTCCCCGGTGGGGCACTAGGCTGGACGGGGGCAAGGCAGGAGGGATGAGAGCAGCTCTCGTTGGGGGTAGGGAACATGCTCTTACTCACATGCTTTGAGAGGTCGGGGCTTTTGGAATCCACGTCGTACCTGCGGGGGGGAGGAAAAACCACATGACGCATGGCCATAGCCCCCCTTCCGGCAGGGCCTGGCACTCCCCATCACCACCAGGCAGCTCCTGGGGCAGCGCACGGCCTCCTGCTTGGAGGCAAGGCCTTGAACCGGGGTCTCCCACGTCCCACGGGAGCACCCAGGCCCCTAGCTGAGGGCTAGGCTGGGGAGTCGCTTTTCAGCATCCAGGGCTGGGAGATCTGACCGTGATATGCACGGGGATGTTTCCCCCCATGCACCAGGCCAACGCACCACTGAGCTGTCACACAGGCCATCACGACAGCCTCTCACTGAATGTGGATGGAATTTGAGCACCTGAGCAAAGCCCCAGCCAGGGTCTCTCGCTGTGCCCATGTGGGGTTGTTATTGTAGGGTCTTCCCTGAGCTGCAGCGTTTGCCATTTTCCCCTCAGAGCCTCCCATCCCCCCCGCTCTGCAGGGCCGGCCCTGGCACTCACAGGTCGAAGCGCAGGCTCTGTTTCTCTTCGAAGAAGTAGTCGAGGATGAACTTGCGCACGAAGTCGGGGTTCAGGGTGTTGTCGATGACCTCGGTCCTGCCAAACTGCAGGGCGAGAGAGACGCCAGTTAGCTGGGGTGGCGTCCTCGGGGCCCAGGAGCACTTGGGGAGCAGAGTCAGGGACCCCAGTTCTGGGCTTCAATGGGCACAGTTAGACTAAGCCTAAGATTGAGAGCTGGCAGCTGCCCACCCCTCTGACCTTTCCCAGCCAGGAGAGGGGAGAACCCAGCGCGCCGGGAGACAGGGAGGGAGGAACAGAGACTGGGGGAAGAGAGACTCATCGAGGGGGCAGACACCTCTTGGTGTCTCCAGCTACTAATTTCTGGCTCACGCCACAATGGTGCTGGCGCAGGCAGCTGCCCTGGCACAGAGCCCATGTGGGTAGAGTTCAGGAGCCTCTGTGATTAAGCCCCAAGGCACATCAATTAAGCAGCTGATAATCATACGTCATGCGTCTCCCTGAGCATAGAATAGCTGGGTGGACTCGCACACCTCTCCCGCCAGCTGCAAATTCATGGCTTCTCGGGGCGAGACAAAGCCCAGAATAGGCACGGGGGCCGTGTGCGTATGCAGCTAGTACTAAGAGGGGTCCTGGCTGCGGGATCGGGGTCTGCACCGGGAGCCATCCCAGAGAGAATCCAGACCCAGAGCCAGCAGCAGCGTCAATGAAAGGGAAAATGACACCAGGGGCATGATCCTGGAACTGGCGAGAGATGCTGATGCCCCTCACTCCCGACCCACAGCCCCCTGCTATACCAGCCTTGGGCTCCCCACACACACCGCTCTGCTGGTGCCCCTCACTCCCGACCTGCAGCCCCTGCCATCCCAGCCCTGGGCTCCCCCCCCACCAGCTCCGCTGGTGCCCCTCAGTGGGGGTAAGAATTCAAGAGCTTCACATTCATGTCACGTGTGATCTAAACTGGAGTTCAGCTCCGCTCTCCAGTGGGGAGATGCCAGCAGCACATTGGCCCTACTCGGAAAAGAGGGGGAGGAACTCGGGGTTTTCTCAGGCACCCTGGGCATCGGGGCCCACCTGTGCATGTAGCAGCGTCCTGAGTGCACGCTGGGGATACAGTGCTTGTGTGTTCCGGGGGGCACACAGAGACGTCAGGGATGCAGACTCACTGCCCGCAGCAGCAGCACTGCACTTGCACCTAGTGGCTGTGACTGAGACCAGGGTCCCATTGTGCTTGGAGCTGTACATACGCACACCAGAGAGCATCCCCGCCCCGCAGAGCTGGCAGCACAAACAGACAAGACAGCAGGAGAGTGGGAAGGGAAGCAGAGACCCAGAGAGGGGAAATGACTTGACCAAGGTCCCGCAGCAGGTCATTAGCAGAGCCAGGAATGGATCCCACGGTGAATTCCTGGCCCTGATGAAGTCAATTGCAAACCTCTCCTTGATCCAGCAGAGCCAGGATTTCACCCCAAGGCTCTGGGCACTGAACCCAGAACTCTCTCACCCAGACCCTGCTGTCTCCTGTTGGGGCAGTGGGGCTTCCCCCTGGCCTAGCAGCCACGTGAGTTGAGTGGCCAGAGCTGGCCCCTGGGCTTTCCTGTTCGATGCTGCCTATGGCAGGGACATCCAAGCCTGCTCGAGTGTTTCCTGGCACCCTTGGGGCTGCAGCAGGCACTGGCAAAGGTTAATGGGATTCCCACCCCGCCTGATGCTCACACAGAGGCTGTTTGCTGAGCCCACTCTTTAATATCCTGAAAGCTCTTGGCTAACAATGCAGTAACCCACCCTGCTCCGCTCCCAGCCGGCACATTGGTCCCCAGCCTCTGGCGGGGGCACTGAGATCTTTGAGGCATTTGAACACGGTGAAGGCTGCTCCAGCGAATCCCTGATGTGCAAACAAGGCGATTCCATCTGCAAATCCTTGGGCGGGGGTGGGGGGTGTCAAGATGACAATGTGAATACCCCAATTCCTGAGCACAATACACATGCTGGGCTAGATCCGGAGCTGGTGTAAACTGGCAAAGCTCCATCACCTTCCATAGTGCTGTGTCCATTTACACCCACCGGGGGCCTGGGCTATAGATCAGAACCCTCACAGCCCCCTCCCCTGGGGGCATAGGCAGGTGCAGTATCACTAACCCAGCCTTACTGATGGAGAAACTGAGGCACAGAAAGGGAAAGTGATTTGTCCAGGGTCACCCAGTGAGTTGGGGGAGAGTGGGGAAAGGACCTGGGGTGCTGAGATCTGGCAGTGATGGGTTGAATAGAAATACCATAGATGGATGGATGGATAGATAGACAGATATTAAAAACACATGTGAGTATGCAAATGAATTGTGTAAATCTAGCTTCCCCTGTTTTCAAGGTTTCCCTGCTTTCTGCATTTCTCCCCAAGGGACTGATCAGTTTCATGCTTTTTCTTTAGTCAGTTTCACTTCCGGGTTCTCCTCCCCTGGTGCAGGAACACTGGGCCAGACCCTCCCTGAGTGTAAATCCCCCTGCCCCTGTCCCAGAAAATGCAGCAATGTCAATTTACCCCAGCTGAGGATCGGGTCAGCCTCACTGGCAGGGGTGAGCGGGAGTCAGCCCCCCCGCCAGTCCCTGCATTGACCAAGAACCACCACGGCTCCATGACAGCTGCCTGGGGATGGGCGAGGCCACAGGATAGGAAATAACTGGCACCACTGGGGATAACTGATAGTTGTATGATGGTGACCCCTGACAATTACCCTCCCAGTGGGCCAGTGATGCTGGTAGCCTCCGACAGGGAATATGAGGCAGAGAAATGAGTGACCCACTCAAGAGTCACGTCTGCTCAGGCAACAAGGGGTCATTCTGCCCACTTAGTCTGACCACATCCAGGGATTCCTGCAGCCAGCCCATAGCTGGCAGTTGAGCTAGCACATATCCAGTCAGTGCTGGGGCCATGGTTAGCTCTCAGCTCAGACCCATGGCCTCTGCCTGTGCACCTGCCGCTGCTCTCACTGGCTGGCCAGGGGCCTGAGCCAAACCCATAGGAAGTCCGTGGAAAGTCTCCCCAGCCCAGATCCTCAAAGGCTCCTACGTTCCACTGAAGTCAATGGGAGTTAGGGGCCCAAGTGCCTTTGAGGAGCTGGCCCTGCCAGCTCCACCGGGCGCTAGGGATCAAGCCAGGGATCGTTCCAAGGAGAGGGACCAGCGGACTCGCTGTTAAATGAAGAACAGTTTCAACTCCCCATTGACTGTCCCAGCACCTCCTCCGCTAGGCTTGCACAATCTGCTGCTGATGGGGCCTTAACGAGCCAGCCAATTGTCTGGACAAGGCTCCGAAATTACCTTTCCTCCCACCGAAGTGTGTCACCTGCACGCAGCTGTCGCTTGGCTCAGCTATTGAGGCCAGGTCTGCAGGGTTTGCGCTAACTGGGCCTCCGAGCCACCTGGGACTGCCAGAGCCGAATCCAGGCTCCGGGCTTGTTGTGGGAATGGAGAGACGGATGCCAGGTGCCACACCTGGGGAGGCCCAGCTGTTCCTGGGGGAGGGGGTCAGCGTTTGCTTTCCTAAGCTAAGGAGGGTTGGACCTGGCTGGAATGCGGATGGGAGACTTCCCAGGAAGACGCAGGGCTTAGCAACAGGTGAGGGGCTCCAGAGGGAGCAGCTCTGCCGATAGAAGAATTCTTGCACACCCCTGAGCAATGCAGCCAAGCAGACTGAATACTCTAGCCTAGAGCAGGCCTCAGTGGCTTTCCCATGCTGCGGCTGAGGGCCTGGTGCCCAGCGTGCCCTGATCGAACCTCCAACGGCCCCAGAATCCCCACAGCTGTGAGTGTGATGCGGGGCCACCTCGGCCTGGTAAAGGGAAGCGCACGCCTGGATCTAGGGCAGGGTGAGATTTAGCCTCTGCCAAGGAGCCCCTGGGGGTGGCACTACTTGGGGGTGGGGGCACCAGCTGGCCAGCATCTGATTTTCAGAGGTGCTGAGAACCTGCAACTTCCAGTGGAATCTGGGGGCTCAACACAGCAGGAATTCTGGCCTCAAGGTGGTGCTGGGTGCCTTGGGAGTCGGTCGGGGGGCTCTTCCGCCCATGCCCATGGCCTCAGTATGGCGGGGCCCAGCCCAGGGACAGTCCTGCCTCTGCTGTGAGCACTGCCTAGGTGTCTAGGTGAACCAGCCCCTTTAGAGCCACCCGGGAGCCCTGGGAGGGGCCGTTTAGGCATACAGAGGCTTGGGGAGTGGGCAGTGTCGTGGGCAGAGGAGAGCCTTGGCTCTGGACCAGCTCCACCCGTCTGACCCCCCAATGCCCCGGCTGGAAAATGGGGGGTATTTTCTGTGAAAAATTCTTGAAAGAAATCAGGACATTTTCATTAAAAGCCACGTTCTGTCTGGCCCATGTGCGAGGCCACTTGCACACGCAAGCACTGCTTGGGCACGCGCGTGTGCGCACACACAGCCACTTGGCAAACCTCTCGCAGGAAAACCAAGTGTTCTGATCTTAAAAGCCCAGTCTCCAGTCAGCCCATCTTCCCAGCCTCCCCTGGCTAGGAGCCACACGGCTACTGCCCTCTCGCCCTGCCCGCGCCTCGCTAATGCACTCGCCCCAGGCCCAGCTGAAGTGCTTTTAAGGTTCTGGCGCTGATGCGCTGCGGCTTTGCCAGGCATCCCTCCGGTTGCTGCTGAGCCTTGGGACCGTGCCAGACCCACCCTGGCGAGCCGAGGGGGAGTGGGACCGAACGAGCAGACTCCTTCCAGCCCAAGCAGAAGGACTGTGGCACAAAGGGCCCGATCCTGCCCCGACCATACAGCTGCAGCTCCCATTGGCTTCCCCTGGAGCTGTACACACATCTCTGAGCCCTGCACTGCACTGTGCCCACCCAGTCCGTTCGCCCCACGGAGGCAGCGTTGTCCAGTGGTTATAGCACAGGGCTGCAGATCAAGAGACTTGGCTCCGTTCCCAGCTTCCTCACTGACTGGCTGTGTGACCTTGAGTGAATCCCAGCCCCGCTCGGTGCCTCGGTTTCCCCATCTGTACTAGCCCATCCATGAGTTCAGCCCCCCACTCCTCCAGGAGAAACTGCTCTGAACAGGCAAAGCCCTGTGTAACTGCAATAGAAATACTAATGGCTCTTGCTCCAGGAGCAGAGATTCAGGGCACGGGGGGGGTGGGGGGAGGAAAATACCTTGGCGTCATTGCCAAGGGGCACACGTAGCCAGGCCAGCACTGCCCAAGGCAGATGGAGCCCACCCCAGTGCTGGGCTGCCAGGGATTGACCCTGGGGCCATGTGAGGTGCAGAACCCCCCATCCCCCATGAGCGCAGCAGCGTTATCTCTGGAGCGTGGCTGCCAGCGCTGGTGTGGCCTGTTTCTAATCACAGCACCAGCCTTTCCATCACCTTCCGCACCTGGGGCCACAGCTTCCTTCCCAGGCAAAGGGGGCGTCTCTCTTGCGGGCAAGTGCACAGTTCAGGCTGAAGGGGGTGGGAGCGGGCTGTTCCCACTGCTCCAAGCACGTGTAGCAGACACCCGGCTGCGAGCCCCGCTGCCATTGTGCTGGGGGCAGAGACAAGCCCAGGAGAGCAAAGCCCCCAACAGAAACCCAGACAGTCCTAGATTCCCAAGGCCAGAAGGCACCACTGTGATCGTCAAATCTGAGCTCCTGCTTAGCAGAGGCCAGAGCCCTGCCGCCAGCGACTCCTGCATTGAGCCCAGAACTTCTGCTTAAACCAGGGCAAATCCATTAGAAAGAGCCTATGGGAGCTATTCCAGAACAGGTTACTCCACACTAGCCATGCTGGTCGATTTCCCCATGTTGACATGGCCTCGGGAATCCTCTCCCCACGTAGGTGCTCAGAGGCCATGATCCAGTCTCTGCTCACACCGACCGCCTAGCCAAGCGGGGGAGGGGGGGGTCCCTTTATAGGCGTGTCCTATAGAAGTGAACAGGAAGTGAAACCCTTTTTCCAGAGTTTAGGAGCCATCCTATAGATGTGAGTAGCCAATTCCATCCCTGATGCTGAACTTTATAGGGTCTTTCCAAAACCCAAGAGCCGGATCACTTCTCTATAGGCGTATAAAATGACCTAGAGAACCCTACTGCCATAGGATTTTCCCCTAAGGACGATGGGCTATTTTAATGCGCTACTACTGCTTCTAGTCTGTACTGAATGTTATTTGCTCTCTCGAGTGTAACTTACAACAGAGGCAAAAGCAGGAGGGTTTGATCACAGCTGAATTCCAGCAAGGCCCGATTCTGCGAGGTGCTGAGCTCAGTAGATGCTCAGCCCCTCAAGGGTCAGTAGCAGCTGTAATACCTATTTACTATTTGATGCCTCTTTTTTCCTGAGGGCCACAGGGTGGGTTCCATGGGCAGCTTTGCCTGGGCCTGATCCAAGTCCCACTGGAGCGATGGGGTGCCCATCAGGAGCAGAATTGGGATGTTTGGGCGAGGAGCCTGAACCCGCTGCAGAGGGAGCATCCAGCTGCTGTGACGGATTATTCCGTACCCTTGTACAATTGTAACGCAAGGGCTAGCTCCCCCACTGGTGCTGCTCCCCCCTTATTTGCATAAGTAATTGCTAGCCTGTTAATGACTCACTGGGGATGCTGCACACCATACAGGAGCACCAAGGAGCTGGATTGCACGGGAAACCTCAGCACGATCGCTTCAATACAGACAGATCCAAAGGGGCTGTGTCTGATCCTGCAGGGGGCTGAGCCTCCTCTGCATTCACTGAGAGCTATTGGCTATTCCTGCACCTGGCTATTCCTCTCGTGCCAATGTGACTGGTATCAAGGGCCCAGGTCCTCAAAGGATCCCATTGGAAGTTAGGTGCCTTGGAGGATCTGGGCCGAGGTATCGCTTATTTCCTTTCCTGTGCAGAAAGAGCTGAACCATTTATACCGGACTACCTGCATCCACACTAGGGGGCGCTGTGCTGCTGTGACTCTGGAAGTTCAGCTGATGTGGTCCCCATTTGGGATGGAGGTCTGCGCCCAGTCTGCGGGGTGAGACCCTGTTCGACATCCCGCCCTTTGCATCGGTTAGTGGAGCACTTCGCAGCGGGTACCACGCAGGAATCCGTTACACCTCATCATTCCCCTAGGACATGGGGGATTCACAGATCGTGTGACCAGCCCCTCTGACCTCCTGCATCACACCGGGGATTCCTGCATCCAGCTCAGAGCCTGCAGCTGAGCCAGAACAGAGCTTTGAGAAAGAGACACCTGACCTCAATTTAAAAATCTCACATGGTGACTCCACCCCTGCCCCCCATTGATAAGTTGATCCAACCATTAATCACCCTCACCGTCAAAAATGTACTCCTTATTTCTAGTCAAACGTGTCTAGCTTCTGCTTCCAGCCGTCGGATCTCATTACTCCTTGGCGGGCGAGCTGGTAATGTAATAATGCCAGCGCAGTGCTGGTACGCTCGTCCTTCACAGGGGTAAACTGTGGCAAAGGGCCTTGACTCCAGTGCAAGGCAGAGACTGATCTAAGAGACGCCCGCCCCAGCTCCAGCCATGTGCTGTGAGCACTGATCACTACTCTCCGCACCTGGCAGGGCGGAGCGCAGCGAGAGCCAATGGACGGGGAGAGGCGCCCCACAGTCACGGCTAGTTTGGAAGAACATTAACGGCAGCATTAGTTCTCAAACCAGCCTGAATGACACTGGAAAGAAAAATTAGATCTCTTCCCCCAGAAAAACAGCCTTTCTCCCAGACAGCTTTGTTAACCCTTCCTAGGTGCTTTGTTTATTATTCCTCGCACCTTCTACACAGCCTCCCAGCCCTGGGCTCGAGGGGCAGGTTTGAAAAGGTATTTAGGTGCCTAACGAAGAGATAGGTGCGCAGTGGGATTGTCAAAATGCCAGGTCACCGACGGAGCATCTGAGCCTGTCTGCTGGTGCCTTGCTGAGGAGACCCAGGCAAAAGCAAGGAGCTGTTTGCTCGAGGTCTCTGCTCCCATCTCAAGCAGGCAGTGGGCTGGGCACGGCACGTACAGACCCAGGCCAAAGAGAGAACTGGTGACCACCCAGTGGCCTTGGAGGACAAGAAGACAGGCTGGAAATCCAGAGGGGAATGGCCGCCTCCAACCAGTGGGGCTGCACAGGGTGGAAACTGGAAAATGAAGTGTTTACTCCCCTGTTCAGTGTGAGGAAAATGAAGACAAGGGGCTTCCTTCCTTGGCCATCGACAGCCAGGCAGGGCAATGGAAGACGCAGCACAGTTCTCCCAATGATCAGCGGCAACCTGCCACCCAAAGAGAGAGCACCAGGGATTTCCTGTCAGGAACTCACGGCCACCTAGCACTGCCACAGCACCCAGATTCCCCCTCCCCAAAGAGCACAGGCCCCTCCTACTTAGGCTAAAGGAGAATCTCCATTCATTTTTTGCAGTGTAGGGCTTATGACACCCAACCGAGAAGAGCTGATTCCACCCCTAGAGGGCAGTGTGTTATACATACTCTCCAGTTCTTTACACTATTTAAGCTTTGCCAACACTTGTGTCCCTTGTCCCACCAATAACGTGTATTGAATTGCATCAGAGAAATAAATATACATGTTGCTTGTACACGGTGTCTTCTTCTAGAACCCAGTACAGCCAGGTAATGACTAATTTCATGATAGCGGCTTTTATTCTTTCACTGCATTCTCATTGCTGTTCTCGCTATCAGCCAAGGAGCCTCAGTATTTATCAGAAATATTTATACTCTCTTGATTGAAGACGCCAAACACAATATCCAATTAAGGCTCATTTTCGGGGAATTGGAAGCGCTTGCCAGCCAATTTGAACTTTATCAGCTGACTCATTCTCCAGAGACGTCTGTTCCGCTTTTGGAATGACACAGAGCGCCCTCTAGTGGTTACCACTGACGTGAGCCAGCAGCTCACCTGAGACCAGGGGGTGGTGTTGAACAAGTGCCTGCTTTGCACAGCCAAGGTCATGAGTTCGAGTCCTGGTAAAGGGAAGCAGTGAGGTGTAGTGGTTAGGGCACAGCCCAAGCAGACAGGAAATGCTGGGCATGTTCCTGGCCTGCTGTGTAACCATAGCTCCTTGCTATGCTTCAGGCTGCACAAGGGGGATAACGCCATTACCCACCAGCATGGGGTGCTCTAGGCCTGACTGACCACAGCGAGCACCACTGAGAACATTACAAGTGTCGCAACTCGAGTCACCAGTGCTGAGAGGTGCAGTGGGCAGGGCCTGGTCTAGTGACCCAGGAGCCCTGGATTCTATTCCTGGCACTCACTGATCTGCTGCAGGACCTTAAGCAAGATGAAGAGGACGCGTCACTGATACAGAGCGAGCTGGATTGCTTGGTAAGCTGGGTGCAAGCAAACCATATGCACTTTACTATGGCCAAATGTAAATGCATCCACCTAGGAACAAAGAATGTCGGCCATAATTACAGGATGGGGGACTCTGTCCTGGGAAGCAGAGACTCTGAAACAGATTTGGGGGTGGGTGGGGATGGACAATCAGCTGAACAGGAGCCCCCAGTGTGACCCTGTAGCCAAAAAGGCTAATGCAACCCCAGGATGCATAAACAGGGGAATCTTGAGTAGGAGCAGAGAGGTGATTCTCCCTCTGTATTTGGCACTGGTGCAACCGCTGCTGGGATCCTGTGTCCAGGTCTGGTGCCCACAATTCCAGAAGGATGTTGATAAATTGGGGAGGGGTCAGAGAAGAGTCATGAGAATGATTAAAAGATTAGAAAACCTGCCTGAGAGTGATCGATTCAAGTAGCTCAATCTATTTAGCTTAACAAGGAGAAGCTTATGGGGTGACTTGATCACAGCCTGTAAGTACCTACAAGGGGAACAAATATTTGATAATGGGCTCTTCAGTCTAGCAGGGAAAGGTCTAACACGCGCCAATGGCTGGACGTTGAAGCTACACAATTCCGGCAGGAAATAAGGGGTGATTTTTTAACAGGGAGGGTAATTAACCCCTGGAACGATTTCCCAAGGGCCGCGGTGGAGTCTCCATCATGGACAATTTGTAAATCCAGCTGGGCTGTATTTCTAAACACTCTGCTCTAGGGATTGTTTGGGGGCAGGTCTCTGGCCTGCGCTATACAGGAGGTCCGACTGGATAATCACCATGGTCCCACTTGGCCTTGGCATCTATGAAAGTCACTTTCTCTCTCCTCCCAGCCTTTGTCTGCCTTAGCTAGGCAGGCTGTCCGCTCCTTGGGGACGGGCCTCACACTGGGAGGCTGTAGTGCAATGGGGCCTGACGGTGCTACTGGAATACGAGTAGTCAGCATGTTGGGCTTTGTAATGACGCTTGACAGCCACAGATCAGGGCATTTACCGACAGGGCTATAATTACACGGCTAGATCTCTCCCCCTGGACACTCTTCTTCCAGAATAAGCATGTCTACATGGAGTGTTACACTGGCAAAGCTGTGTCGGTAAATTTCCCCATGTAGACGACCCCTAAGGCACAATGACCTGGAGACAGGGCAGGGAGGCTCCCAGCTACGCCAACCAGCGAGATGCAAGACCCACCCCTTTGATCCAGAATTCACTTGGTTCCACTTAATTGCTGCGGGAGGTGCAATGGGGCGGTGCGGGGAGCACTTCCCTCTATTGTGAGTGGAGCGGGAGGACATTTTTTGCCTGAAACTTTTTCACCACAAACAGGGCGACTAAAACAGTTTGCAAATTTGTGTTGATTTCACCAAATTGTTTCACTTGAAAAAAAATCAAAAGAGCCAAAACGGTTACACTTTGTGATTCAAAACAATTTTCATTTCAAAATTTTCTACCATTTTCCTTTAAAAATAATCTCAAAACACAACATTTTGTTCAACCCCAAACAATTCTTTTTCTGACTTTCTGGCTCACTGAAAATTTTCACCAATTTCATTTTATCTCGACCCCCAGCAATTGTTTTTATACTTTTCAGACCTGCCAGCGAACCAAAAAATCCCTTTTTCGCCCAGCTCTAATTGTGATGAGTTTAATGTGACGTGAGGCTCTGGTTTGCATTAGCCTGGCACTCAGCGCACACAAAATGAACTTAACAAGAGTCCACTTTCATCATTTTTTATAAACCACAAAGCTTATTTTTGTTCTCTCATCAAAGCGCCGCTTCTTACGCACTATACTGCAGGGCAGAAATTAACCAGAAGGATCATTGCACCAGTGATGGGAAGCCTGTGAGTGTGGCTGTATTTACTTTCTGAGTTACAATTCCTAAGGCCAGATTCTCAGCTGCTGTAAATCCGTGTAGCTCCGCTGGAGTCAATGAACCTAGGCAGTTCATCCAGATGTCCTGATTTTATAGGGACAGTCCCAATTTTTGGATCTTTTTCTTATATAGGCTCCTATTACTCCCCCACCCCCATCCCGATTTTTCACATTTGCTGTCTGGTCACCCTAATCCCAGCTGAGGATCTGGACCAGTGTGCAAATCTGAGCTGATGTTACTTTGTAAAAATACCAAACACCACTGTGAGGAGCATGGCATATAAATGAATAGATAGATGGATAGAAGGGTGGGGATGGATAGAAAGAGATGACAGGGTATGTACGGAGATGGATGCATGGGGAGATGGCTGGCTGGTGAAGAGATGGATGGATGGGAGAGTGTGCAAGGGGATGGATGGGTGGTGAAGAGAGGGACAGGTGGGGGGGTATAGGAAGGGATAGATGGGCAGGAGGATGGGAGGATGGATGGGAGAGTGTGTAGGGGGATGGAAGGATGGGTGGTGAAGAGATGGATGGATTGGAGGGTGTGTACAGGAAGTGATGGATGGATGGATGGATGGACGGACAGGTGGGAGGGTGAATACAGGAAGGGATGGATGGATGGATGGATGGATGGATGGATGGACAGGTGGGAGGGTGTGTACAGGAAGGGATGGATGGAGAAATGATTGGATGGATGGATGGAATAGTGCGTACAGGAAGTGATGGATGCATGGATGGATGGATGGATTGACAGGTGGGAGGGTGTGTACAGGAAGGGATCGATGGAGAAATGGATGGTTGGATGGGAGGATGGATGGATGGTGAAGGGATGGACAGGTGGGAGGGTGTGCACAGGTGGGGCAGGGTCCATCCACTCTGGTCGGGAGGGGCTCTGCCAAGGAGGGCTGTATAAGCACAAGCAGGAGACAGGCAGTGCACAATGGATGCTTGATCTCAGCTCACCCCCACGCTGAACCAGGCGGCAGGAAATAACAATGAAAACAAGCCACAGGGTTGAGCCAGAGAAGCAAAGCCCCTGAATGCGCCTGGCAGACCCTCCCTCCCCCCTCCAGTGCTCCCCACGCCTGGCTGCCCCTTCCACGCAGCCCAGCCGGCGCTCGCCCCTGCCCTGCTATTCTCTCTGGTTTGTGGGAAGCTCAGATCTCCCCAAGGCTCTGGAGAGCTGGGTGCACTGCTAATGTCACCCTGCCCAGAGCGTGTCCAATCCTCCCCCGCCTCAGGGCTGCAGCTCTGATGGGGGGGAGTCCATGCTGGCAGGGGATGGGGAGAGAAGCTACTGTCAGCTGAGGGCGGGGGTGGGATGTGATTCTCCTGCTCGTGAAAATGAAGGAGACAAGGTGCTAGAGACAGGTGTGATGTGCACAGCTGCTCCGCCGGTGCCCCTCAGTCCCAACCCACAGCCCCCTGCTAGCCCAGCCCTGGGCTCCTCCCCCCAAGCTCTGCCAGTGCCCCTCAGTCCCAACCCACAGCCCCCTGCTAGCCCAGCCCTGGGCTCCTCCCCCCGAGCTCTGCCGGTGCCCCTCAGTCCCGATCCACAGCCCCCTGCTAGCCCAGCCCTGGGCTCCTCCCCCCGAGCTCTGCTGGTGTCCCTCACTCCCGAGGCACCTTCCCAGCAGTGGGTCTGGCCCAGTGTGGGTTGGCAGACATCTGAGAAGGGAGTCGGACTGGGGAGAAGAGGAAGAACTCATCACTTCTAATTGACTCCCCAGCTAATGAAGCAATCAAGAATGGGCTGAGCCAGCCTGTGGATGGGGCAGTGTGCAAAGACTCAGCTAGTGTAAATCACACCACTCCGGGATTCCACCTCCACCGCGCCCATGCAGGGCCACTGAAACCAAGTCAGTTCCCCGGCTGTCCAGGAGGCCCTGCAATGCCCAGTCTGGATCCCCCGAGCTGGGCTTCTGCTTCACTGGAGCAGATGAGAGCCAAGTCCTCTGCAGCGTGACTCGGCTGGCGTCACAGCAGGGAAGGGTCTAGCCCAAGGCAAGGAGCATTGGTGTGCTGGGTTTGCACCGGTGGCCCACCCAGGGGCCATGCCATGCTCTGCACTGTGAGCCTCCCGCAGACTGAGCTGCCATAGTCCACGCTCGGGAGATGAGAGTCTCCTTGCCAGGCAGAGCTGGCAGGAGGCATTTCCTGCCCTGGGGCTCTGGGGTAGCAAGAGTCTCATCTGAGTCGGCTGAGACCTTCAAACTCATCCCACTTGTGCAGCAAACAGAGCTGAACCCAACTCTTCCCCATGGACCAAGCCGCACACATTGCTGGCTCTGCACAGATGGGAAGCCAGCCAGAGGCCGGCTGGCCTCCAAACAGCCGCGCACTGAGGCAGGTGAGCTAATCATCGGGAAGAGCGGCTCCCAGGTTCATCTGCCAGCAAAGCTGGGACAGACAATGACCACTGGTGGCTGGAGGGTCTGGCAGCGGCAGCACTCTGATCCCCGGTTCAGCTCGGCAGAGGTATCCTTGTGACCAGGGCAGAGGCGTGCAACAAGCCAGCAGAGTAGATCAGGGCTGGCTGATGTTCAGCTGTTACTAACTAGGTGGCAGGAACGCAGGGATCTAACGCTCTGTCCCTTCTGGTTTCTCTCACTGCCTAGCAGTGTCCTGGTCTCTTTCTCACGCACAACGACCTTGAAGCATATGGAAGGGTGAGGGAGCCAGGAGGCTGCCAGCATCTTGGCAAGGGAAGTTTGGCTCATTGTGTGGGGCTTGCGCCCCCTGAAACCTGCTGAGCAAGAGCTCCCAGTGCAGCGCTGAGGCCAAAGGGCTAACACCAGCCTGCGATGTGTCACCAAGCTGGAGCCGGAGCAGGGAGACATTATGGCATCTGTGCTTGGCACTGCTGCGACCGCTGCTGGACCCTGTGTCCAGTCCTGGGGCCCACAGCTCAAGGAGGATGCTGGTCAATTGGGGAGGATTTGGAGGGGTGGAACCATGAGAACCAGTGAAGGGTTGGAGAACATCCCTTATAGGGAGAGACTCCAGGAGCTCAATCTGCTTGGCTACAAGGAGGCCCAGGGGCGGCTTGATCACAGTCTGGAGGTACCTTCGTGGAGAACAGCAATGGGATAATAGATGCTCTAGCAGCCGGAGGTCTAACAAGAGCCAGTGGCTGACGCTGAAGCAAGATAACTGCAGACTGAAAGGAAGGTGCAGAGTCTAACAGAGAGGGGGAATTAGCCAGTGGAACAACTGACTAAAGGGCACATGCGGTGGGTTCTGCATCACTGCAGTTTGTAAATTGGGGGTGGGGGAGGAAGAGATGTCACTGCTCTAGGGACATTTCTAGGGCCTGTGCTAGCCAGCGGGTTGGACTAGATGATCACAGTCGTCCCTCCTGGCTTTATAAGTGATAAAACTCCTGATACGTGAACCGTACATACACATGTGCACACACTCACACAGGGACACACATGCGCACACACGGACATGCACACACGTGCACACACACGCACACACGCATAAACACACATGCGCGCACACATGCATTCACC
Organism: Platysternon megacephalum; assembly: GCA_003942145.1. NCBI lineage: Eukaryota > Metazoa > Chordata > Testudines > Platysternidae > Platysternon > Platysternon megacephalum. Next base: position 1,571,601 of record QXTE01000258.1, on the reverse strand, counting down.
TCCTATGTCACAAGGGCCCTTCCTACTCTTTTCAATGCTGACAGCTCCCCACTTCCTCCCACAGGCACTTCCTTTGTCACAAACTGTGTGGCCTGTCCAGCTGCCAGGCATTGGTAAAACAGCCCCTCCCGCAGAGAGCCCCAGAGCAGGGCCCAGCTGTTCGCACAAGCTCTTTGTGCACCCGAGTGGAGAGCCCGGTGTTGTCAGGCCGGAGCCGGGCACATGGGAGCCCAGCCCAGAGGGGTCTCTTCACCGCCAGGGGACCATATTGTGGGAAATGGGGTCGTGGGGGACTCTAGAGGAGAAGGGTTCAGGTGCGACGGTTCTACTGTGTGTGTGTACAAGTGTATTTGTGTGTACATGTGTAAACGTGTGTGTATGTGTGTTTGTGTGACTGCTGACGGGTATGGGCTTGTGTCTGAGCACTCACATGTATCTGTGCATTCACGTGTGTTCGTGTCTAGTCACACACGTGTGCCCATGTATCTGCTGACCTGTCCTCCACTAATCACTGGAGCTCTCCGTTGTTAACCGCTCATGTTCAAATACCCCCCACTCCGGGGCTGCTGCCCCCAGCACTCTGCCCCCCCACCCACCCCGAGCCTGGGTGGCTGCAAGGCAGAGCCGCTCTGATCACCGCACCATTCACAATTGACAAGCGTGGACCCGAGGAGCAGCCCACGTTGCTGTGCATGGCGCTGGGCACGTCAGCCTCGCATTCGTACTCTGGGTGGCTGGTTACGTCAGTCTGCAGGGCCTCTCCTCCCAGGGAGAGCAGGAGTCACTCACGCTGTACACTGGGTGGCATACGCAGCACCTCCCCACACACAGACAGGCAGGCCAGCCCCAGACAGCCCCCCGGGACACCAGACTTACAGCACACGCACACACGCACACATACACACAGCCCCATGCTGCAGGATGTTTTCGCCCTAGACACATGCACACAACACTGCCGAGGCTGGGAGTGAAAGAGGCCGGCTGAGAAGCGGGTCTGGTTTTCTGAGCTCAGCCAAGCTTGGGGCAGGATGTGGGGTGGGGAACAGGCTGAATCCTGCCCCTTCCCACTGGGATGTTCCTCCAGACTTTCCTTACTCATTTTGCTGGATATTTTGCCCTTTTCTGGGGACCTTTCAGTGAGGCTCTCAACGAGCTTTGCAGACAATCCTGGATTCCCTCCCACAGTTCCCACATCAGCAGCATTAACCTGCTTTTGCAGATGGGAAACTGAGGCACGTCACAGTGAAGAGACTCACCTGAGGTTACAGAGCAAATCAATGGCAGAGCTGGGAATGGAGCCCAAGGGGCCACAAGCTCTCACCACTGATCCCAACTGCCTCTCTCACCTCTGCACCCCACTCAGGACCCAGCTTCTCCCACAGAAATAGGAAAAAATGGCACAGTTCTTACCTCTCTCCACTGCTTGGTCTCTATCCCCTGGGTATACAGCACACACACTGCGGGGAAAGAGAACAGGACGCAGGTTAACGTGGGCAGTTGGACTGGCACGCACCTCTCCTTTGGGGCGTCTGGTCCAGCAGACCGGAGCCTTCCTCCCACTCCGAGGAAGGAGAGGGTGGGGCTCTAGTGTCGCCTTTTTGATTTGGAAGTCAAAGATTTTGGTCCCTCAAGGGGATCTCTCTGGCTCCTCCCCCTCCCCCCCACACCTCCCCACTGGTCAGCGTTAGCTGCATCACAACTAGCACCCAGAGGCTCCCACCAGGGCCTCCTTGCTCTACAGGCTCTACTAAGAGATATTCCCCACCCCAAACAGACCAGACAGACAGAGGGTGGGAGGGGAAATTGAGGCACAGAGAAAGGAAGTGACTTGACCAAGGTCATCCAGCCGCTAGTGGCAGAGGCAGGAATAGAAGCCTGAGTCCCAGCCAAATGCCCTGCTGGTGCTCCATCAGTGCATGCATTATTGCAGACATTGTTCCTACCTGTGGGTCACCGTGCCCTGCTCTGAGCAAAGTTACACTCCTCAGACGCCTGCTGCCCCCCTGCCCCACAGATCAGCACCAAGGAGGCTGAGTCTAGGCCAAGCTGTGTAACCCAGATTCTTCTGAAATGGTTTCAGCACAGGCCAGGCCTTCCCCAGCACTGACAGAGCATTGCTCAGAGGCCTGGGAAGAGTCCCCATGCCCGCCTGGCATGTGCCCAGAGCAGGGACTGCTAGTGCTACCCGACTGCCCAGAATCACTGACCAGAACCAACACACATGGGACCAGAAACTGGGGACCTCTGCTCCGGGTGGGGGAGGAACAGGGGCCTCCCCCAGCAGGGCTGACAGGAGCCTTGCTGAGCTTGCCCGGCTGGCAGCATCTCCTTGCCCATCTCAGGGGGTGTAGAATGAATCGCCCCAGGGAATCTGACAGGCAGCTTTCTGGCTGCCACATGGAGTGGCAGTGGAAAGACCAACCAGAGATTATTCTGTGTCATGGAACAGCCTGGCCCAGGGAGCCGTTCCCTGGGCAGCTCCATGCGAGCAGCACAAGCTGCTGCTGGCCTGGGGATCCCCACCCAATGCTACCCCACTCCTTCTCCGTGCCTGAGCACTAGCTCCGCAGCTCCCATTGGCTGGGAACCACGGCCAATGGGAGCTGCGGGGGCGGCGCCTGCGGGTGGAGGCAGCACGCAGAACCGCCTAGCTGTGCCTCCGGCTAGGAGCAGCAGGGACAGGTTGCCGATTGCAGGGAGCCGCCTGAGGTGAGCGCCACCCAGATCTGGCACCCCGAAACCTCTCCCGTACCCAAACTCCCTCCCAGAGCCTGCGCCCCGCACCCCCTCCCGCACTCCGAACCCCTCATGGCTGGTCCTCTGCCTAGAAGCAGCAGGGACATGTCGCCGCTTCTGGGGAGCCACGCAGAGCCAGGTAGGGAGCCTGCCAGCCCCGCGCCAACCAGACTATAAACTGAATTTTCTATGAAGATTAGAAATGCCGGTTTATAGAGCATTCCGGTTGGTACAGGGCCGGATAACACCGCTTTTCCTGTATTCGAATTCTAGGGATGTGTTCAGTGTTCTGACTTTACTGAGTGCTTGGGAGCGGCTGCCGGCGTCAATCTCACCCAGAACGTCGGTATCCCTTATCAGACGGTGACATGTGAGCAGCTGTATTGTGAGCCTGTCACAGTGTGAACCACCAGCCAGGAGAGAGACGTTAGCTAGCGCAAAGGGCTGGGCTCCAACCGAAGGCGTGATGCTCGGCCCCACAGGAGAGGTCCATCGACACCAGGTTTACTATTGTGAGACGTTGAAGAGGACGAAAGATGTTGGCTGTTCTGCCCTTGCCCCGGAAAATGGGTCATGAGAGTGGATTCCTCCCACTGGCTGAGTTTGCAGCTCAGAGCACACGGTAAGAGGGGGATAAAAACTCCTAACAAGGAGGAACTGGATCTCTGTGCGGCTTGGACTCAGGGGAAGGTGGGAGGGACAGTGAGGTTTACTAGACGTAAGTAAGAGATCCCCAGAAGCCTTAAAGGACGTATAGAGCTTGTTTATTATAGAAGCTTCTACAGTAGAACCTCAGAAATAGGGGAATGGAGGTTGTTCGTAACTCTGAACAAGACATTATGGACATCAGCCACGGGAGCGGGGTTGGGGCTGCAGACGCAGGGGGCGGGGTCAGGGCTCCAGGCAGGTGTGGGGGGTGTCGAGGTTTCTGACCCTTGGGGCGCCAGGACTCCCGGCGGGGGGCTCAGGGCTTCTGCCCCGCACCAGGGCTCAGGGCTTTAGACCTGGGGGGAGTGCTTGGGCCAGGGGCTTCAGCCCAACAGCTCCATTACCAGCTTCAGCCTTGCGGGGGACACTGGGGCTCAGGGCTCCACACAGCTCTGCTCCCGGTTTCAGCCGGGGGTGGGCACTAGGGCTCAGGGCTTTAGCTATGTGAGGGGGGGAACGCTGGGGCTGAAACCAGCGCTCCCCTCATAGATAAAGCCCCAAGACCCAGAGCCCCCCTCAGGGCTGAAGCCAGAAATGGAGCTGCGGGGCTGAAGCACTGAACCCCGGACCTCCCCCCCGAGTCTAAAGCCCTGGGCCCCAGTGTTCCCGAGGGTCAGGACCCCAGAGCCCCCACACCCCCTGGAACCCTGACTCCCCCCGTCTCACCGTGTGGCTGCAGCCCCAACTCCCACCCACCCCACTCCATGGCTGAAGTGTGAAGCCCCGAGCCCTGCAGGGCTAAAGCCCCAAGCCCTCCCCGCCCCTACTGGGCCCTGGAGTTTTTATAGTATGTTGGAGGGGGGCTCAGAAAGAAAAAGGTTGAGAACCCTGCAGTACAGTATTTGCTGGGGTTTGGTTTTGTCTCTGCTGCTGCCTGATTGCATACTGCCTGATTGGTTAACCGGCCAGTCCGTAACTCTGGAGTTCCTATCTGAGGTTCTACTGTATTATACAAATAAGTTACAATCTGAAGTTTGAAAACGTCTCTCTGTTCACCTGCTTTAATCCCGTCAATAATTCTCATTTCCTTTCCCTACGCAATACATCTGTAGATAGTTTGTTCGAGGCTTGGCTGCAAGCCTTGTCCTTGGGGTGAGATCTAAGGTGCAACTGAGCTGGGGGAAGTGTCTGGTTCTTTGGGACTGGGAGTGACCTGAACCTTGCTGTGATTTGTGGTGAGGGACCAGCTACCACAAAGGTGGATGGGCGGCGAGACAAATCGCCCAAGGGGACTGTCTGCGACTCCGTGTTCAGGCTGTTGCAGTGCCAGAGACGTTCACACTTGATACTTGGTTGCTGAAATCTAAGCACAGAGCTCAGCCAATGTGGGGTGTGGGCCCTGCTCCCGCCAGTCTGCCCTGAGGTTGGGACGCAGGCTCTTGCCTCACTGCAGGCAGCTGTACTGGTGGTTTCAGTCAGTAGGAACCAGCCTGAGACCCAGCAAACTCATCTCACACAGGGACCACCAAACAGTCACTTCTGGCCTGGACGGTACTTGAATCAGTGACAGAGGCTCTGCGGCCCCAACCCCCATCCCTGGAGCCATCCAATGCCCCCTTCCCCCACCATAACTGCTCCAGTGCAGCCTCATGTGCATTCCCATGTGCTTAACGTGACTGTCCATGCAGTGCCATGTGCTGGATGACATGCTGCCCCACAGCATCCTTCCCCCACGTCTCTGCTCCCTGGAGGCCGGGCCAGGCTCATGCTGCAGTAACGGGTTAAAAGCTAACCCGAGGGGATTTCTGGCTCATTTCACATCCAGAACCGGGCTGGGGATTTCACAGAGGAGAGCGAGAGCTGAGAGGCACTCTCAGCAAATTGTCATTTGGAGACAAGTCAAGGAGCTGTGGGCTCGATTCTAACGCTATTTACTGAACGGAGCAGCTGCTTACGAGGCGAGGGCGTTCGGCTGGGCTTGGCGCAGTTCCTCCCGGGAAGGTGAATTTCCTAGCGTCGCGTCACACTCTGCACTCAGTACTAGCCTGCTGGACCCTGTTCCAGACCAGGAGTGCCCCAATCCCCAGCGCTGAGCCCCGCTGCCCCCGAAGTCCTGCGCTCAGTGTCCCCTGCGAGGGGTTCTCTGGGGCTGGGCTGGAGAGGATGTTCCCAGGGCGCTGAACCTCCCTTTCCTGGAGGGTTTCCTCCTAGCCCCCCCAGCTTGTCCATCACTTGCCCTGCCCCCGCTGCTGTGCATGGGACTCACAGACCGATGTGCGCAGGCCTCTGGCCACAGGGCCCCGGCTGCTCCAGTGCTGACGTACCCCACCCCAGCTCTCCCTGAGGCCCCTGACCAACAGGGAGCAGGAGGCACTGAGACCCTTCCTTGCGAGCCTGTCCCCTCAGGCCCAAGTCTGCAGCCCCCAGAGGTGGAGGGGGTTTGGAGAAGCCCCCCACCTTTGGGACCCGTAGCTCCAACCCTCGGAGTCCCCCCATGTGTATTCTGGTCTCCCCCCACCAGGGTTAGCAGCAGTTGTACAGGAGACCCCCAGCTGCCCTGGGCTCCCTTAGCACGTCACCACCGGGATGTGGGCAGTCAGACCTAGTGGTCAGAGCAGGAGCCGGGGAAGAGTCCCAGACAGGCCAGAGGGCAAAACCGAGAGTCGCGTGAGATCAGACACGGGAGACAAACTTAGAGCAGAACCACGGATCGATAACCAGCGTTGGGCCAGGGCAGCGGGAAGCTCTCCGACCACAGCCAGGTGGGTCTGTCCTATGGACGACTTGCTGTGCCCTGTGCCCCGGGCCCCAGCGTTCTGCCAGTCAGCTCCCAGGACTGGTGCCTCTGGCTGAGGCCAGCTCCTTGTCTGACCCCAGGTGGCAGATTGGATCTTACGAGCTCTAAAGCAGCCCCGGCCAGCACAACCCCCCTTGGTACTTACTTGGGTCAGACTTGGAGAAGGTGTCCTTGTCCAACAGGTGCCTGGAAGGAAGCAGAAGAGAACAGGTTATGGTGAGGCTCCGGCTGCTCCCCAGCCAAAGGGGTCCCCATAGACTGTCTCTGGGCAGAGGCACTTCACAGCCCTGCCAAGGCCCAGCCTGAAGTGGGCGTGATCCACATCTGGGTCGTAGCTCCCTCCTGCTGCCAGCCGCCTCTAAGCTCTGGGCCCTTCAACCACTGCCTCCTGTTCAAACTGCTCCTCTTCCTCGGCTGTCAACACAGCTCAGTTCTGGTGTGCAGCACTCCCTGGCCTGAGCCCCTCAATCCCAGCCCTGGCTCCCCCCCACGCACTGCTCAGCTGATATATTTCACTCCTCACCCACTGCCCCTCTGCTATTCCAGTCCTGGGCTCTCTCACACCCAGCTCTGCCAGTGCCCCTCAGTCCTGACCCCCAGATCTGGGCTTCCCACTATGGCTGTGCCAATGCACCACAGCCCTTCTGACTAAGACAGGGCTTCTCCGTACTTCCACAAATGCCAAGAGAGTCCAGGAAAAGCTGCTGCTACCACAAATATGCCAAACCCAACGTTTGCGGCCCCGTCTCTCCACCAGAGAACTGCAGGGCTCAGCCGGACCAAACACATCACAGCAGGACCTACGGTAACGGCAGCATGGCCACCGATTTGATGGCCCCAAGCATCCCTGCTCAGCAACCACTGTCGTCCCCCAGCCGTGGCCCGTGGGCAATGAATTCAGCGGGTCTCAGCCTCCTTTCAAACACACAAGCATTGACAGAAAACTAACGTGACAACTGACTTCCTCGTTTACAGCCTCAGCAGAGAGCCCAAGGGTGAGTGAGCTATGGAGACTGGAGGACAAACCTGACAGGGCAGGGCTGAGATGTCATAGCAGGGGTCAGTGGTAGGAAGCCTGCCCCTCCCGGGCTGTGATGGGCAGTGTGATTACTGATGCTGTGATGGAGCCTAGGTGTGCCAGTGAGGGTCAGAGCCCATCACACCAGGTGCCACACACATGTAATGAGAAGCCAGGCCCTGCCCTGGTGAGCATACAATCTACGTAGCTGCCTGTTCGCTGGAGACACCTGGCACCATCGGCCAGCGCGCCCTGGACCTCAAAGGAAATAAACCAGCACTCAGGAGCTGTGCTTGCCAGCACAGGTGAGCCAGACCCCAGCTGGCGTAAACCAGCACAGATCCCGACAGGTCAGAGCGCGTCGGCCCCTGGTTTTCAGGGGTTGCTGGTTCTAGAAGTGAGGGAAGGCAGCCCCACCCTAAGTCAGTATTTTCTCTCTGTCTCCATCCCCTCTCCCCGTCCCTAGCCCCAGCGCAGGCAAATTATCAGAATATCACATGTGCTTCTCATTACTGTCTCCTGATACTTGGGATTTACCAGCCCTCCCACTCTGGGGAAGGGCTTCCCCTGCTCGCCAGGCATCTGCAGTGGGCTGAGACACCGGGGAGGGGGGTCCAGCCACCAGCGTAGCAGAGAGAGGATGATGCGCTTTGCACAGCAGCCCCTCAGGCAGGTGCACATAGAGCTGGAGAAGCTGCGTCCAGCCCCTTTCTCCACACAGCGGGGGGAGCTGAGCTCCACTGAGTGCCGCGCGTGGTACGAGGAGCAGGATTGGCTGGGCCATGGCTAGGATACAAGATTGAATTGTTGCCAGCAAGCAGAGGGAATATCCCAAGTGGGCTTTGCTAATGCACAAAAAGCAAAGTAGCCCAAGGCCTTCCCGGAGCCTCGCCCCCTGGGATCTCCCGGGGCATTCGGAGCCAACGGGGCTCTACCAAAGGGGGCGTGTAGTGCTGCAGGGAAGGCTGAGGGCAGGAGTCCTGGATTCTAGTCCCTGCTCTGGTGCTACCTCAGTGTCTGCTGTTTAATGCTTTGAGATCCCCAGTGACGATCGCCATTACAGCATACAGATTGATTCCTCCGTTGATAAGATGTGCATTTCCCTTCGACCACAGGAAGACTGTCAATCAAAACAATGGTCCAGACCCTCCATGGGTGTCTGCAGGTATAGCTCTCTGGTTCAGATGTTGCACTCAGTTACACCAGTATAAATCAGGAGTGAACCCACTGGAGAGATTTCAATGGACTTACTCTGGATTCACACCACTTTGACAGTTTTATTGTCTCACCAGTGTAAATCAGGAGTGACTCCACTGGGCCCCGTTCTCCTCTCATTCCCCTGGTGTAAATCAGGAGTGACTCCAGTGAAGTCAATGAAGGGACACTGGGGTAAGGGAGAGAACCCAGGCCCTGCTCTCAGACAGTGCTCGTGCTCCCTCCCAGAGGATGCAGCCCCTTCGCAGCAGCGCGCACCCTGCAGCACCCCACACGGCCTGATTGGCGATACCAGGCCTCGGACACTTGGCACAGGGGACACTCAGCCTCTGTCCCAATTTCCCGGCTGCCCAGCGCTCCCAGGGACTGCCGGAAACCGACCCAAGAGCAAGCGCCAGCACATGAACAGCCAGGATGGGGAGGCAATGGCAAGGGATGTGCCACATGCCCTGGAGAAGGCTCAGCGGGGCAGCTCTAGCAAAGCTCCCTGGCATGGCAGGGGTTAAAGAAAGGAGCGCACCCCTCCCCTTCCATTAGCTGAGCGTTTCCGCTCCCCGCAGCACGATGTACCAGCCCACCCCACCCGGCTGATGGGAGAGTCCCTGGCACCAGGCTGGTGGATCAGCTCTGCCATTGCCCAGCTGGGAGATCTGCCTGCGAGCTGCACTGCCCCTTTGGCATGGTGATCAGGAGTGGAGCACTCACTCGGGGCATCCCCACGCCCGCAAGGCAGTGGGGAGATCACCCATGGCTTCCCCACACAGAGAAAGAGCAGGCAAACTGGTTGAAACAACAGTAAAGAACAGAATCATCAGACATATAGACGAATACAATTTGTTGGGGAAGAGTCAACACGGCTTTCGTAAAGGGAAATCATGCCTCACCGATCTACTAGAATTCTGTGAGAGGGTCAATGAATGTGTGGACAATGATGATCCAGTGGATATAGTGTACCTGCACTTTCAGAAAGCCTTTGACAGGGTCCCTCACCAAAGGCTCTTGAGCACACTAAATAGTCATGGGATAAGAGGAGGAAACAACAGTTGGAATAAATGGTCAGTTTTCAGAATGGAGAGAGGTAAATAGCGGGGTCCCCCAAGGATCTGTAGTGGGACCAGTGCTGTGCAACATATTCATAAATGATCTAGAAAAGGGGGTGAACGTGAGGTAGCAAAATTTGCGGTTGATACAAAATTATTCAAGCTAGTTAAGTCCCAAGTTGAATGTGAAGAAATTGCAAAGGGATCTCACAAAACTGGGCAACAAAATGGCAAATGAAATTCAACATTGATCAGCATAAAGTAAAGCACGTTGGAAAAAATAATCCCAACTATACATATAAAATGATGGGGTCTAAATGAGCTGTTACCACTCAAGANGGATAGTTCTCTGAAAACATCCACTCAATGTGCAGCGGCAGCCAAAAAAGCAAACAGAAGCGTTAGGAACCATTAGGAGAGGGAAAGATAATAAAACAGTAAATATAATGCCACTATATAAATCCATGGTACGCCCACACCTTGAACAGTGCGTGCAGATCTGGTTGCTCCATCTCAGAAAAGATATATTAGAATTGGAAAAGGTAGAGAGCGGAGCAATAAAAATGATTAGGGGTATGGAACAGTTTCTATATGAGGAGAGATTAAACACACTGGGACTATTCTGCTTAAAATAGAGATGACTAAGGGGGGATGTGATAGAGGTCTATAAATCATGACTGGTGTGGAGAAAGTGAATAGGGAAGTGTTATTTACCCCTGCACATAACACGAGAACTAGGGGTCACCTGATTATATTAATAGGCAGCAGGTTTAAAACAAACAAAAGGAAGTATTTCTTCCCACAACGCACAGTCAACCTGTGGAACTCCTTGCCAGGGGATGTTGTGAAGGACAAAACTCTAACAGGGTTCAAAAAAAGAACTAGAGAAGTTCCTGCTGGATAGCAGACAGGAGCAGCTAACAGGGGAATTTTGTGACGGGGTTTAGAGGGGGAGTGTGTGGGGGAGGGCTAGATACATTTAACATTCTTTAAACTTAAAGCCCAAAACACCCCGTGATAAAAACAAAACATCAACAAAGGACCCAGCTGCAGGAGTAAAAGGAGAATGCAGGCAGAGTCCAGGAACAGAGTGGGGACTACCCAGTTTATTGCACCCAATGCAGCATGCTTATTGCATGTTTACAGCATGTTTATTACACCCAATGGTCCTGCTTTGAGCAGGGGATTGGACTAGATGATCGCCTGAGGTCCCTTCCAACCCTGATATTCTATGATTCTATGTATGATTACTTGCCCTATGGGCAGGTGGCGTACGTGTGCATTCGGTGCAAGGAGCTCCTGGCCCTCAGAGACCGAGTACAGGCTTTGGAGACCAGAGTGGCTGAACTGGTAGAGCTGAGGGAGACAAAGAGGTACATAGTTTCTTGACACCTTAAATGACTGCTTCTTGGAGCAGCTGGTCCTGGAACCCACCAGATGAGAGGCAATTCTTGATTTAGTCCTAAGTGGAGCACAGGATCTGGTCCAAGAGGTGAATATAGCTGGACCGCTTGGTAATAGTTCCCCTGCGTGCCGGCCCCCCCCCCTTACTTGCTGCAGGCGGCCCTCCCCGCGCCCCCCTGCCCCAGCTCTTTCCACCTAAATGCCGATGACGACTGGGGCGGCCGAATATCTGGCTGCCGCGGTTGCCGCCGAAGGACCCGAAATACCGCCCCCCAAATGCTAGCGCCCTAGGCGACCACCTAGGTCGCCTAATGGGTTGCACCGGCCCTGGTGACCATAATATAATTAAATTTAACATCCCTGTGGTGGGGAAAACACCACACAACAGCCCAACACTGTGGCATTTAATTTCAAAAAGGAGGACTACACAAAAATGAGGAAGTTAGTTAAACAGAAATTAAAAGGTACAGCACCAAAAGTGAAATCCCTGCAAGCTGCGTGGAAACTTTTTAAAGACACCATAATAGAGGCTCAACTTAAATGTATTCCCCAAATTAAAAAAACACAGTAAGAGAACCAAAAAAGTGCCACCAGGGCTAAACAACAAAGTAAAAGAAGCAGTGAGAGACAAAAAGCATCCTTTAAAAAGTGGAAGTTAAATCCAAGTGAGGAAAATAGAAAGGAACATAAACACTGGTAAATAAAGTGTAAAAATACAATTAGGAAGGCCAAAAAAGAATTTGAAGAATAGCTAGCCAAAGACTCAAAAAGTTATAGCAAAAAAAATGTTAAGTACATCAGAAACCAGGAACCTGCTAAACACTGGATGGTCGAGGTGCTAAAGGAGCACTCAAAGACAATAAGGTCATTGCGGAAAACCTAAATGAATTCTTTGTATGGGTCTTCACGGTTGAGGATGTGAGGGAGACTTCCAAACCTGAGCCATTCTTTTTCGGTGAAAAATCTGTCCCAAATTGAGGTGTCAATAGAGGAGGTTTTGGACAAATTGATAAACTAAACAGTAATACGTCACCAGGATCAGCTGGTATTCACCCAAGAGTTCTGAAGGAACTCAAATGTGAAATTGCAGAACTACTAACTGTGGTTTGTAACCTATCATTTAAATCAGCTTCTGTACCAGATGACTGGAGGATAGCTAATGTGACGCCAATTTTTAAAAAGGGCTCTAGAGATGACCCTGGCAATTACAGGCCAGTAAACCTGACATTAGACTGGTTGAAACTATAGTACAGAACAAAATTCTCAGACACATAGATGAACATAATTTGTTGAGGAAGAGTCAACATGGTTTTAGTAAAGGGAAATCATGCCTCACCAATCTACTAGAATTCTTTGAGGGCATCAACAAGCATGTGGACAAGGGGGATCCAGTGGATATAGTGTATTTAGATTTTCAGAAAGCCTTTGACAAGGTCCCTCAACAAAGGCTCTTAAGCAAAGTAAACTGTCATGGAATAATAGGGAAGGATCTCTCATGGATGGGTAGCTGGTTAAAAGATAGGAACAAAGGGTAGGAATAAATGGTCAGTTCTCAGAATGGAGAGAGGTAAATAGTGGTGTCCCCCAGGGGTCTGTACTGGGCCCAGTCCTATTCAACATATTAATAAATGATCTGGAAAAAGGGGTAAACAGTGCGGTGGCAAAATTTGCAGATGATACAAAACTACTTAAGATAGTTAAGTCCCAGGCAGACTGCGAATAGCTACAAAAGGATTGCTCAAAACTGAGTAACTAAATGGCAACTAAATGGCAAATGAAATTCAATGTTAATAAATGTAAAGTAATGCACATTGGAAAACATAATCCCAACTATACGTATAAAATGATGGGGTCTAAATTAGCTGTTACCACTCAAGAGAGAGATCTTGGAGTCATTGTGGATAGTTCTCTGAAAACATCCACTCAATGTGCACCGGCAGTCAAAAAAGCAAACAGAATTTTGGGAATCATTAGGAAGGGGATAGATAATAAGACAGAAAATATCATATTGCCTCTATATAAATCCATGATACGCCCACATCTTGAATACTGTGGGCAGATCTGGTCACCCCATCTCAAAAAAGATATTATTGGAATTGGAAAAAGCTCAGAAAAGGGCAACAAAAATTATTAGGGGTATGAAACAGCTTCCATATGAGGAGAGATTAATAAAACTGGGACTTTTCAGGGGATATGATAGATGTCTATAAAATCATGACTGGCGTAGAGAAAGTAAATAAGGAAGTGTTTAAAACAAACAAAAGGAAGTATTTTTTCACACAACGCACAGTCAATCTGTGGAACTCCTTGCCAGAGGAAGTTGTGAAGGCCAACACTATAACAGGATTCAAAAAAGAACTAGATAAATTCATGGAGGATAGGTCCATCAATGGCTATTAGCCAGGATGGGCAGGAATGGTGTCCCTAGCCTCTGTTTGCCAGAAGCTGGGAATGGGCAACAGGGGATTGATCACTTGATGATTCCCTGTTCTGTTCATTCCCTCTGGGGCACCTGGATTGGCCACTGTCAGAAGACAGGATACTGGGCTAGATGGACCTTTGATCTGACCCAGTATGGCCGTTTTTATGTTCCTATACCACATATATATTCATTTGCAGATTATTTATTATCAGGGCAGAGCCTGAAGCCATGAAGGTGGGAAGGGGCTGGGAGTCAGGACTCCTGGGTTCTATTTTTAGCTCTGGTAGGCGAGTGGGGTCTAGTGGGTCAGAGCAGAGGGGAAGGGAGCCAGGACTCCTGGGTTCTGTTCCTAGCTCTGCTCTCCCACTGACTTGCTGTATGTTCTTGGGCAACTCACTTCACTTCTTTGTGCCTTAGTTTCTCCATCTATAAAAGGGGGACAGCATGGCGCTGCCGCCTAGACATTTGTAAAGCACACGGGGATGCTGTAATATTAGTCAGATCCAAGGCCAGCAGGGACCATTGTGATAATCTAGTCTGGCCTCCTGGATAACCCGACTGTGGCCTGGCCAGGCATGAGCCCAGGATGCGGAGTTTCCCCAAGAGTTGTCACCTGCCCAAGCACCTAATGCAGCGAAAGGGAAATGATCTCAGGGCTGCTGTTGGCTTTGGCTGGGAAGATTCAGGATGCTGGGGCCGGGCCAGGCAGGCAGTAGTGCTGGACTCATGTAGCACCTTTCTCCCAAGGATTGCTGAACACCTCCCATGGGCAGGCAGGTATCAATCATCTGCTTTTACAGACAATGAAACTGACTTACAGGGGGCAAGTCCAGGGTCACAAAGTGAGTTGGTGGCAGAACTAACAAGAGACGCCAGGAGTCACAATCCCCCTGCCCTGCCTTAACCCCCAGGCCACACTCCGCCTCAGAGCCAGGACTGGGACCCAGGAGTCCTGGCTGCTAGGCCCTGCTCCCAGGTGGCGCCTTCAGTTGTTGGTTTCTGGCTATTTTTAAGCAACTCTGCAGGTTGTCCCAGGCCAGGAGATTTCCCTCTTCCTGGAGCCGTCTCTCTCTGGACCCGGTGCTGAAGGGAGATGGTGCCTGCACAGCGACTGCTCAGCACTGTCAGGCCCTGAGGCCTAGTTAAAGAGATGCTGAGAGGTTCTTCGGTCTGGCTTCCCTGGGCTGGAGTTTCCCACCATGCCTCTTAATTAGCCCAGACAGGTTTCAGGAGGTTCTCTCATTAGAGCAAGAGCTCATTCTGTCAGCATCTGATCCTCCCATCGACCAGGGCTGGGACCCATTCCAGCTCAGAGCATCGATTCACAGTCAGCTGCACTCCTGTAGCCCTAGGAGTTTTCTTTCTGCCCCTGGAGAACTGCAAAGGCCTCTAGCTAAGATCAGCTGAGCCAGAAGGACTGGGAGAGGGGGGATTTTGATTGTATGTTTTGTGGCTTTCACCCTGATCCACACACCTGGAAATGCTGTCTAGTCGCTAGAGCAGGGCAGTAGGCATCAGGGCTCCCAGTTCTATTCCCTGAGAAGGAATGTTAATCACAGAACCCTGGCCAGTCTCCTACTCAGCGAATTGCTCTCCTCCCCTGTGATATCTCTTGTACCGGTACGCAGCAGTCTCATTCACTTCCTGCTTGCACTGTTGTTACTGTCAGCTGTCCAACAACTGCTGGGCTCCACCCTAGAGATGGCTGCATTTCATGAGAACCCGGTGGAAACTGCAATCATTCACAAGGAGAAAGAAGAGACGAGTAGGCTTCCAGCAAGTGGTCCATGAGTCTGCTAGTGCCTTCCAGCTCTTTGGTTCCAGCAGTAGCATTTGATACTCTTAGATCCACAGGTCCCAGGTGCAATCCCTGCAGATGGCCCATCCAGGAGTGCTGTTACCTATAGCTCTTGCAATGCAGTTCAGAACTAGCCTGCCGGCCCAGCATGCACTGAGTGGGGACACCCCAAGCATCGTGTAAGGATGTGGGGTGCTACTCCAAGGGGCTGTAATGTAGCTAAACCCCTGGCTGGGAGGGGTGCTCAGAGCAGCAGTGACAATGGGGGTCTAAATCCGAGCAATGTGATGTGACCCTGTAACATGCAGCCATGCAGCTGCCTCCCAGCCCATGGCAGCAAGAGCCGGGGGGAGGGACGGTGCAGGAAGACAGACCGTGGACTCTGGGCTAAGGGAGGCTAGAAGGCTGCTCGTAGGCATTGTGGATGGGGTGGGTTTGGTACTGTTTGGGGAGAGCGCAGGGGTGGGCAGGGAAACCCTTCCAGAGACCTGGGTCAGCAGCAATAGTGCAGACCTTGAGAGAGGCTGGGGGGAGCAGGCAGCTGAGAGGCGGCAGTGGGGGGAGGGTAGAGGAGAGGAGATCCTGGAAGTAGATGGGGCCATGAAGGCCCTGGGAGACCAGGGCAGTGATTTGGGGTGGACAGGCCAAAAGGCAGCTGTGCCCACATCAGAGAACCTGGAGGGGGCTCAGGGAGACTCGGGGGCCCCTGTGAGCAGATGGGTGATTCTGCCCAGGGCAAATGGGGAGAGCAGGAGACACAGGGCTGCATCAGGAGCAAAGCACCACGAGGACTCTGGTCCCTGGGGTAGCTCATCCAGGGATCCCCAGCCAGGGGGAGCTGTTTGCTGATGGCTCAGTCCTGCCCCTCCTCCCCTACTCCGTGTGGTGCATTAGATCAGCCCATCGGAGCACGTCCCAGCACTTAGCAAGCAGCCCCCAGACCTCTAATGGGCATCAGCTGATTTGTTAGCTGAGACAGATTGGCCCATTAATCACACGTGGGCAGGCCAGGGAACCAGGGCCTGGAGCTCGGCTGGCGATGGCAGGAGGGGAGGGTTGGCTGCATCTCTCCCGCTTCCCCTTGGGAGGCCTGATCTGATGGGAGTGCCCACCTCAGCACAGGTCACCAGGCCGATCAGACGCCACAGCCCCCTGCGCTGGAGAGGTGCCCTCGGAGGAGCGCCAGGCTCTTCGTACCCAGAGCAGCTCAGTTGTGGGCGAAGCGCTCCCATGACTATCACCTTCCTTAGCTGCTCCTAAGCTCACCAACGGGGGCAGCTGAAGAACCTCAAAGTCCCATGCCACAGCTGCCTGCTGAGCTCCAGAGCAGGTGCTGCAGAGATCCCCTAACTGGGCTGTGCACGAACTGCGCCACGGTCCCAGAACCAGGGCCGGCTCCAGCTTTTTTGCCGCCCCAAGCGGCAGAAGAAAAAAAAAGATAAAGCCGCGATCAGCGGCACTTCAGAGGTAGCTTTACCGCGCCGCTTCATTCTTCGGTGCTGAATGTCCTGGCATAGGGAAGAGCCCCTGCCTCAGGGAGCTTACAGTGGAAATAGACAAGCTCAGCACAAGGGAGCTGGGAGCCGGAGGCAGTGCAAGCAAGCGCCCGAGGTCAGCCAGCAACTCCTGGGCAGAGTCAGGAGTTGAGCCCCCAGTGCCCGAGGCCCCGTGCTCTGCCTCAGCCGCAAGCCCAGCACTCCGCTCAACCTGTAAGTGCCGGGTCAGTTTCCTGCCCTCATACTTCTGAGCACAGCAGAGCGCCAGGCACCTGCCATGCACATCTATAGAACGACCGTCGTGTCAGCTGAGTGTGCCTGCACCTCCCCCGTCCCGCCCCGTAGCCGAGCAGGGGACTCCAGTCTCCACATAGGGTGACCAGACATCCCGATTTTATCGGGACCGTCCCAATATTTCGGTGTCTGTCCCGTGTCCCGACTGATCTTCGGTCAGGANCTCGCTTGCTTTTTTTTTTTTTTTTGCTCAGCCCCCCCCAGTGTGTCCAGATATTTTCTTCCCATCATCTGGTCACCCTATCTCCACAGCTCACCCCTCGAGCTACTGAGCCAATATCCTGTGGCCAAATGGGGAAGAACCTTTGGAAGCCGGGCCGCAGTCTCCTTAACCAACTGGCTGATCAGCCCCGGACCAAAAGAGGATAGCGAGATTCCTCAGCGCAGCCTCCCCTTATCTCCGGAGTTCTCCAAAAATACTCCTAGCGCCCAGATGCCTACCAAGTGCAAAGTGGCAGCCAGAGATGCTGTGCCCAGCTCCAGTCATTCTGCAAATGCAGCCGAGCAAAGATAAGCCCTCGCTCCCACGTCCCTCTTAGCACCTGCTGTATGTCAATAGCCTCACTGGCCTCTTCCTCAGGCGCTTCTTAGGGGCCCGATCCAGAGATGTGCTGAGCACATCCAAAGGGGTGCTCAGCTCCCTGCAGGACCGTGTCCTTAATGCATGTAGGAATTTATCCTTTAGAAACCATGTGCTACTGGCCAGCTCGGCTGGCTGCTCACAGCTGATGGCATTCCAGCCACCTAGAGGGCAATCGGAGTAAAGAAAACACGGGGACACCGTGTATGTACCTCAGCATGCTCGCCGACAAGCTCCGCAGGGCCCCGGGTAGGAATGCTGAGCTGCTCCAGGAGCAGGCCTGTCAGCCAGAAGGGATGAAGAGAAGAACACAGCAGCAAAGACCACGGGGAGGCTCTGGCCTAGCCCAGCACCAGCTGGCAGGAGGCAATGAAGAGTCTAGCACAGGAGTGTCAGCTCCGGAAGAGCTCTCAGCCACTCCAGAGCTCTGGCGTGGGTCAGCCTCTGCCCGCTTGCGTTGCCCTGGAGAGTGGTGAGAGAGCTTGGTTCTGGGGGGCTCTCAGTACTCCCGTCCCAGCCTCGCTGCAGGGAATGGGGAATGAGCTCTGGCTGGGAAGAAACTCCCGTTCGGAAGATCCACCCGCCCCAGGACCAACTTGAGCCAAAAGGAGTTGCTACAGAACACAGTGGCTATGGGAGCACAGGATCTGTGGGAGACAGCCCAACCAGAGTGTAGAACTAGACCCAATGAGCCACCAGGGAGATGGTCCACATGGGACCTAATCCTGGTAGGTCTTTTCTGTCTCTATATTATGATTCTAGGAGTCAGGCCATGGAGAGCTCTTAGCAGTGACCTTCAGTCCCAAAATCCACAGCAGGGGGGCGCTGTGGGGCACAATCGGGAGTCACTGGCTGTAAGGGATTCCCAGGGACTCAAATAACAGCCTCTGCCAGGAGGGGGCGCAAGAAGGGAATGGTGCAGGCGCGCTGGCTGTGCGGGAAGTTCCCAGCTACTCCAGTGCCTGCCTTTGCCACCATGGGGTGCTCTGTTATTGAGTCCCCTGTGGAAGGGTCTGGACAAAGTGGAATTTTAAGGAAACAAACACACCTATGATTTGGGGCTAGGGGACTGATTTTTTGTTTTTCTCCTAAGGGTCAGGTTGATTGGGGTAGTGCAAGCAGCGGAGGAGGGGAACACAGAGGAAGGGGGGGGGGGGGAATCCATCAGCCCAGATCCTTAACAGAAAAAAATCAAATCAAATCTCAAATAAACAGGGAAAAAACCACTTGACATCACGGTTTCTTGGCTCCCCCACCTGTTTTTCTTTTTGAAAACCAAGGTCAAGTTGTACAGCTCCAGACAAAGCCCCTTCTCTTTCTGATCCAGCAATTTCCATAGGAGAGGGATTCAGAATTAATTCCTTCGCTGGTTACGGTGGCAAATCAAACAGCAATCACCATGTGAGGAACTCGGACACACAAAAGAGACAGGAGGAAAAATTATCGGCCAGATCCTCAGCTGGTGTAAATCAGTGTAGCCACCTGTCACGAATTTACACAGACTGCCAGATTCTGCTCTCACACCCATTACACCAATAACTACTCCAGAGATTTCTAGAGTGACTCTTGATTTACACCAGAATCGCTGAGATCAGAACCAGGCCTGTGGCCTGACTCTCATCTCATGGAGCAGGTTTAACACCAGAGTAATTCCATAGCTATAGGTAGTGAAACGGGGGGGGAGAGAGCTTTCAGGTCATAAATGTGTTCAGAATCTGAAATTCTGCTCAAGTTCTCACCCCCTCCCCCCCCCAATGAAATGGAATCACTTATCCCGAACACTTCTTAAGAAGCAGCAAAGAATCCTGTGGCACCTTATAGACTAACAGAGGTTTTGCAGCATGAGCTTTCGTGGGTGAATACCCACTTCTTCAGATGCAAGTAGTGGAAATCTCCAGGGGCAGGTATATATATGCAAGCAAGAAGCAAGCTAGAGATAATGAGTTTAGTTCAATCAGGGAGGGTGAGGTCCTGTTCTAGCAGTAGAGGTGTGAAAACCAAGGGAGGAGAAACTGGTTCTGTAGTTGGCAAGCCATTCATAGTCTTTGTTTAATCCTGAGCTGATGGTGTCAAATTTGCAGATGAACTGAAGCTCAGCAGTTTCTCTTTGAAGTCTGGTCCTGAAGTTTTTTTGCTGCAGGATGGTGACCTTAACATCTGCTATTGTGTGTCCAGGGAGGTTGAAGTGTTCTCCTACAGGTTTTTGTATATTGCCATTCCTAATATCTGATTTGTGTCCATTTATCCTTTTCCTTAGAGACTGTCCAGTTTGGCCTATGTACATAGCAGAGGGGCATTGCTGGCATATGATGGCGTATATTACATTGGTGGATGTGCAGGTGAATGAACCAGTGATGGTGTGGCTGATCTGGTTAGGTCCTGTGATGGTGTCGCTGGTGTAGATATGTGGGCAGAGTTGGCATCGAGGTTTGTTGCATGGATTGGTTCCTGAGTTAGAGTTACTTTGGTGCGGTGTGCAGTTACTGGTGAGAATGTGCTTCAGGTTAGCAGGTTGTCTGTGGGCGAGGACTGGCCTGCCACCCAAGGTTTGTGAAAGTGTGGGATCATTGTCCAGGATGGGTTGTAGATCTCTGGTGATGCGTTGGAGGGGTTTTAGCTGGGGACTGTATGTGATGGCCAGTGGAGTCCTGTTGGTTTCTTTCTTGGGTTTGTCTTGCAGTAGGAGGCTTCTGGGTACACGTCTGGCTCTGTTGATCTGTTTCCTTATTTCCTCGTGCGGGTACTGTAGTTTTGAGAATGCTTGGTGGAGATTTTGTAGGTGTTGGTCTCTGTCTGAGGGGTTAGAGCAGATGCGGTTGTACCTCAGTGCTTGGCTGTAGACAATGGATCTTGTGGTGTGCCCGGGATGGAAGCTGGAGGCATGAAGGTAGGCATAGCGGTCGGTAGGTTTTCGGTATAGGGTGGTATTAATGTGACCATCACTTGTTTGCACTGTGGTGTCCAGAACAGAATCAATGGGCATCCCGTGTCTGATTTACAGCCTCCATAGACAGCGTTGCTACTCCCAGCCTTCGCGTGTCCCTTAGCTGCCTTAGACCTCAGCCTCCTCCCCTGCAGCTCCCCCCACACCAAGGACCCCTCAGCCCAGAACAGCGTCCCTGGAGAAATCCCCCAACTCCGTCTCCATTTGCTCCAAGTCGATATTACGGCAGAGGGATCGAAATCTGAGCTGGAGGCCGTGCATGAGGTCAGCCCAGGCTGCTGAGAGATTGCAGAAACGGGACTAGGACCGACTGACACCCCGACTGTTTTCACAGCTGTTCCCAGACTAGCCTGAAATTCTCACACACACACATGTTCTATAGCTGAGGCAGGGCCAAACACCTGATCCCGACCCTCCAGAACTTTGGGACGGTTCCAGGCCAGATCCCAGCTCTGCCGGTCTCCACACTGCACCATTCTGCTCCTCGGTGGAGATGGCTCTCTGAGCGCAGGGGAGAGCCGAGGGGCGTGGGGTTAGGAGGAATTTCATAGTTCTGCTGGGGATGGACCTTCCCTCAGTACTCAGGCTGGACCCAACATGGGTAGGAGATCCCAAAAAGCTCAGCTAGGGCCCATTGTCATTCTTCCCAGACCTTGGCACCTCTTGGGCCCAGGCTGCACTTATCAGCAGAAGCCCACCTGAGTCCCAGCCCACGCTGCAGCCTCCAATCAGAGCGATAAGGTTCAGGCGAGCGTTCAGTCTTGTAGGGGCTTCCCCAACGCTCCAGGCATCGGACCAGACGCTCAGCTGGTGTAAATCAGCGTAGCGATATTGATGTCAATGGAGCCGCAGTGCTTTACACCAGCTGTGTGGGTCTGGCCCATTATGAAGCTCGCTCTTCGCTGGATTCGAGCAGCCTGATTCCTCTCTCACTTGACACTGGTTCTACATGCGTGTGACTCCACTGACTGCACTGGAGCTACCGGTGTAAGTTAGAGGAGAATCAGGCCCCTAGACGTTGTCACCCCGCCTGCTCCCCTCGGCAGGGCTGCTACCTGTTTGTCCACACCCCCTGCTATCTCACCGTCGCCAGCCCCCGCCAGGCTACACCTGGAAAGGGAGGCTACAGCCCCCTTTCTCCACTGCTTTTACCCAGGCTGTCATGGCAGGTTCTGATTGGCAGCCCTGGGGACCGACGCCCTCTCTGTTTACAGCACGGGTGCAGCACCAGCAGAGCTAGCTACCCTGCCCTGTGCTTAGTCCTGTGGCGCCCCCGTCTCGGTGTGAGAGGGGGTCTGGGCTTCACGGCCATTCTGCTGGGATTCCCGCCCGGAGACAATTAGTGCCAGCAGTGCTGGTGGCTGTGGTGACATGGAAGTGTGTCCATTAGCGACTGGACTAAGATCTGCCAACCAGGAGCCGGATGGCATCAGCTTCCATCCACATCAGCGTGCACTGGATTGGAGCCTGTAACCAGGGGGCAGATCTCACTCCCAGTCCCCACAAGCCATCCAAACCCACAGAAAACATCAGGCCAGATCCTCAGCTGGTGTAAATCCCTGGAGCGACACCAATTCATGCTGCCCGAGGCTTTGCCCCAGTTAAATGACTCAGCCTGTCATAATCCTCTCTCTGGGCGGGGTGCTGGCTCCCCTCTGCCCAGGAGCTAGGTGGCTCCCAGAACAGCCGGCTTGCTTTCTATTGCTCCTCAGCTGTGATTTGTCATTAAAATCTATTAGGTTGGGGCATCATATATTATGGATTGGAATTTATATTCACCACAAGGCTCTGGCAGCCTGCTTTTTCATTGCATCAGTGAAATAGCCTCTCCCTTCTCCCTGCAAGCAGGATCTCTCAGAGGCTCCCAGCAATCTAGGAGCACAAGTTCTAGCAACTGTCAGCGGGTCTCGTGCTCCTAAGTCAAGGCCTTTGGGAAACAAAACCCACCTCTGCAGCTCGGAGCAGCAATGACAAACAGCCCTGGCTGCTCTCACCTGCCCCGATGTTCCCCAGACAGCCCCTTCCCCTCCTCGCCACCCTGACCTTTCGTCTCTCCACAGCTCCTGCTGCATTCCTGGCCTCAGGCTGCTTTGCCCACCAAAGTCACTGCCACTGCCTGCCTCCCTGACCCCTTCCACTTTCCCCACTGTGACACACACGGCCCATCCCTTGGGAGTCCACCTGGGCGGGGCCCCTACTGCCTGAGTGACGGACCAGCCCTGTGAGCGCAGGGGCAGCAACAGTCTCACAAACCGATCCACATGTTCCAGCCACCAGCAGGAGACAAAGCCACATTTGGCCACATGGGCTGGCTCAGGACTGACGGGCTCCCGCCCAGGGCCGGTACAACCACTAGGCGAACTAGGCGGTCGCCTAGGGCGCCCAGTGGTTGGGGGTGTCTGAGATTTTTCCTCCCTCCCATCCCTTCCCCTCACACAGAGTGCGGCGTGGCTGATTGGGCGCCTGGGCCTGATTTAGCCGCTCCCATTGGCCTCCAGCAGGCAGAGTCCCTCCCCCGCTCCCCCCCTCCCCTTGCCTCAGCGTCGCCTCACCAGCACGCTGGGGGGAGGGGCTGTGGGCTCCGCAACCTGTTTGTTTTGGCTCCACGTGGAGCCAGCGGCTGGAGCAGCATGGTGGTAAGGGGAGTCTGGGGGGGCTGTCAGGGGGCGGGGGGAGGGTTGGATGGGTCGGGAGTTCTGGGGGGG
>QXTE01000258.1:1494361-1548456 GCA_003942145.1 Platysternon megacephalum | reverse complement strand
GGATCTGAGCAGTCAGGGGACAGGGAGCAGGGGAAGGGTTGGATGGGTCGGCAGTTCTGGGGGGGTCTCTCAGGGGGCGGGGAGTGGTTGGATGGAGCGTGGGAGTCCCGGGGGTCTGTCTGGGGGTGGGGGTGTGGATAAGGGTTGGGGCAGCCAGGGGACAGGTACGGGGTAGGATCCTAGGGGGGCAGATAGGGTGGGGGGGTCTCAGGAGGGGGCAGCCAGGGGACAAGGAGCGGGGGGGGGGGTTGGGCATTCTGAGGGGGGGGGGAAGTGGGGGGGAGTGGATGTGGGGGGGGCTCTCCCCCCCCCCCATCCTCTTTTTTGATTGTTGAAATATGGTAACCCTAAAAGAGTGGTGCCCTGGCTCGGAAGGGAGGAGCTGCCTTCCAGAGGGACCAGAGAGCCAGAGCATCAGCTTGCGGGGGTGGCGAGCCCCAGCCATGGAGGAGCCGGCGCGGCACAGGGGGGCAGCAGCCCTGCAAAGGCGGCGGCACCGCTAGCGGGGAGCAGCCGCACCTCCTCCCCAGGCTGCGGCCTGGCGCGCTGCGCCCCCCCTCCCCCCCCCCGGGGGCCCCTGCAGGCTGTAGCAGTTGCATGTGGTTGGCGGCCCCCGTGCGCCCCCCGGTTCCCCCCTCGCCGTCCTCGGGCTCTGCGGCTCCCAGGCATGTGAGCTACTGGGGCGCAGGGCCCTGAGCCTACTCTGGGAGGGGCAGCGCGCGGCAGTGGCAGCTCACACTCCCGGGAGCCGCAGAGCCCGAGCGTGGCAGGGGGGAGCTAGGAGGCGCACGGGGGCTGCCGCCCGCATGCATCCCCTGCAGGAGCCCCCGGGGGGGCGCCAGGTGGGTTGCAGCCCGGGCAGGCGCACCCCCCGGCTTACCCCTCACCGTGCTCGGGTTCTGCGGCTCCTGGGCGTGTGAGCCGCCGCTGCCCCTCCCGGAGCAGGCTCAGGGCCCTGCACCCCGGTGGCGGCTCACATGCCTGGGAGCCGCAGAGCCTGAGCACGGCGAGGGGGCAGCCGGGGGCACATGGGGGCCGGCATCCGCTACAGCCTGTAGGAGCCCCCGGGGGGGGGGGGGTGCCCGGCCGCAGCCTGGGCAGGGGGGGCGGGGGGGCGGCTGGGCCCCGCTAGCCGCGCCACCGCTTTTGCAGGGCTGCTGCCCCCCTGCGCCGCACCGGCTCCTCCATGGCTGGGGCTCGCTGCCCCCGCAAGCTGATGCTCTGGCTCTCCGGTGCCTCCAGAAGGCGGCTCCTCCCTGCCGAACTGCTGCTGTGGCCCAAGCCTGGCAAAGCCAGTGAGTGGACTCGGGGCGGGGACCACCGGGGTGGGGTGGGGTGGGCTCGTTGCAGGGCTGTGCACTCTCCAGGGTAGTTCAGGGGGTGGTCTGGGGAGCAGCCCTGGGCACAGCTGGCCCCTGGGGTCTATAAAGGCTCGTTGGGATTTGCCCCTCAATGAACCGATGTGCGGGGGGGGGGGGGGCGCAAGGTGGAAGTTTCGCCTAGGGCGCAAAATATCCTTGCACCGGCCCTACTCCCGCCTCCCACCAAAGGCTTTCAGGTCATTGCTCTGTCTAGTTCCCGGCCCTGCATCGGACCACGTGATCTGACAGCCCACCTCCTACAGGAGAGCAGGAGTCCTACATGCCATGTACTCCCTTGTCCAACCTCCCAGTGAGGCCATCTTGTCTTGCATCCTGCTAAAGGATCAGTGCTCGGAGGAGGGCAAACACACACCGCCCACCCAAAATGCAGCTGTCCTGTGCAACGGTAGAGCGACAGATGAGGAAATTCCTTCCTGGCCCCTGCCAGGCCCCCATCCTTGGAAATCTTGGCCATAGTCTGTTCTACTTAGATGCCAAAGCTGGAAGGGTGTGTGCCAAGGCAGCCATTGGTAACCTAGCACACGAATGAAATGCCTCCCCTAATTCAGGGTGCAATGGGAGAAGCCCTGCAGGCACAGATGGTACCTGCACGTCACTAGGTGTCGTGCAGTAGTGGTACTGAGTGGTTAGAGCAAGGGACTAGCATTCAGACCTGGGCTTTCTGCCACTGAAAGGACCAATTGCTGTCAATTGAAGTCAATGGTGTTACACCATTTACACCAGTGAAGATCTGGCCCTCACTATGTGACCTCAGACGAGTCATTTCCCCGCTCTGTGCTTCAGTTTCCCCATTTGTCACTAGGGGTAGGAATCACAGCCTGCGATCACAGCACTGGGAGAAGTGGAAGGAATTCCTGTAACACCAGTAAAGGTGAACAGGGAAGACTGTTACATCCCGGGGTGTTATGTAAGCAAAGGCGACAGCTGAGCAGAATTCAACAATCCGAGTTGGAAGACAGCACATCCTCAGTGAGGAGCCAGTATTTCCCATGGAGACGCGCTAGGCTTTAAAGGGGAAACACGCTTCCGACACAATGTGCTTTAAAAGAAAAACTAGTTATGTGGGCGAGCTGCTCTCTGATTGGGCAAGGCAGACAACACGTCCATTCCTTACGCCGCTCCGATTGCTGCATGATAGCTCTAGCAGCCCAGGAACAGCTAATCCATCATGTGTGACCGAGAATGGGGCAAGAAAGAGTCCCTCTGAATGTATTCAGGCCCCTAGTTAATCCCTCTTTAAAGCCATTTGACTCTGGCACAGAATGTCTATTGTTGATTGTTGCTAAGAAATGGAAAGGTCAGCAGCAAATGAGCCACTGTCATAGGCAAACTGCAAAGCAACACTGAAAAGTGAGGGACAACTGACATGCTGGGGGAAGGAGGGATTGATGGCTGCACCTTCCTTGGCTTCTTGAGGACAGATAAAGGAAGCCTGAAAGGTCTGTATCTTTCTGCCTGTGTGTGTGTGTCAAGGTGTGGGTGTCTGTCTAGCTGCGTGTTCTTTTTAAAAAAAAAATTATCTTTCCCCTGCTTGTTTTTTACATTTGAAATTCAAGTCTTGTCTACCCTGGTTTTCCTGGATGTCTCTATGGACAACCAGAGAACTGGCAGGATTAAGTCATCACAGGTACCACTGAGCACTGAGAGGGGGAAGGGATTTTAACTCAGGCTACTCCAGACTCTTTGGGTTTGTTTTTTGTTCATACCTCGTTAACTCAAAGGCCTAGCACACGGTTGGGAGGAAAGATCTCTATGTTAAAGAGCCAAACAACTCCGCCCTTTCCATTAAAGAGAAAGGTCACACTCTGGTCCTCCAGAGAAGACCTCCAGCAAAAAACATGAAAAACTTGATAGTAAAAACAAGTAGGGGAAAAAAGCTTTTAAAAAGTTCAGTCATTCTTTACAGATCATAAAAGGTGCACAAACTATTCCTCCCCACGGAAGGTCAGCACAGAATCCTGCTCCAACCAGCCCCGCTAATCAGACTCGAGGATGGACTCAGCACAAAAATGCACTGAAATAATCTTTGAAAAAGTCTGCCTCCCCTCCTCCAATCATGGGAAGCCATCAACCTCAGCAGGGCCTGGATTGGACCCCACATCACTTCCCGGTCCGCTGACTCCTTGACACTGTTAACCACGTGCCTGGGATGTCACAGAGTGGTGCTTTCGGCAATGCCCCGGTATGAACATTGCCCTCACGCGGTCTAGTGAAGGTTCCGGTTACAGCTGGGCTCTAAAGGGTGACTCACGGAGAGAGCTTTGAAGGGATGGTGAGGAGCAGGCTGCTGCTGAACTGAGCGGCGCTGGCTCCTGCTTCCTTGGAGCTCATCACAGTGAGAAGCTNCTGACCTCGGAACCGAAAGTAGGAGTGGGCTGATAAAGTTTGCGGATGACACGAAGTTGGGAGGTATTGCCAATTCGGAGAAGGATAGGGATATCCTCCAGGGGGATTTGGATGACCTGGTAAACTGGAGTATTAGTAATAGGATGAAATTTAATAGTGAGAAGTGTAAGGTTATGCATCTAGGGATGACTAATAAGAATTATAGTTATAGGCTGGGGACGCACCTGTTGGAAGTAACGGACGAGGAGAAGGACCTCGGAGTCCTGGTCGATCGCAAGATGACTATGAGTCGGCAATGTGATGTGGCCGTCAAAAAGGCTAATGCGGTCTTGGGTTGCGTTAGGCGAGGTATTTCTAGTAGAGATAAGGAGGTGCTAGTCCCGTTATACAAGGCGCTGGTGAGACCTCATTTGGAGTACTGTGTGCAGTTCTGGTCTCCCATGTTTAAGAAGGATGAACTTAAACTGGAAAGGGTACAGAGAAGGGCCACTAGGATGATTCGAGGAATGGAAAGCCTGTCGTATGAAAGGCGACTTGAGGAGCTCGGATTGTTTTCCTTAACCAAAAGAAGGTTGAGGGGAGATATGATTGCTCTCTTTAAATATATCAGAGGGATCAATATCGGGGAGGGAGAGGAATTATTTCGGCTCAGTGCTAATGTGGATACGAGAACAAATGGATATAAATTGGCAGTTGGGAAGTTTAGGCTTGAAATTAGGCGAAGGTTTCTAACCGTCAGAGGAGTGAAATACTGGAATGGCCTGCCGAGAGACATAGTGGGGGCGAAAGACCTCTCCGGCTTTAAGACTAAGCTTGATAAGTTTATGGAAGGGATGATCTGATAGGATAACTTGATTTACTCAATAGGTCAATAATGTGCCACCTGGGAGTTAGTACCGATTTTAAATGTGGGATATTGAAAGTCTTTTCCTAAGTGTCAGGATGGAGAATATTGGCACATGCTCGGGGTTCAGCTGATCGCCATATTTGGGGTCGGGAAGGAATTTTCCTCCGGGGTAGATTGGCAGAGGCCCTGGAGGTTTTTCGCCTTCCTCCGAGCATGGGGCAGGGGTCGTTTGCTAGAGGATTATCTGCTGCTTGAAGTCGTCAAATCAGGATTTGGGGACTTCAACAGCTGAGTCAAGGGTGAGAGTTATTTCAGGGGTGGGTGGGTCAACTTTTGTGGCCTGCATCATGCAGGAGGTCAGACTAGATGATCATAATGGTCCCTTCTGATCTCAAGTTCTATGATTCTATGACTAGAGTCATGGCGCTGGCAGAGCCTGTGCCAGCTAATCCACACCCCTCTGCCAATGCTTCTCAACCCCCATGACAACACCGTACTGCCAAGCCTGGGTCCCTGCACAGCTCTGCCGGTGCCACTCCATCCCAACCGGCAGCCCCCTGCTGCCTCAGCCCTGAGCTCCCCCGCCCAGCTCTGCCAGTGCCCCTCCATCCTGACCAACACCCAACCAGGAGCACCTCTTGCTTTTCCAGTCCTTTGTCTCCGTACCAATAGCTCTGTCAGTGTCCTTCCTCTCAGCTCACAGTGGGAAAGCTGGTCAGGAAAAGTTTTCTTTTGCCCGTGAACAGTTTTGATGAAAAGGTTTTTTTCATTTTTACCAAATTTCTTCTTTGAACATTTGTGGGGTATTTTGTAAAAAAATTAAAAACTGATTTTTCTGTTCTTGGCAACTTAAAATTTAAACTTCCTTTGCCCAACCCCCCCCCCCCCCCCCCCAACAATTTTGGGGTTTTGCTGAAAACCCCCAAAATTTAAACAAACCCAGACTCTCTTTGCAAAAATGTCCCTTTCCTTGTAACAGACACATTCCACCAAAAAATAATTTTGACAGAAAATTTCTGATTAGCTCTGGACAGTATAAAACAGGAACCTGGGTCTCATATCCCTTCCATTACTCTCTCAATTGCTAGGCCACGTAAACCAAGCTCCCAGCAAGTCCCTGCTGCAGCACAGAGCAAAACCTCAGTGCCGGGACGCAAAGAATGAGCATAATCCTTAGCACCTCCACAGGGCTTTTCGTCTTCAAAACACTTTATGGACATTGACTAATTAATCCTCGCAGCACTCATGCAAGGCAGGAACTCAGACGTACCAACCCCCAGGCATGGTGGGGAAACTGAGGAACAGAGAAGGTCTGGGACTTGTCCAAGGCCACACAAGATATCAGTGTCAGGGCTGATAACAGAATCCAGGAGTTCATAGATAGATAGATAGATAGATAGATAGATAGATAGATAGATAGATAGATAGATAGATAGATAGATAGAGCACAAGAGCATCCTTCTACCTATACTGTGTCCTTCCAGATACGTGTCTCCTAAGCCTCACTCCACGCTCCATCTTGCGGGAATTGGATATGTCCTGATGCTGCTCGGAAGGGCTGGCCCGGGCAGGTGCTGGCAGTAAAGCCAACCCCGCTAGGTTAGTGGGTGCCCTTCTCGCTGCAGTCTGGCTTATCTCTGCCTGGCAATGCCTGACACAAACACACGCCCAGGCAATCTCCAGCTCTAAGTGCAGGGAGAAAAACAACCAGGGGGAAGCACCTGCTGGGGCTCCTTGCAATGAAATATCAGAACTTTCTAAAATAGCCGCATGAGGAAAAAGAACTTCCTGTGCCACTGTGGAATGAGGGGAGCTGGGTGTGGCTGGCCCAGGTTCCGGGCCCAATCCTTGGCTGGGGTAAGCCATAGTGGCTCCATCAAAGCCAATGGAGCTGCTCCTGTCTACACCAGCAGAGGATCTGGCTCACTTTCTCTCTTCTACACACATTTTTCCTTCTTTAATCTAAACCAGCAAAGGAAGAAAAGGCCTGTGTCTTTTTTAAGTAGCATTAAGAATAACGCTGCTTATTGAGCGTGGCATCTATATAACAAGGCTCAGAACAGAGCACAGCAGTTTAAGGCTCCCCATTTGCTCCCTGCATGTTAAGTCTGAGGATAAACGCACTGGGGCCAGACTGCTCTCCGGGAGTTATTGGTGTAAATCCGGAATGATTGGGCCCAATTCTCTCGTTTGCCCCATGTCAATCAGGAGTTACAATGGAGTTACTCCAGATTTACACCGGGATAACTGAGATCATGGTTGGAATACGCTGGCATAAATCTGAAGTAACTCCGTTGCTCTGGATTTACACCGGCGTGTGACAGATTGGAATCCAGCCTGTACATCAGCTGATTGCTGAGCCTGTCAGCCAAACCCAGCACCTCACAGTGACACAGCTCCCGTTGGTGCCTGGCGCACTTTGCCCGAATAGTCATTTGGTGCCCCCCCCTCGCTCGCCCCTGAGGGAGGGGGCTGGGGTGGAAATCTCCAGGAGGGTTCCCTTGTGATGTCCCCTTCGGGCTGAATGAGCCGGGGGCCTGGCAGTCCCACACCCACAGGATCCTCAGGAGGACTCCCGGGCTGCACTGTCTTTGCTGGGAGATCTCCATGGAGTCAGTGGGAAGAGACCTTGGGCCAGATGGGAGCCCCTGGGTCTTTGGTGCTCAAATCCCCTTAAAAACCTGTCCCATGTGCCTCTCTCCTCCCCTGCCCTCCTCTGCAGGCTCTAAACCCCTACTTTGGGGGGGCTGCGCCCATCCCCGTGTGCAGGGCCCTCTGCACAGAGAGCTCGGGGACACACAGGGAGGAATCAGTTTGACCGAGTAAGTACTGCAGGATGGAGCCTGCATTAAAACCCCCACCCAATCCTGCCTCAAAGAAACTTCCTCTCCGATCCCATGCCATGGAGGGCACGAATCAGAACACCCTGGGTGCCTGGCCCCACTGCAGCCAGCCCGCTGGGTTTGCTCGCCAAGGCTGGGGGGGAGAAGTAAACACTGCGGGGGAGCACGGTGCACACGCTCGGGGGGGCGGGGGGCGGGGGTGCAGCTGTACTAAAGCAATGGGAGCTACTGCTGATTTCAACTCTGAGAACAACCATGTCCCCCCAGCCAGGGCTGGCTGGGCATCTCAGGGGAACCACCCCAGGACTGCCTGTGTGCTGGAGACAGCCCAGAGCTACGCACTGCTAAGGAATAACACACACTGAGATGCACACCCAGTGAGTCACACTCACACACCCCACTACAGAGACACACGAACAGCGCTACACACTCACACACCCCGCTACACACACACACCCAGAGACCCACGAACAGCGCTACACACACAGACACACACTCGCACACAGAGCCAGAAGGTAGCAGTTTTGCCTCCAGAGCGGCTCCCTGCGTGGGGCATAGCCCTGGGAGGCCCCCCGCTGGCCCTGCCACCAGCCAGTTCCGCACCTGCCAGGACCCCGCCCAGGGGGCTGGACCAGTGTGTATAGCGGGGCGCTGAGAGCCATTGACCCAAACTGCAAAGCCTGGCTGGGATGGAAACCACTTCCCGACGAGGGTGCCGCAGCCCCCCGAGCACCCCTCGTGCCAGCGCCTATGGGGATGGCTCATTGTCGTCGTCCCCCGCTCACCCCCAGCCCAGCGGCACCCCTCGGCGAGCTCCCCCCCTCGGCTCCCTGCACAGGCACAAACTTTCCGGCCCCCCCACCCCCGGGCCCGCGGCAGCGCCCATCCCCGTGGCGGCGGGGCTGCCCGTACCTGCAGGAGACGGTGAGCTCCACCTTGGTGGCCGGGATGCTGCCCGCGATGGGGTCGAAGTCGCTCACCGAGGCCATGTCGCCCCCCTTGTCCATCGCCTCCTCCATGGGCGTCCAGCCGCGCCCCCCGGGGCCTCCCACTCACAGCCCGGGCGCTATGGGGGGCTCAGAGCCGGGCACCGAGCGGGGCATGGCCAGCGCCGGGCGCGCAGCCGGCTCCTAGCTCCGCCTGCACCACTGGCGGGCCGGCTCCGGAGCGCTCCCCGGCTGCCTGCCAGGCTCCGCCCCTCAGCCCCCGCCCCGAGGCGCTGCCCCCCGGCCGGGCCGGGCGGAGGAGGGAGCCCGGAGCCCTGGGCAGGGGCGGGGAGGAGCCTTTCCGGGGGTCCCTGGGGTGGGGGTGTTGTGTGAGTCCCTGGGAGTGGTGCGCATGTGTGAGTGTACTTGTGGGTCTGCCTTTGCTGGGGGGTTCCCTGCGCCCCTGGGCCAGGCGTTGTGCCGTGTGCGTGCCTGGTGAGGGTTGCTGTCCCTGTGCATGCAGGTGGGAGCCTTCTGTCAGTGGGGGGTTGCTGTGTGCTTCGGCCTGTATGTTTGGGTGTGTTGGACGGGTGGTGTGCTGTGTGTGGCTATTGTATGTGTGTGTGTGTGTGGGGGGGGACATGTCAGTTTGGGGGGTGTATTTGGCATGTCACTGGGGTGCGTTTGGTGGTATATGTGTGTGTGTTGTGTGTTTGTGAGGGTGTGTTATGTATGTGGGTAGACTGGCTGTCCCTGTGTGTGTGTGTGTGCATTGTGTGCTAGAGGAATATTAATATGAGGGAGCAGTTGGTTGTGTATATTTCACATCTGTTGTGTGTGTGTCTGTGTGTGTGTTGCTACTGAGAGACAGGAAGCGAGGTGCGTTAAACCAGCCCATCAGAGAACAGGCCCTGCCTTCCATTCCTCTGCCCCCAGCACCAAACACACTCAGAGCACAGGGCACACGCATGTCCTGCAAACTGCGTCCAGCCTTGGCACCAGGCCCTTGGCTCAGGGGCTCCTGAACAGTGTCCCACTGAACTCTTGCTCCCCAGATCTTCACTCTGATGGACAAGTAACCCCACGGACTGCTAGGAAGAGCAAAGGGAGACTAGCAAATCTCCCCACTGACTCAAAGCCCAGCACGTGAATTACTGGGGGTGGGGGTTGGTCCCTAATCACCTGCTTTCCTTCTGTTGCCCACTCTGCTGCGAGGAGGGCCAGAGCAGCAACAAGCCGCCCAGGCTGAAATCCCAGTAACTCTAACCGAGTGTGGAGCAAGAGGGAACGTGGCAGCGTAGACAGGCCCAGACTCTCAGCTGGTGTAAGTAGCTGTAGCCCCAGAGATTCAGTGGAGCGACACTGCCTTGCACCAGCTGAGGATCTGGTCCACTGACTTTCATGGGACCACTCCAATGTATGCCAGCTGTGGGGCTGGCACCTGCTTTCTCAGAGGCTTCCCCACCCTGGGGTGTCTGGGCCAAACCTGGGAAGCACTCGCTCCCCCGAGGAGCTGCCAGAGTCAGTGGAGCTGCTCACATAAGGGAGGAATTGGCAGGTGTGTTGTCTAAAAGTGCTAACTTATTGTGGGCCCAATCCTGCATAGCCTTATGCCAGTAGTCCCATTGGGCCCGATTCTCCTCTCACTTACCCTGGCATAACCCCATTGATTTCAGTGCTGTTACTCCTGATTTACACCGGGGGTGAGAGAATTGGGCCCACTGGGACTATTCACAGGAGCAAGGCGCGCAGGATCCGGTTCCCTGGGGACTGATGGACTTAGTCCTGTGTTGGACGTGAACGTCTAGGGCATATTTTATTCCTTTTGCCTGGGAAGAAGCATTGCTGAGATCAGCAGTAGCAGCCCTGGGCTCTGGATCTTGCGCCTATCCCAGCAGCTCCCAGTTCAGGATAAAGGCCTTTACGCCAGTGCTTAGCCCTTGCTATCATTTCACCTGCATTTGCTCTTGGCAAGGATGGGAAACCCACCCTGGGGGTAGCATCCAGGAACAGATTCTGGGCACTGGTTTCAGTTCACAGAGCTCAGTTCCGCCGTACGCCACCAGGTGTCACTGCAACCAACCCATCGTTGGGAGCCAGGTTAGCTGAGCAGGCTGTGGGAGTGGGGAAAATTGTAAATAGTCTCTTTAAAGGTTGCTGAGTCCAGAGCGCTCCCCTTCACAGCTGAACACAACGCTCTGCCACGCAGACACGGGTGCATCTGTAAGTAGATGGGCTAAATCCCCTGCTGGAGTGAACACAATGATGTGAGAGTTTCCCCTGTTTACACTAACAGAAAATCTAGCCCCAAACCTGCTGGTTTCTAAACTCCACTCTGGGGTCAGTCAGTGGGAATCTCCGTGGGCGCAGGCACAGGCCTGTGACTGGAGTGTTGTCGTTTACACATAGACATGGAGGGTGAGGAAATTACAGACCAAGGTTCAAGACACTGAAAGGTAGAAGATGGAAAGGTTGGAGCTCAGACTAGGCAAACAGCAGAAAGTCTGATTAATAACAGTACTAATAATGATCTTCTGCCTGAGAAGTGTCTGGAGGGGATGGTGTGATGAGACTGCCTACAATGGCATGTAACCGATTTGTGGCTGCTAGCAGCAAATATCTCCAGCGGCCGGACACGGGACACTAGATGGGGAGGGCTCTGAGTTACTACAGAGGATTCTTTCCCAGGTGTCCGGCTGGTGGCTCTTGCCCATATGCTCAGGGTCTAACTGATCACTATATTTAGGGTCAGGAAGGAATTTTCCCCCAGGTCAGAGTGGCGGAGACCCTGGGGGGTTTCGCCTTCCTCTGCAGCATGGGGCACGGGTCACTTGTAGGTTTAAACTAGTGTCAATGGTGGATTCTCTGTAACTTAAAGTCTTTAAATCATGATTTGAGGAGTTCAGTAACTCAGCCAGAGGTTAAGGGTCTATGACAGGAGTGGGTAGGCGAGGTGGGCAGGGGGGCAGAGTTAAGGTTGTTTTAACATTTTCTGAATGGGAATGTTGAAAGGACCAGGATTTTCCAAAGTGAGCAGTGAGTTTGGGTGCCTCAGCTTGGGGTGTCCATCTTGAGAAATGTCTTAAGGGGGGGTCTTAATGAAAGTTATCACCTGGCCTCTGAGGATCTGACCCCTCTGAAGTTGGGCAACCCAAAATTCTAGTCACTTCTGAAAATCATGGGGCAGATCCTCAGCTGGCGTAAACTGGAGCCATGACAATTTTCACCAATTAATGCTCTGCCCCGTGGCATAACTTCCTGACTTTCAAATGATATTTTACTCTTGAACAAATTGCCTCACCTTCCTCTGGTTTTGCTTCCATAACCACCCGGCTCTAATAACATTGTTGGAAGGTAGCAAACGGCTATTTACCCATGGTTCTGTCTGGGAACTTCCTAAAATTAAAACTCCTCAAATGTTATTTCAGTTTCTTCCTGATGCAGCTTCCAAAGTAGACCTCAGGCAAGAGCATCCCAGACTCTCTTCTCCAAAACCAGCTTTATTCCACCGGAGTCAGACTCTATCTGATCAGAGAAGGAGCAATTGGGAGCCTGCAGAATGTATCAACTCCATGGCAGGACACATGCAGCTCCTACTGTCTCTGCCGGAGAAGGGTCGGGTGCTTTCAGTACTCTCCTGCGGGGTTTATAAGCCCCACAGCTTTCTAGCACTGTAGCATCCTTCGTGGAAGAGGAGAAACAGGGCTCATTTGCCATGACTAGCAAGGGGGTTTATTAGGGAGGCTGCTGGACACAGACAGGTTCTGTGGTTCTCTCAGCTCACTAGCTCCCAGACTGAGCTGACAAGGGTCACCGCTAGGGGTCTCTCTAAGTCCTGGCTTGGGCTATCCTGTCCTGGAAGGGGCGGGTGGCTACACTCCGTCTCTGAGATGGGGGACGTGACCCTGTGCTGGACGATGGGGCGCACTGCTGACTCCTGTGCTTCCAAACAGCGTTGGGACAAAATCCGCCGTGTGAGAGCACAGCTCCCTCCTGCCAGTACGCGCCACAGGAGAGAGGCTCCCTCTGGCACAGTCCAGCAGCTGTGTGGGCAGCAATCGGCCTGCTACCATCTGACTGAGGCCACGGGCCACTATGCCCTCACGTTAGCGCCTCTCTTGTGCTAAGGCCCCTGTAGGCTGCTCCAGTGACATCTGGGGACCTTAAAGGAGACACAAATCTCAGCACAGCCCCTGTGTAAGAGCTCCTCCCCCCCCTCCCCCCCCCCCCCCCCGATTAGAGCTATCGGGACAGCCCTACATCCGTCCTGCTTCACGCCCTGGATGCAGGGCGTGTTCAGGGCAGGAAGTAGACGCCATGGGGCAGGCTGGGCTGGATTGCACTGTACCCTGGCTAGTCCCTGCTTGCCAGGGCCCACCAGGAACTGTGGGAAGTCAGCTCTGACTCCCACCGGGGCTGGGCTGGGCAGACCCCCAGCTCCACCAGGATATGGGAAGCACAAATCTGGCTTNCCCCGCCCCCCCCCCCCCCCCATCCATTCCGGCATTCAGCACAGGGACAGAACGACTGAGACCCCGGGCCAGCATGCTCCAGGGGCAGAGCGTGGGGCGTGGGAGCCTGACTAGGAGCCAAATACCTTTGAGGATCAGGGCTTTAGTTCCCCACCAAGGGCCTGATTCTGAGCACACTGAAGTCCCTGGGAATCTTTTGGTTGACTCCAGTGAGATCAATGGAAGCTCTTCAGCCTACTTCTCCCCCGGCTGGATTAGGCCCTCTGCGTCTGCATCATCTTCCCTTGTGTGCATCCCTTGCCAGCAGCCCTGTGTCCCTGAACCCCAGCACAGCACACTGCTAACCGAGGCCAGACTCTGACCAGGACTGGAGACTACACCTGTGAACTAGACAGGAAACTCCTTCATCTCTGCTATGTCTCACTCGTGCAGCATGGTTCAGAGTTTGGATCAATTTTTAGGCAGTTTTAAAATACCCCCTTCTCCTGAGAAAGGATTCGCAACATTTTTCAATGAGACGTTTAAAATCACACTCATCAATTTTTAAAAAAAATCTAAATCTCACTCATTCAGACTGTCAGCTTGACAGCCCCGAATGCTATATTTAAAATCGCTTCCTTTACCTGTGTGGCTGATGATAACTCTGGGGCTGATTGAGACTGAAATCAGCTCAAAAAACCCCATTTACTTGTCATCTGGTTTTGCTGTTTCACATTTCGCTCCTCTTAGACTGGGAGCAGTGAGAGCAAGTTTGCATCTGCTCAGTTTCCATTCAGTGATGCTCCCGGCGGCCCCTGCAGCAGGGGAATGTTGGGGGCAGTCAGCTGCCAACTCTGCAGACGTAGGTACATCTGTCGACCTCTGATACTTCTGCGGAGCCATTAGTATCTGAGCACCTTCCGTATTTATCCGCACAACACTCCTATGAGGTGGCCAGTTCTTTATCCCTATTTTACAGATGGGGAAACTGAGGCACTGAGAAGCTAAGTGACTTGCCCATGGTCACAGAGCAGGGAATTGAACTCACGTCTCCAGCTAGCACCCTAACCACTGGGCTATCTGTCCTCTCTGTATCGTCATTATTTAGAAACATCAGACCAGGGTCTGTCTAGCCCAGTCCCCTGTCTCCAACCTGCTTCAGAGGAAGATGCAAAGACTCCCCTAAGGGACAATTATTGAATAGCCTGGCCATGGGTTGGACAGAGAAGTTGGATGGGAAAAAACCACCATAGGGTCAATTTCTTCCTGCTCCTCCTCAACTAGTGGCTGCTTTGTGCAGTAAAGTAGGAAGGTTTAAACCCCTTTCCAATTTCTAAAGACCTATTCATCTTAGCCTTACAAACATGCCCACCTCGGTAAGCAATGGGACCTGTGTAAAGTTCTGCATGTCCATAAGTGCTAGGACTGGGAATAAATACACAATTCTTTTAAAA
Organism: Platysternon megacephalum; assembly: GCA_003942145.1. Lineage (NCBI taxonomy): Eukaryota > Metazoa > Chordata > Testudines > Platysternidae > Platysternon > Platysternon megacephalum. Next base: position 1,534,207 of record QXTE01000258.1, on the reverse strand, counting down.
TCCTGATCAGTTCTTGGGGCCAGATCCTCAGCTGGTGCAAACTAGTATTGAAGTCAACAGAGCTGTAGTGACTTTCACCAGTCAAGGAACTGATTGACACTTGATCTCAACAATACCTTGTGGCAATGAGTTCCACCAGCTAACTGTGTAAGACAGGGTTTTGTTTGATTGCTTTTATATTTTATTGCCTTTCAGTTTCACAGAATGTCAAAATACAGTTCTACTGGAGGGTGTTCCTGTCTGCCATAAAGCAGTTCTTTGATCTACAGACAGTCACAGACCTGGCTAACACTGATGGGTGTGCTAACCACACTTCTATCAGGATAAATGGAATGAGCAATTAAGCCCCTTTATGGAGTGAAATAGCTGGAGACAATAGAAGTCTCAATTGAAGCACTTGGAGGAGAGGAAGGTGATCAGGAACAGTTAACATGGATTCACCAAGGGCAAGTCATGCCTGACGAACCTGATTGCCTTCTATGATGAGATAACTGGTTCTGTGGATATGGGGAAAGCAGTGGACGTGATATACCTTGACTTTAGCAAAGCTTTTGATACGGTCTCCCTGTGACGGGTTCGGTCACAGAGACCCCCTAGGGGCTGTCACCTGATGTGCTGAAACTACCTCTGAGCCCATTTTCCCTGCCAGCTTGGGACTCCAGAACCGTGTCTTGTGGAGCCAGACATGCTACTTTGCTGCAACACAGACCCAGGATCTGAACCACACCCCCAAAGCTGGGGTATATGGGGATGGATGGATGGAGTGTATAGGGATGGATGAGAGGGGTGTATGGAGATAGATAGCTATGGTGTATGGAGATGGATGGATGGGGTGTATGAGGATGGATGGATGGGGTGTATGGGGATGGATGGATGGGGTGTATGAGGATGGATGGATGGGGTGTATGGGGATGGATGGATGGAGATGGATGGATGAATGGATGGATGGGGTGTATGAGGATGGATGGATGGAGTGTATGGAGATGGATGGATGGGGTGGTTGAGGATGGATGGATGAAGGGACTCCAGAACCCTGTCTTGTTGAGCCAGACACGCTAGCCTGCTGCAACACAGACCCAGGTCTGGTCCATGCCCCCAAAGCTGCAGACTTTAACCAAAAACTGCTTAGCAGGTCACCTATCTCCAGCATCCAGACACCCAGTTCCCAATGGGATCCAAACCCCAAATAAATCCGTTTTACTCTGTATGAAGCTTATACGGGGTAAACTCATAAATTGTCCACCCTCTATAACACTGATAGAGAGATATGCACAGATGTTTGCTCCCCCAGGTATTAATCACTTACTCTGGGTTTACTAATAAACAAAAGTGATTTTATTAAGTATAAAAAGTAGGATTTAAGTGGTTTCAAGTAATAACAGACAGAACAAAGTAAGTTACCAAGTACAATAAAACAAAACACGCAAGTCTAAGCCTAATACAGTTTTGCGACCAGGGGCCGCTAACAGGGAGTTTCGAGAGGGAGTTTGGAAGGGGAGTGGGAAGGGGGCGAGGTACACTTGCCATTCTTTAAAACCTTTAAACTAAACTATAATCAAAACTTCTTGATTTAAAGAAAAACCCTGTCATTAACCTAGGTAGCTGCAGGAGAGAATGCAGGCAGAAGCCCAGCAGCACAGCTATCCTGTTTATTGCGCTCAGTGTAGCATGTATGATTACCTGCCCTGTGGGCGGGTGGCGTATGTGTGCATTCGGTGCAAGGAGCTCCTGGCCCTCAGAGACTGCATACGGGCTTTGGAGGCCAGGGTGGCAGAACTGGAGGAGCTAAGGGAGGCAGAGAGGTATGTTGATGAGGCTTTCCGGGACACTGTAGATTTGGCCCACCTCTGGTCAGACAGCCCCTGCGCTGTTAAGGAGGATGAACGGCTCAGGGAAGGAGAGCAGTCAACGGGAGCAGAGGGAAACCTTCCCATAGTTGGGACCTTCCTTCCACATGATGTTGGGGTATCCTCTTGCACTGAGGTTACCTCTCCGGGGAGGGAGCTCCAGTCACTAGGAAAAGGCAGGTGTTAGTAATGGGAAATCTGATCATTAGAAACATAGATAGCTGGGTTTGTGATGACCGTGAGAACCGTATGGTGACTAAGGGTATTTTGCGCCCTAGGCAAAACTTCCACCTTGTGTGTCCCCCCCCCCCCCCCACACACACACACACACACATCAGTTCATTGAGGGGCAAATCCCAACAAACCTTTATAGACCCCAGAGGCCAGCCTGCCCAAGGGTCAGCCGTGCCCAGGGGCTGCTCCCCAGACCAGGTTCCCCCCTCCCCGCCCCCTGAACTCCCCTGGAGGGTGCACAACCCTCCCGTGAGCCCTGCCCATCCCACCCCGGCGGCCCCTGCCCCGAGTCCACTCATTGGCTTTGCCGGGCTTGAGCCGCTGCAGCAGCTCGGCAGGGAGAAGCCACCTTCTGGAGGCACCGGAGAGCCAGAGCGTCGGCTTGCGGGGGTGGCGAGCCCCATCCATGGAGGAGCCGGCGCGGCACAGGGGGGCAGGAGCCCTGCAAAGGCGGCGGCGCTGCTAGTGGGGAGCAGCCACACCCCTTGCCCCTCCTGCCCAGGCTGCAGCCTCGCGCCCTCCCCGGGGGCTCCTACAGGCTGCAGCAGATGCATGCAGGCAGAGGCCCCCGTGCACCCCCCAGATCCCCCCTCGCTGTGCTTGGGGTCTGCGGCTCCCGGGCATGTGAGCCACTGTCGGGGCGCGGAGCCCTGAGCCTGCTCCGGTTGGGGCAGCAACGGCAGCAGCTCACACTCCTGGGAGCCGCAGAGCCTGAGCACGGTGGGGGAGGAGCCGGGAGACACACGGGGTCCTCTGCCCGCATGCATCCACTGCAGGAGCCCCCGGGGGGCGCCTGGCCGCAGCCTGGGCAGGAGGGGCAAGGGGTGCGGCTGCTCCCCGCTAGCGGCGCTGCCGCCTTTGCAGGGCTGCTGCCCCCCGTGCCACATGGACTCCTCCATGGCTGGGGCTCGCCGCTGCCGCAAGCCAACGCTCTGACTCTCCGGTGTCTCCGGAAGGCAGCTCCTCCCTGCCGAGCCAGGGCACTGCTTTTTGGCGCCCCTAGGGCCGTCCTTAGGATTTATGGGGCCCTATGCAGTATTATTAAACTGGTGCCCCTATGCCTGATGGCAGCCTGAGCTTGCAGCCCGGCAGGGGTGGAGAGACAAAGCAGAAAGAATAACAACAGCAAAGAATCCTGTGGCACCTTATAGACTAACAGACGTTGCATCCGAAGAAGTGGGTATTCACCCACGAAAGCTCATGCTGCAAAACGTCTGTTAGTCTATAAGGTGCCACAGGATTCTTTGCTGCTTTTACAGATCCAGACTAACACGGCTACCCCTCTGATAAAGAATAACAAGACGCTCGGCCTGCCTCACGGTGGCGTAGAGTCACAGTTCCCCTCAGAGATCCCTGTACCCTCTCCCTCATGCAGAATGGACATGCAGAAGGTACCTAATTAAAAGCACTAAACCTGGGAATAAAAAATGTCAGTCACAGGTTTTTTTATATGCCGTGAAGTTTGTCAGACATTTATTTGCAAAAACTTTGTAGTAAGGGTGAGTAAGATGTCTTGTTGAATACAACATTAAATATTATGGAATACATAATGCAGCTCTTCTCTGTTTTACGTTTTCTTAATCAGTATTTCTAAGCTGATTTTATATTTTAAATGTACTCTTAAACCTTCATAAAGTAATCATTCCAGATTACTACATATTTAACTCACTGAAACAGACATTATTTTAAATTAATCAGTTACAGAGGTTTAGTGTGTTCATAACAATGTTCATTGCTTTTAGAAAAAGGGAACACTAATGTACTATGTGTGATGTCCATAACAATACATGTTTATGAAATATCACCAACTTTAAAAAATATGTTTCCAAAGATTTTAGGCATAACAAAGGATTTTATATCTTACTAAGGTACTGATTTTGCTTAAAACTAGTTTATCAGATAGTCAGAAGTAAAGAAAGGGAAACTCTTTGTCCAGCTATCTGGAAGCAAAGGGCTGTTGTCGGTTTAAGGGCTCTCTTCAATGGGGGTGGGGGGAGAGGGGGTAAAGGGAGAAATGGATTAACAGAAAGTACCGGAAGACTTTGGAAGTAAGTTTTTTTACTATAGTAATTAAAATGTGTATTTTAGATAAGGGAGGTCTTTTGAAGGATTTATTTAAAAAAACATATGTCTGAAGATCCTAAAGATGATTGTGCATCTAAAAATCTATGCAAGGATTTTTTAGAGATGTGATTTTATAATCTTCACCAACTCACTAATGAAATATTTTTAAAGCAAATTTTAAACTAAGATCCTGTAGACTGACATGTCCTGAGTAAATATGAGGCAAATGCCTGTTAAGTGGCTTCATTACCCCTTGAATGGCTCTTTAACAGTTTCAGTGTTGTGCTAATAGGTCTGGCAGGCTGGAGGCTTTTTCTCTTTTAACTACTAGATCCCCTTCCCAGGAAGACTTGGAGCCTGCAGGAAGGGTCAGAACAGGGATAGGAAAACCAGAAGGGTGGACACTAAGACCTAGTGGGCGCCCCCAACCACTTGGCGCCCTAGGCGACCGCCTAGTTCGCCTAGTGGTTGCACCGGCCCTGGGTGACTTGCCTGCCTGGTGCGAAGGTTGCGGATCTCTCGAGGCATCTAGATAGACTTATGTGTAGTGTTGGGGAGGAGCCAGTGGTCGTGGTACATGTAGGTACCAATGACATAGGGAAGGATAGGAGAGACGTCCTGGAGGCCAAATTTAAGCTGCTAGGAAAGAGACTGAAATCCAGGACCTCTATGGTAGCATTCTCAGAAATGTTTCCAGTTCTACGCGCAGGGCCAGGTAGGCAGGCAGAGCTTCAGAGTTTCAATGCGCGGATGAGACGATGGTGTAGGGAGGGGGGGGTTAGATTTATTAGGAACTGGGGAAACTTTGGGGATAGGGGAAACATATACAGGAAGGATGGGCTCCACCTAAACCAAAGTGGATCCAGACTGCTGGCACTTAACATTAAAAAGGTTGCAGAACAGTTTTTAAACTAAGAGATGGGGGAAAGCCGACTGCTGCAGAGGAGCACGTGTATCGGACAGAGACTTCTCTCAGAGGAGAGCCTATTGATAGAGATTCTCTAGGTTTTAGTCAGGAGGAGAGGATGGAAGAGGATAAAGTATGGGCCAGATCAGATGAGAAACATTCACACAAAAAAGAATCTGACACATCAGAAAAGGGCAGACAAACAAACAGTGACAAGTTTTTAAAGTGCTTGTACATAAATGCTAGAAGTCTAAATAATAAGATGGGTGAACTAGAGTGCCTCGTGTTAAAGGAGGATATTGATATAATAGGCATCACATAAACCTGGTGGAGTGGGGACAATCAATGGGACACGATCATTCCGGGGTACAAAATATATCGGAAGGACAGAACGGGTCGTGCAGGAGGGGAGTGGCATTATATGTGAAAGAAAATGTAGAATCAAATGAAGTAAAAATCTTAAATGAATCCACATTTTCCATAGAATCTCTATGGATAGTAATTCCATGCTCTAATAAGAATATAACAGTAGGGATCTATTATCGACCACCTGACCAGGACAGTGATAGTGACGATGAAATGCTAAGGGAAATTAGAGAGGCTATCAAAATAAATAACTCAATAATAGTGGGGGATTTCAATTATCCCCATATTGACTGGGTACATGTCACCTCAGGACGAAATGCAGAGACAAAATTTCTCGATACTTTAAATGACTGCATCTTGGAGCAGCTGGTACAGGAACCCACAAGAGGAGAGGCAACTCTCCATTTAGTCCTGAGTGGAGCGCAGGATCTGGTCCAAGAGGTAACTATAACAGGACCACTTGGAAACAGTGACCATAATATAATAACATTTAACATTCCTGTGGTGGGAAGAACACCGCAGCAGACCTCACTGTGGCATTTAATTTCAGAAAGGGGAACTACACAAAAATGAGGGGGTTAGTTAAACAGAAATTAAAAGGTACAGTGACTAGAGTAAAATCCCTGCAAGCTGCATGGACACTTTTCAAAGACACCATAATAGAGGCCCAACTTAAATGTATACCCCAAATTAAAAAACACAATAAAAGAACTAAAAAAGAGCCACCGTGGCTTAACAACCATGTAAAAGAAGCAGTGAGAGATAAAAAGGCATCTTTTAAAAAGTGGAAGTCAAATCCTAGCGAGGTAAATAGAAAGGAGCATAAACACTGCCAAATTAAGTGTAAAAATGTAATAAGAAAAGCCAAAAAGGAGTTTGAAGAACAGCGAGCCAAAAACTCAAAAGATAATAACAAAATGTTTTTTAAGTACATCAGAAGCAGGAAGCCTGCTAAACAACCAGTTGGGCCCCTGGACGATGGAGATACAAAAGGAGCGCTTAAAGACAATAAAGTCATTGCGGCGAAACTAAATGAATTCTTTGCTTCAGTCTTCACGGCTGAGGATGTTAGGGAGATTCCCAAACCTGAGCCGTCTTTTGTAGGTGACAAATCTGAGGAATTGTCACAGATTGAAGTGTCACTAGAGGAGGTTTTGGAATTAATTGATAAACTCAACAGTAACAAGTCACCGGGACCAGATGGCATTCACCCAAGAGTTCTGAAAGAACTCAAATGTGAAATTGCGGAACTATTAACTATGGTTTGTAACCTGTCTTTTAAATCAGCTTCTGTACCCAATGACTGAAAGATAGCTAATGTAACGCCAATATTTTAAAAGGGCTCAAGAGGTGATCCTGGCAATTACAGACCGGTAAGTCTAACGTCAGTACCAGGCAAATTAGTTGAAACAATAGTAAAGAATAAAATTGTCAGACACATAGAAGAACATAAATTGTTGGGCAAAAGTCAACATGGTTTCTGTAAAGGAAAATCATGTCTTACTAATCTATTAGAGTTCTTTGAAGGGGTCAACACACATGTGGACAAGGGGGATCCAGTGGACATAGTGTACTTAGATTTCCAGAAAGCCTTTGACAAGGTCCCTCACCAAAGGCTTTTACGTAAATTAAGTTGTCATGGGATAAGAGGGAAGTTCCTTTCATGGACTGAGAACTGGTTAAAAGACAGAGAACAAAGGGTAGAAATAAATGGTAAATTTTCAGAATGGAGAGGGGTAACTAGTGGTGTTCCCCAAGGGTCAATCCTAGGACCAATCCTATTCAACTTATTCATAAATGATCTGGAGAAAGGGGTAAACAGTGAGGTGGCAAAGTTTGCAGACGATACTGAACTTCTCAAGATAGTTAAGACCAAAGCAGACGGTGAAGAACTTCAAAAAGATCTCACAAAACTAAGTGATTGGGCAACAAAATGGCAAATGAAATGTAATGTGGATAAATGTAAAGTAATGCACATTGGAAAAAATTACCCCAACTATACATACAATATGATGGGGGCTAATTTAGCTACAACTAATCATGAAAGAGATCTTGGAGTCACCGTGTATAGTTCTCTTAATACGTCCACGCAGTGTGCAGCTGCAGTCAAAAAAGCAAACAGGAGGTTAGGAATCATTAAAAAAGGGATAGAGAATAAGATGGAGAATATCTTATTGCCCTTATATAAATCCATGGTACGCCCACATCTTGAATACTGCATACACATGTGGTCTCCTCATCTCAAAAAAGATATACTGGCATTAGAAAAGGTTCAGAGAATGGCAACTAAAATGATCAGGGGTTTGGAACGGGTCCCATATGAGGAGAGATTAAAGAAGCTAGGACTTTTCAGCTTGGAAAAGAGGAGACAAAGGCTACGTCCACACTACCCGTCCGGATCGGCGGGTAGCCATCGATATATCGGGGATCAATATATCGCGTCTCGTCTGGACACGATATATCGATCCCCGAACGCGCTCCCTTCGACTCCGGAACTCCAGTAGGGCGAGCGGAGGTAGCGGAGTCGACGTGGGAGCCGCGGCCGTCGATCCCGCGCCGCGAGGACGCGAGGTAAGTCGCGGTACTTCGAAGTAAGATACTTCGACGTCAGCTACGCTATTCTTGTAGCTGAAGTCACGTATCTTAGTTCGACATCCCCCCCTAGTGTGGACCAGGCCTAAGGGGGGATATCATCGAGGTATATAAAATCATGAGTGGTGTGGAGAAAGTGAATAAGAAAAAGTTATTTACTTGTTCCCATAATGTAAGAACTAGGGGCTACCAAATGAAATTAATGGGCAGCAGGTTTAAAACAAACAAAAGGAAGCTCTTCTTCACACAGCGCACAGTCAACCTGTGGAACTCCTTGCCTGAGGAGGTTGTGAAGGCTAGGACTATAACAGGGTTTAAAAGAGAACTAGATAAATTCATGGAGGTTAAATCCATTCATGGCTATTAGCCAGGCTGGGTTAGGAATGGTGTCCCTAGCCTCTGTTTGTCAGAGGGTGGAAATGGATGGCAGGATTACCTGTTAGGTTCACTCCCTCTGGGGCACCTGGCATTGGCCACTGTTGGCAGACAGGATACTGGGCTGGATGGACCTTTGGTCTGACCCAGTATGGCCGTTCTTATGTTCTTAAGAAACTGAATACAGGTAAATCTCACCCTCAGAGATGTTGCAATAAGCTTTTTTCACAGACTAGACTCCTTCTTAGTCTGGGGCCAATCCTTTTCCCTGGTACAGTTCTTGTTAGTTCCAGCTCAGGTGGTAACTAGAGGTTTTCTCATGACTGGCAACCCTTTGTTCTGTTCCACCCCCTTTTATGGCTTTGGCACAAGGCGGGAATCTTTTGTCTCTCTGGGTCCCCACCCCTCCTTCTAAGTGGAAAAGCACCAGGTTTTAGATGGATTCCAGTACCAGGTGACATGGTCACATGTCCTGTGAGCCCCCAGCCTCCATTCTTCCAGGGCTGGCCCACACTGTACCCAAGTAGGTTTGCAAGTAAACAGACCATTTACAACCAATTGTCCTAGTCAATGGGAGCCATCAAGATTCTAAACCACCATTAATGGCCCACACTTTGCATAGATACAAGAATGATACATACATACAAATAGGATGAACACACTCAGTAGATTATAAGCTTTGTAATGATACCTTACAAGAGACCTTTTGCATAAAGCATTCCTCAGGGAGAAAGTAAAACCCACGTGATACCCTGGTGCTGTGCGCCCTTCCCAGCAGTTAATTGACTGGACCAGTCCCTCCATGTGCTAAATCCTCCTTGGAGAGCTGCTCCGGCATCCTGGGCCATACAGGGCACATTCCAGCCTGGCATGGGGGGTACTTCCTGTTGCCCTTGCTAATGAGCTCATGAAACGTTAATGCTGGCAACAGGGGCCCAACTAAAAGGGTGCCCCAGATCTTCCACTGCTGGGTGTTCGGCCCAGGGGCTTCTTAGAACTGAATGGCCAAGGGGCGCCAGGGTCTCGGACTCGCTCCATGTGCTATCCTCAGGGCAGTGAACTCCTCCTCTCTCAGCCCTCCCCTCCCTGTGCCCCGCCGTAGGGGTAACCCAAGCTGTCAGGCCAGATGAAGACTGCGTTGGCCAAGTGCCTGGGACCCACGCTGGACATCTCCACCAAGAACATCACCAAGTCCTTGGTGTCCCTCATGGAGATCAAAGAAGACGGGATTGGCTTTTCCATCCGGGATTCCTACTTTCCGGCCTGACTCACAGGAACACAGGAAGGCTTACAAGTAAACAGAGCTATTTACAACCAAATGTCCTGGTTAATGGGAGCCATCAAGATTCTAAACCACCATTAATGGCCCACACTTTGCATAGATACAAGAATCATACATACATACAAATAGGATGAACACACTCAGTAGATTATAAGCTTTGTAATGATACCTTACAAGAGACCTTTTGCATAAAGCATATTCCAGTTTCATCATATTCACATTCCAAGCATATTTTCATAAATCATATGGAGTGCAATGTCACACTCCCACAGTATTCTTGCCAGCAAGTTAAAGAAGTATGGGCTGGATGAATGGACTATAAGGTGGATAGAAAGCTGGCTAGATCGTTGGGCTCAATGGGTAGTGATCAATGGCTTGATGTCTAGTTGGCAGCCGGTATCAAGCGGAGTGCCCCAGGGGTTGATCCTGGGGCCGGTTTTGTTCAACATCTTTATTAAGCAAGTTCACAGATGAAACTAAGCTGCGGGGAGAGGTAGATACGCTGGAGGGTAGGGATAGGGTCCAGAGTGACTTAGACAAATTGGAGGATTGGGCCAAAAGAAATCTGATGAGGTTCAACAAGGACAAATGCAGAGTCCTGCACTTACGACAGAAGAATCCCATGCACTGCTACAGACGGGGGACCGACTGGCTAAGTGGCAGTTCTGCAGAAAAGGACCTGGGGATTACAGTGGATGACAAGCTGGATATGAATCAACAGTGTGCCCTTGTTGGCAAGAAGGCTAATGGCATACTGGACTACATTAGTAGGAGCATTGCCAGCAGATCGAGGGAAGTGATTATTCCCCTCTATTCGGCACTGGTGAGGCCACATCTGGAGTACTGAGTCCAGTTTTGGGCCCCCCACTACAGAAAGGATGTGGACAAATTGGAGAGAGTCCAATGGAGGGCAACAAAAATGATTAGGGGGCTGGGGCACATGGCTTACAAGGAGATACTGAGGGAACTGATCTTATTTAGTCTGCAGAAGAGAAGAGTGAGGGGGGATTTGATAGCAGCCTTCAACTACCTGAAGGGGGTTTCCAAAGAGGATGGAGCTAGGCTGTTCTCAGTGGTACCTGATGACAGAACAAGGAGTAATGGTCTCAAGTTGCAGTGGGGGAGGTCTAGGTTGGATATTAGGAAAAACTTTTTCACTAGGAGGGTGGTGAAGCACTGGAATGGGTTACCTAGGGAGGTGGTGGAATCTCCATCCTTAGAGGTTTTTAAGGTCAGGCTTGACAAAGCCCTGGCTGGGATGATTTAGTTGGGGATTGGTCCTGCTTTGAGCAGGGGGTTGGACTAGATGACCTCCTGAGGTCCCTTCCAACCCTGATATTCTATGATTCTATGATTCTTCTATGATAAGTCACCACCCAAGACACTGAGACCACATGATAAGGCCCAATAAGAAGCCAAACAGTGTGGGCAGAGGGGATTCCCTGATTGCAAATGCAGGGGCTAGAGGATGGTTTGGCAAGTGGGTGTGCATGTGTGTTAGAAGGAAAAAGCCAGCACCCAGGGAGAGAAAAACTGGTGAGCATGGTTCTGAGCAGAAGCAAAGACAGGGCTCCTGGGAGCACAGGACTGACTGGAGATGCAGACTTGGAAATTATGAGCAGGGAAGTTGCCCGCTGTTGGTTGCTCCAGCTGTGTTCAGGAAAACAGGATTTTGTGGGCATCCTTGTAAATGCACGGATTGAATCTGAGACATACCTGACTCCATCATGAATTTCTCCTCCTAATGGAACCAGTCTTCAAGGCCCCCAATATTGGCTAAACTGCTCGGGCTCCAGGAGGGTAGTAATCATAGAAGCGTAGGACTGGAAGGGACCTGGAGAGGTCTCTAGTCCAGTCCCCAGCACTCCTGGCAGGACTAAGTATTATCTAGACCATCCTTGGCAGGTGTTTGTCTAACCTGCTCTTAATGTTATTATTCTGTTATAAAAAGTATTATTTGTTATTAAATGAAGTTTTCTATCCACATTAGGTTTTTGCAAAGCCTTTGAAAAATATAACAGAAACTTAACTCTGGGGGCTAAAGGAAGATGATAATATCGCTTTAATCTCATGTGCTAAAAATAAACTACAGATGAATTTAGTATTTTTTTGCCGTCCGACTTCCCCAGTTCACATGCGGAACCGCACAGCTAATAACATCTGAAGCCCTGGCATAATTTGCATGAAAAAGCACAGTTAGAAGCTATTAATACCTAATGAGGGTAGGAACGCACTGATACCAAACCCCCTCCGCCCCCAGAAACGCTGAGTTCAATGAGATTTAACTCTGAAAATGTCTATGAAAATAGCAGTTAGTGTCCAAGGTGTCGAACCTGTTTGCCTCCAAGTTCTTTTCTCTACTTCCCAACTGGTGCCTAATGTCTAGTTCCTTTGAATTTCTCCCTGGCAAATGTTGGAGCTGTTAAACAGAAAAGCCATGCGTGGTTTAATTAGCATGGGGGGGAGGTTAAAATAAAACAGAAGAAGGTTTATTAAAATAATCTGTTAAAGATGAGAGCAATTATTTCCTACCATCCATGGAGTTTAAAAGGAAATGCAAATCCTTGCTGAGACACAATGTCCTGCATCAGCTTGACCAGTTCGAAGACTGGGTTGGTTGGGGAGGGATAGCTCAGTGGTTTGAGCATTGGTCTGCTAAACCCAGGGGTTGTGAATTCAATCCTTGAGGGGGCCACTTAGGGATCTGGGGCAAAATCAGTACTTGGTCCTGCTAGTGAAGGCAGGGGGCTGGACTCGATGACCTTTCAGGGTCCCTTCCAGCTCTAGGAGATAGGTATATCTCCATATATTATATTTGATTTATTTCTCATAATGGAATGTTTTAGGCTGATTGCCCTACAATCTATTGGGCTGAATACTATTCTACCATGGGATGTATCCGGCACCCGTTATCATCGCATCTGAGTGCCTCACAATCATCACCACATTTCTCCCCCAGCCCACTGAGGCAGGGCAGTGCTAGCCCCCAGCACACAGATGGGGAGCAAAGGCCCAGAGGGATTAAGGCCTGTCCACACTACAAAGTTAGGTTGACCTGCGTCAGCCTGTTTCAGCCTCACTGTGCACTGTCTACACCGGAATTTGTCTCCGGCCAGTGTGAACGCCTGTTACGGTGACACAATAACACACCTGCCCAAATGCCACAGGACCCCAGTGTCGGAAGATAGGCCCACATTAGACCTGGCTGAACAGGGGGTTTAAATTGAGTCTGGATATTCGCATAAGTGATGGGCCCAAGGCATCCGGTCAGAAAGAATGAACTCATGAGACTGGTGGACCACTAGCACCATCGTATGTAAGTCTTGGCTTGAGTTAATAGACAGACAACGTGGCTAACTGGGCACCGGGTGCAGCAGAGAATTGGCTTGTTCCGTTTATTATAAAGAAATGGGAGCAATGGGCAATGGGAGATAGAACGGACACCTTGAAAAGAAAGGGGCCCTGCCTTTTGTCTTAACCGGGCCGGGGGCGGGGTTCAGCCCCAAACCTCCCTTATCTGGCGCTAGCTAGGGTCCAATAACCAGCCATGACATCACTTGTTTCGGTCAATAAAAAGCAAGGTTTTCTAGGGGCTCTTTGTCTGGGCTTTCCCGTACCGCGCTGGAGCCGCACCATGGCAGGCAGGCATCTCCCAGCCCAGATCCCATTCGGAGTATTTTGCCCAATACTTATAATTGTGTTGCCAGGGTGTGAGGTATCAGTGTGTATGTGCTAGATGTTTGGATGTAACTCACACCAAGCGGCCTTTGCACTAATGAAGGAATGCTGCTTGTGTGGGAAACTGAGTCGTGGTAACCCAGCGCTCAGTCGACCTACTTCCATTGATGCGGGGCAAGTATAGATCCTGTATTACCCGTGTCAACCCTAACAGTCCTCCAGCAGCTGCCCCACGATGCCCCCATCACCATAACAGTGGCCACTCCGGTCACAGTTGGAACCCCACTGCCCAGGTGTCCCAGCCCGCCCCACCTCTAAAATCCCCTGCGTGTTTTTGAAATGCCTTTTCCTGATTGCCCACCTTGGAGAACAGTCTAGCAGCTCCACATTGCGAGCAGCTGCCCACGCTGGCTCCATGCACACAGAGCCACTAGACACGCTCCTGCCTGGAGCAGGGAGTCCTGGATCTCCTCAGCCCGTGGGGAAAGGAGGCTGTGCAAGCCCAGCTAAGGAAGAGCCGAGGAAATATAGACATCTGTTTGCAGGGTGAGCAGCCGCGCTGCGTGAAAGTGAAGGAATTTTGCCCAAGGCCGCCCAGAGGATTCAGGGGGCCTGGGGCAAAGCGGGGGAGCTGCGGCCAGGGCTGGCTTTAGGCACCGTGGGGCCTGATTCGAAGGAGCTGCCGCCGAAGTCCCACCGCTGTCTTCGGCAGCAGCTCAATCGCTGCCACGGATGAAGGACCCTCCACCGAAATGCCGCCGAAGACAGCGGCAACGATTGAGCTGCCGCCGAAGACAGTGGCGGGACTTCGGCGGCAGCTCCTTCGGGACATTGCGGGGCCCTCTTAGGGGCCCGATTCCAGTCCTGGCTGCGGCGCTTGTACTCACCCGGCGGCGGTCTGGGTCTTCGGCGGCATTTCAGCGGCGGGGGGCCCTTCAGTTGCTCCGCGTCTTCGGCAGCACTGAAGGACCCGCCGGCAAAATGCCGCCGAAGACCCAGAGTGACGCCGAGCTGGGGCCCCTGGGGCAAATTGCCCCACTTGCCCCCCCCCCCCTCTGGCCGGCCCTGATTTTGCCCAGGAAGGTGAGGCAGGACAGGAGCAAACCGGGTGCCACCCCGAAGACTCGCCACTTCTCCAATGAGCTGCATGCCGCACTTGGCAGGGCTCCCCACACCCACAGGCAACTGGCGACTCTTTGGGGGAGCCCCCTGCACTGCACCAGAGGAGGAGAAGGGGGGTAACCGGAGGGAGACACAAACCACGTGGTGAGCCAGGAGCTGTGAGGGAAGCCGGTCCCGCCGGGCGAGGGCAGATGAGCCCACTCAGGAGCGGGGCAGAAGCCTAGATCTGTTATCAGCTCGGTTTGCCTTTCAGCTGCCTGAACCCTCCTCTCCCTCCTGCCCATCCGAGCAGCTAGAGAACAAAGGCATGGAAGTTCGATTGTTCCCTTGGCTGGGACATGTTAGAAGTTAATTCCCTGGCAGGTGTGGTTACGCAGCGCGCCACAGACCGGGGCTCTGTGCTCAGACAGAGGGAGGAGCAGGAGGCAGAGGAGACTTTCCCATGCCATGCAGTGAGTTCGGTGGCACCATTGCCTGAAACAGGCTCGCAGCACCCGGGTCTGGGCGGCTTCGGGACACCCGCCGCAGCTGGATTCCCTGTGCCCGTGTCACCCACTGGAGTGAGAGATCAGCTGCTGTCACCACTGCCTGTGGACACACTTTCCCTCTACTCAGACCCGGGGCACCCAGCGTCTGAACCTTCTGGGCCACAGTCCCCGCCTCCGGGCCATACTCCCCAGGCTCAGGCTGCAGGGCAGCGCCATGCCGTGGTGTGGCACCTGCCATTTCTGATTGAAAGACAGTACAGGAGCTCTGAGCTGTAGCTTTCTCTGTCCGTTGTGACTGGCCGCCCAATGCTGTATGTGGCTCTAGTAATCAGCGGCCTCCGACGTGGTGGCCTCGAGGCGTTCTTCCTGCACACGTCTGACCCAGAGCAGCTAAAGAAAAAAGCGGCCCAGGGAGGCTCTTGTGACAGCTCCAGCAATTCCCTGCAGTGTCCCAGGGAATCTCCCTGTAGTAAGTATCTGTATCCTAGTGGGCCAGGAATTGTCTGTAATTCCAAGGGCAGGGGGGCCCCAGCCTCCCGAGCTAAGAAGAGTGGGGGGCTGTAACACATCCAGAGAGGCACCATCACCTGCGAGGGCTGCACAGACTGGTTCAACCTGATGTGACGCAGCAGGGAGTGGGGAGTATTGACCTGGGAATGTTGCAGGGGAGTTTTACTGGGACTGTCTGCATTGGGGATGGGAGACTTTCCTTGAGGGAAGATACCTGAGCATGTAACCTGAGAGCCCAGGAGGGGGGTTGGGCCCAGGTGACACCTTCTGCCCGGGAAACTGGACAAAGGCTGGAGGGGATTTCAGTTTAGAGCTGGCTGGGGAAACGGAGGGAGCCCCAGGGCTGAGTGGGATCTAAGCTCCCAGCCCCCCAGAAGGACTTGACTGAGGGGTCCTGGTTGTACCTACAAGCTCTGCTTGGGACTGTGTTCCTGTTGTCCAATAAACCTTCCGTTTTACTGGCTGGCTGAGAGTCACGGTGAATCGCAGGAAGTGGGGGGTGCAGGGCCCTGACTCCCCCACACTCCATGACACCTGGATTCTCTGGAGACCAGCAGACAAAGAAAGGATTTTTGGATAAATAGCCTGAGTTGAAACTGGCTCAGGGCCTGCTTTCTGATCCAGCAAACGGACAGGCCCTTCTGTCCCAGGAGCCCCAGTCCTTCCTGAGGAGGGTTGGAAGGACTTGCCCTATCCCTGGGGGTGCTTGGTGTGACCTAAGGCTGTTATGAACTTGTGACCACAGAAACCCCCTGGCTGGGGTTGGAAGGACTGACCCCTGCCAGAGGCTCAGTGGAGGTGGGCTGATCGCTGGTAGGTGTAGTAGCATGTGTGCAGCTTTGTGTGTTTTCTCTGTAACACTTGCACCTTCAGAATAAATGTGCTTCCTTAGAAAGAGCTGGGGGATAACTTACAGCTGTGGGCAATTTCGCTATTCAGAGCCTCTGTGGAGAAAGCCAACCAGGGCTGTCCTGTGGGGGAATTCCCAGTGTAGGAGAGACATGTGTGTCTGTCTAAGAGAGGATTAGCCACAATGGACGCCGCGTTTCTACTGTGACCGAACCGTTACAGGATGTTTGTAGTGCACACACCGTAAATGTGTTTTGTTTACTGAGGTTTTTACTTGGCTCTTTAAAGCATTGGTCACCCTCTTACAGTGCTGCTGTAATGTTTTTACCCTGTGTAGCTGCGCTTTGACCTTGTTTCCTGTTTCTTTGCACACAATAAAGTTCTAGTTTTGCAAACTCAGGGGATATTTATTAGTTTGCATTAGTATTATATGCATAATAGCTGCCTTGAAAAATTCTTAATGGGCGTCGATAACCCACCCATCTCTAAGCCCCCCGCCCACAGACACAAAGGTGCACTGGTTCATGAAAACATCACACAACACTACAGTGATTGATTATTAAAATGCTCTTTTAGGGTCTCCCTCAGCCGCATAGCTCCACAGGTGGCTCTTTTAATAGGCCTTGTGTCTGGCTGTTCAGATTCACAGCTAGCCAGTCCACCTCACCCCTCTGCCTTGCTGGCAGCCTTTCCATCTTTGCCTCACAGATACTATGCCATGCAGCTGTAACGATGGGGATGTTTGCCTCACTGAGCTCCAAGCTAGTTAGCAAAGAACACCAGCGACCCGTTAATCTACCAAAAGCACATTCAACATCACCTGGAACTGGGTAAGCTGGTAATGGAATCTTTCCTGGGCACTGCTGCGGTGACCAGTATAGGGCTTCAAGAACCAGTAGGCTGGATCCCTGGCATCTCTACTGGCATTTCAACATTACCAGGGGAGTGCACCAGCTGGGGCAGAATGTCCCTGCTGCACGTTTTGGAAAAGTCCGGTGTTGTTAAAGGTGCCATGCACCTTCCCAGCTCAGCCCAGGCTGATGTCCACGGAGCAGCTCCAGTTTTCAAAGGTTCTGAGATTCCAGGCCAGAAGGACCCACTGTGATCATGTAGCTTGACCCCTGTATGGCACAGGCCAGGGAACTTGCACTAGTGCTAGCCATGGAAACATATCCCCTTCGATTCATGTACTTACCAGCCAAGCAACACAGATAGCTGTGGAATCGCCATCACAGGAGGTGTTTAAGAATGGATTAGACAGGTAGGGGGGAACCTACGGCCCGCAGGCCGGATCCGGCCCCTTCTTAATTTCATCCAGCCTGTGGTGCCTCCCCTCCCCATGGGGCTGGAGCTGCGAGCCTCCACATAGAGGCACAGGAACTAGAGGTGTGGGGGATGCTTCAGCACTCCCAAGTTTTGTGCGGGGTCCCAGCTGCTGGCCCCGCGCCCAGAGTCCCGGCACAGCCATGCTCCCAACCTGCATGTGGGGTCCCGGCTGCTGGCCCTGCACCCGGGGCTCTGCTCCTGCCCCCAGCTGTGGACCCAGACTCAGCCCCCTTACGCCTGCCTGCTGTCAACAGTTCCAGCCTCACACACTTGGATGACAACAGCTCCAAACGGATTGTCCACTGACCCATAGCAATCCGGCATTGCAAGCTGCCAGAGTGCGATCACCACTTGCTTCTCCGCTGTCAGAGCAGCTCTCCGGACGTTGTGGTGTCCATGCGCTGGGGAGCACGGCACACGGATCCAGGAGTGTGGCCTGTCGCATCCGAAAGTTCCTCAGCCACTGCTCTTCATCCCAAACCTACACTGTGATGTGATCCCACTAGTGGTGCTTGTTTCTTGAGTCCCAAACCAGTGAGCCCCTGCGTGGAGCTGCTCTGTGAATGCCACAGCAACCTGGCGTTTTTATTCGCTGTGTCCATCAGCATCATCCAGTGATCCCTGCTGAACATATCCCCTTCTCCTCGTGCACCCACTTACCGTCGCACTCACTGAAGTGCTACAAACACTGGAGACTCCTGTGCCTGTCTGAGCCGTGGTCACTAGAATTGCCCTGAGCCAGGCACCGTCCATGCTTCCGCCAGAGACCTAAAAGCGTCATAGGGGACTTGGGAGTTTAAAAGATGGCCCATAAAATGATGGGATGGAATAAGCATTCTGAGATGGAGAAAGCAGCATTGCAGAAATTTGACCCTTTGTTCCCAGAAACCCCTGGGTGATATGGTGGCCTCCCACAAAGCACTGCGAAAATGGCAGTAAACACCGCACGTGGCACACTGGGACATCTCCCCATGGTGCACCACATTTTCCATCCACACGGCCGCTCACGGTGAGGACAGGGCCATGACGCAAGCAGCACACCCAGCCAGACTGTGAAGTCAGCAGCAGTACGCTGACCAAACAGGGCCTGCCTAGACATGGCCTATGAGCCATTCCCAGGGGCACACCAGGCGTCTGTGGCAGAGCCTCAGGCAGGATCCTAACCCCTGGGCCAGCCAATGGGCTCCTCTTCAACTCCAAGCCAGGCGCCTTCCAATGGAGCTGCTTTTGTGTGTGAAAAGCAGTTTCCAGCAGGCGCCGGAGGGCTCCCAGCATGTGGGGCGTTAGCAGGGCCGGGGGTTAGCTGCCAGCCAAAGTGTCACTCTGAGCAGGACCAGGCCTGCGAGCGATTGCTGCCCCAATAGGTTGGTGACTCCAGGTGCCTTTTCATGCTCATGGAAATGAAAATCGGTTTCTCTGGGTTTATTTTTTACACCAAGGTCTCCAAGGCCCTAGGCACAAAATGTGGCTTTGCACCCCACGATGCTCGGGAGAAAGGCGAGCCAATTAAAACAACTGTGCTAGCTCCCTTTAAGCGGAGAGAGCTCTGCCCAGGAGCCTGGGCTTCCTAACACACAGGGTCTACTCACATCCAAGTGAGCACGACGCATTGGAGCTGTTCTTCTGGAAACCTCCTGCCCTTTGCCAGCCATCCCTGTAGTGCAGGGGTCGGCAACCTTTCAGAAGTGGTGTGCCGAGTCTTCATTTATTCACTCTAATTTAAGGTTTCGTGTGCCAGTCATACATTTTAATGTTTTTAGAAGGTCTCTTTCTATAAGTCGATAATATATAACTAAACTATTGTTGTATGTAAAGTAAATAAGGTTTTAAAAATGTTTAAGAAGCTTCATTTAAAATTAAATTAAAATGCAGAGCCCCCCGGACCGGTGACCAGGACCCGGGCAGTGTGAGTGCCACTTAAAATCAGCTTGTGTGCCGCCTTTGGCATGCGTGCCATAGGTTGCCTACCCCTGCTGTAGTGTTTTCTGCTCGGTTACTGCAGGACCTATAGCAGTGTGCCAGCTGCTGTACGTGTGTTTAGTCAGAGGCTGCCCCTGCCGGAAGAGCTAGCAAACCAGAGAGACAAAGCATTGCTATTCTCTTTTACAGGGGGGAAACTGAGACGGGGAGAGATCAAGTGACTTGCCCAAGATTCCACAGGGAACCTGGGTTTGAACCCAGGTCTGCCTGAATCCAGAGACTTATCCACAAGGCTGCCTGTTGTGTCTGCAAGAGAGAGGCTATGAAACAAATTCTCTCTTTTCCTGGGAGCCCTGCACTCTCACACAGGCACACGCACCTGCACACACATGTATGCACACACATGCAGACACGCATGCACACGCCCAGCCCTAGGAAATATATAGAAACCCAACAGTTCCCATGCTGCCCCAGCTGTGTCTGACTCTGCTGACCCGGCAGCTTGGGCCTGACTCCTCACTCACACATCCTGGAGTAACTCGATTGACTCCACTGAATTTATTCCTGATTTACACCATTGTCACTCAGACCAGAATCTGGTCCCCAAACTTTCACCCTGGCATGCACCAATCTCAACCACACCCCAGCATCTGAACGATGGCGTGGTTCCGAGTCAGCTCTACATCCCCCTCTCCCCTCCTCCCCCCGTATTGTGGGCTGACCCAAAACCCCAGAGCTAAACAGCGCCCCGGGGTGGGGCTGTCCGGAGCTTTGCAGCTGAGAGCCACCTGTGCTCTGGTCACATCGGCACTGGGGCCCCAGCACCCGCTGCCAGTCTCCTCAGCCTCCGCTCCGAGCTGCCTCCTGCGGCTGCCGTGGGTCGAGACACTGAGGCTGTTTGTGCAGGGCTCAGCACTCCCACACAGGATCACATTCTCCAGGGAACTCCGCTCCCGTTTATGCAGCACACTAAGGGCCAAATTTCCGACGTGCACCCAATGTGCTGCTGGCCCTTGTGGGACCTAAATGGGAACTGAGCCCTCTGGGTCTTGATGCATGGGACTCTGCTGCCTGAGCTAACCCTCCAGCTCTGCTAGCCAAGGACGTATCAGGCTCCTCCACCTCACAACATGGCCCAGACACCACTAGAGGGGGACAGAGCACCACACTGATGGGCATGGGTTACCCAGTCCTGGCGGATATAGAGGGGGCCAGGCTGTCCTCCAGAGGCCACCATCCCCACCGAACACTGAGTGGATAACGCAAAACACATAGGAAAATAGGAATTGTCATCTGGATGAGCCCAGAGGCCATACAGCCCAGCCTGCTGTCTCTCTCATGGCCAGCACCAGCTGCTTAAGAAGCAGTGCCAGGAACCCCAACCCCCCCCTCCCCCCCAACACACACATGCCCCTTCTCATGGACAATCATGGAACAACCTGCCCGGAAGTTACTACCTGACTACCAACAGATAGACAATGGCTTAAGACCTGAAGCATGAGAATTTATAACCCTTCCCAAACATTTGTTATTATTTTTTAGTATTTCCTATTCTGATTCGGGATATTCTTGCTGTGCAGGAAAATGCCTGACACACACGGAATCAGGACTGCTACGCAATCAACAGCCTGCACTGGTTTCCCATGAATTTGCTGGATTGCAAGTTTACTTAGCTAAAGCCCAGGCTCCCGAGTTCCTATAAATGTAGCCATTTATTCATGAGCAATAGACTGGAAAGTTAAGTCAGAAACTACAGACAGCCAAAAGAGAGGAAGGAATTTAACATTGGTTGTTAAACCTTATTGAGAAGTAACGAATCACATCAGAAGAAATCAAGGTTGTATCACAAAGTAGCAAATTTATGCTGTGACATTCTGTACCCTGGGGGAGTGCCCTGTAACCCCCATATTCCTCATTTACATATAATTGTGATATTGCATATAAAGCAGGCCATGTGAGGTATCATGGGAAAGGTTATGATCTGCTGAAAGCGATTGTTCCATCTAAATATGTGTCTCATCAATGCATATGAAATGATAAGAATTGTGTTGTATGGTTTTCACTAAAAGATACTGTGGGTTTTGGAAGCGCCCAGACACTAAACGACAAGGGGGGTAACCAATGCCCGGGTGGGTGCTAAACAGACATCACCAGACATTGTCCAGCAGAGGAGTTACAATTCAATTACTCACTCACAGGAGACACACCAGGGTATTGCTTCACCTTGGGAATCGGCAATGCCCACAAGACATGGTGCTTGGAGAACTTGTGTTCTCCAAGCACATGGGACTAAGGGTATAAAACAACACCGTGGCCCCATGCTTGGCCTTTCTCTTGCCCCCACCGATGCTGCAAGAAACAAGGACACTGAGAAGACTTAAGACTCCAACTGAGGGGACTGGCCCAGATTTCAAGGGTGAAATCTGTGTACTATGAACTGCAATATCCAGTGGGGTGAGAAAAACTGCTTAATCTAGATGTTGCCCAGTCTAATAGGGTTGAGAGGTTAGAATGTGTGCTTATATTTTCTTTTCTTTTAGTAACTAACTCTGACTTTTTGCCTATCACTTAATATCTATCTTTTGTAGTCAATAAACTTGTTTTACTGTTTATCTTTACCAGTGAGTTTGCCTGAAGTGTTTGGTAAATCTGCTCAGGTTTGCAAAGGCTGGTGTATATCCACTTTCCATTGTTGAAGTGGTGAACCAATTAATAAACTTACACTGCTCGTCTTGAGCAGGGCAAGACGGTATATTCCTGAGGTACAGTGCTGGGAACTGGGGGGATTTGGCTGGTGCCTTTCTCTGTGTGATTCGTGAGTGGCTCTGGGAGCATTCATGCAATCTAGCTGGCTGTGGGGCTCCACATGCAGTTGTGCTAAGTGATAACAGCGTCTGGAGGGGTTTGCTGCTTGTCACTAGGAAAGCAATGTGAGAGACAGCCCAGGCTGGAGAGAGTTAAGGGGGTACAGCAGTCCCACAGTCCCAGGCTGCACCCCGGGAATCCCATCACATATGCTAATTCTCTGCTGTTCTTGAGGAGATCATTTTGGGAGCAATGTGCAACTATTGATCCTTAGTACACATGCTAATCAATCTGCTGATCTCACGTTATACCAGTCAGAAATGATGGGTCTCTCAGTGACTGTTCAACCAAATGTAATTCTAAAATTAGACATTTAGAAACGTAATTAGTTAATTAGCAAAATGTCAATTCAATTGCAAGTTGCCTTCCCAGATAATGATCATTCATATTAAGACTTAATCCTTTCCCACACATACACAAATACCACAAATTAACCCCAGATATGCAGGAGCTAATTATTCAAAGCTGCTTCCCAGTTCTCTTGAAATTCACCAATGTCTAAGCCCAAATCTTAGTTTACTATAAGATCTTAAATTACTCTAGACAGCTACAGCAAACTCTTTAGCTTATAACTCATAACTCAGTGGGTCAGGCTTTTGTGTCCTGTGTGATTTCACAAATCATAAAGTATCTGAAAAATCTCTCGGCTCCAGCATGCCTGCTCTCTTAGCTCTCTCCAGCCTGTGTAAGCAGTTTCCTGTTAGAAGCAGCGCTGTGCTGGATTAGCATAATGATCATTCCAGCCTCTGCCCTCCTCACCGCTCACCGGCTCACAATTATTGGAGGCATTAGGAGGTAAACTTGTGGGCCCTCAGTGGATGTAAATCAATGTAACTCCATTGATCTCGTTAGAGCGGTGCCAATGTACGCCCGCTCAGGGTCTGGCCTGACATTTTAAATCGTTTACAACTTGGAAACATACTCTCTGAAATGTATTTAACCTAGACCCTCCGAGCTGTCGCTTGGGTAAAGGGAAGCGTGTGGCTACAAGGGCTTCTGTTACTGAGCAAGTGGAATTGGTGTGGAGAGCAAATCTGAGGCTCAGTTTACGTCTGGTCTCCTGAGAGAAGCAGAAACCTCTGCTCAGCTCATGCTGTCGTATTGTTGCTATCATTCACATTCCAGTAGCAGCTAGAGGCTCCCGCAGAGCACGGGGCCCCGTTATGCGGGTGCTCCACAGACACAGAGTAAGTGACAGTCTCTGGCCAGAGGAGTTTACAATCAGAACAGACAACGGTTAGGCAGCTGATGTGCTGAGGCCCCTGTCAATCATGCTGAGCAATATGGTCTCATTGTTCCTTTCTGCTCCCCTCCCCCAGATGTCTGTCTGTGCCCAGTGGTTGTCTCTTGTCGTAGAGGGTAAGGGCCTCATGTTCTGTGTTTGTACAACACCCAGTGCAATGTGGCCCTGGGCCAGGACTGGGGCTCCTGCCTGGACATGACAAATCACAAGGGAAATAGGATTGTCCATCCCCCTCCTGCAGGTGGGGAATGGGAGAGAGCCAGTGAGCCGCCCAAGGTCAGACCACAGGTCAAAGGCAGGACCAGACTCAGATCTTCCAAGCCCGCGTCAATTGCTTTGACCAGCAGGCCACACTCCCTCCTAGGAGCAGTTCAGGGACTGGGGAGAGCGTCAGTAAGCGCTTCTCTGTGACCGTTCTGAGCTGTTGCCAGCTGGAGGGGCCCTCGGCGACTGGCCACGTCCCGCTCCTGGTCTCTCATTTGGGGGCGGGGGGGGGGGGGTTGCTCTGTAGGAGGCAGAATGCAGGAGATGCAACCTTTGGCCAACCCATGGAGGAAACACCCTCTGGGCGCCACTCTATGGGAGTCCCCTCAGAGGGGATGATGCCTGCGGGCCACCTAGACTCGAGCTGTGTCCTCAGACACTGGGTATCCCTGGCCCTTTGCACTCTCAACACCTCTCCGTGGCGTCCGCACATCCAGTGGCTGATGCTGTGATAAAGGAGAGGGGGGATAGCTCCTTTTTGTGGACACCCAGCCAGCCAGTTGGCTGTGGAATCCCTCTCGGTGGTTGGTCTCTACTTGCTTTACTTGTAAAGGGTTAACAAGCCCACAGGTAAAAGGAAGGGAGTGGGCACCTGACCAAAAGAGCCAACGGGAGGGCTAGAACTTTTTAAAATTGGGAAAAACCTTCCCTTTGTCTGTGTGTTGTGGTTCTCCGGGAAAGAGGGGAACAGGGAGCAGTTATGCTGTGAGAAGCTTTAAGCCAGGTATGAAAAACCATCAGATCATACCTAGAGATTGCTTATCTGAAACCCCAGAAATGTAAGTAAATGAGGGAATGTCTAGGAAGATGCGATTAGGGTTATTTCTTTTATTTTTTATTGGCTTGTGGACTCCTCTGTGCTAACCCCAAATGCTTTTGTTTTGCTTGTAACCTTTAAGCTGAACCTCAAGAGACCTATCTTGATGCTTAATTTTTGTAATTGTTTCTTTTAAGATCTAGCAAAAAGCCTAAATTCCAAATATATTTCCTTTCTTTTTGGGTTTAATAAAATTTACCTTTTTTAAGAACAGGGATTGGATTTTAGTGTCCCTAAGAGGTTTGTGCATGTTGTTTAATTAGCTGGTGGCAACAGCTGATTTCCTTTGTTTTTTTCTCAGCTCTTCCTGGGAAGGGGGGTGAAAGGGCTTGAGGGTACCCCACAGGGAGGAATTCCCAAGTGCTCCTTCCTGGGTTCTCAAGAAGGGTTTTTTTGCACTTGGGTGGTGGCAGCATCTACCCATCCAAGGTCAGAGAGAAACTGAAACCTTGGGAGTTTAATACAAGCCGGGAGTGGCCAATATTTATTTTTAGAATCCTTGTGGGCTCCCACCTTCTGCACTCGAAGTACCAGAGTGGGGCTTCAGCCTTGACATGGTGGCAGAGCGGTGGGATCATTTTGAACCAGAAGCACAAACCTCAGGATTTTAAAAGGCCACATTTTTCCTTTCGGCAGCGTGCAAGCCAGGGAGGGTTTTGTTTTGTTTTTTTCTCCTTCTTTCTTTCTTTTCTTTTCTTTGCTGCCTGAGGGAGAACCAGCACACAAAGTGTTGAGCCTGCCAAGCCAGGGAGTCCAACAAGCAGGTTTTTTTGTTTGTTTGTTTTTTTCTTTTTTTTTCTCTAGCTTCATGGCAACGAAATAGTTAGGCTAAGGGAAGGGCAGCCTGTGCATGAGGTTGAGGTCAGGCACCGAAACCTTAGAAAACCCAGTCTTCCCAAAGCGGCACGCCACGGAGAAGACAGACCCAGAGCAAGCCCAGACATCCAGGTCCATGACGGAAATGAAGGGAGGGGATGGGGGAATGGGGACTTCCCAGGAGGGAAGGGTCAGCCCTCCCCCACCCGAGATCCCAGTGCCAGGATGGAGGGATTCCTTTAACTCAGGCCGAGTTCTAACTGAGGCAGAAAGGAATTTCATCCTAGAGATGAAGCTCTTGGAAGCGGAGGCAAAGCACTGGGAGGCAGAAGCGGAAAGAGGCGAAGCACTTAGAAGCAGAGACAGAGCTGAAGCGCTTAGAGCTGGAAAGGGCTAAGCTGGATCAATCAGGTAGCTCTAACAGTCCTCCTCCAGGTACCGCTCCCCAGTCCAAGAAATTCCCCACATACAAGGTAGGCGATGATACAGAGGCCTTCTTAGAAAATTTTGAAAGGGCCTGCCTTGGGCACGACATCCCTACAGACCAGTATATGGTGGAGCTGAGGCCACAACTCAGTGGACCCTTAGCAGAGGTGGCAGCTGAAATGCCTAAAGAACACATGAATGAGTACAAACTTTTTAAACAAAAGGCCAAAATTAGAATGGGGCTAACGCCCAAGCATGCCTGTCGGCGATTCAAAGCCCTAAGGTGGAAACCAGACGTGGCATTTCCCCAACACACCTACCACATTGTAAAAAATTGGGATGCCTGGATATCCGGAGCAAGTGTTAAATCTCTGGAAGATCTGTCTCTCCTAATACAAATGGAGCAGTTTCTAGAAGGTGTTCTTGAGGAAATAGAAAGGTACATCCTAGATGGGAAGCCCAAAATTGTAACTGAGGTGTGGGGATTGGTCCTGCTTTGAGCAGGGGGTGGGACTAGATGACCTCCTGAGGTCCCTTCCAGCCCTGATATTCTATGAGATCAGAGCCAAATGGGTGGAGGTGGCGGAGAAGAAGAAAGCTAGTAGCAGTTGGTGCGGATATCAGAAGGGGCAACACGAGATGACACCCCACCATCGGGGTCAGCCCAAAGTCCCACCTCACAAGGAGGAGCCCTCTGCACAGCCAGGGAGACCCCAGATGCCCTCTCGTCCCACCACCCACCCCTCCAACCACCCACCTCGGCCCAATCCACAGTCAGCTGGGCGATGCTTTAAATGTAATGAGCTGGGGCATGGGAAGGCCAACTGCCCCAAGAGCACCAGCCGACTACAACTCATCACCCCGGGATCCCACCGAGAGCCTTCAGGCCCAGATGCCTCGCAAATATCCCCAAAGCGAAGGGAAACTGTGAGTGTGGGCAGGAGGAAGATTACTGCGTGGAGAGACACTGGAGCACAGGTGTCAGCTATCCACCAATCCCGGTGGACCCCAAATTCATCGACCCAACCATGTGAGGCTAGCAAAACGGGTGGGAATGGTCACCCACAGCCAGGCTAAACAGATCTCCACACCTAACTCCATTCCTGAGCCTCCTACAGGGACCCAGCCAGAGGTGGTGAAACCAGACCCCAAACCAGAGTCTATGGCAGCAGTTGTAGATCCAGTTCCTGGGCCCCAGCCAGAACCAGCCCAAGGATCAGAACTGGAGGATCAGTCAGCACCAGAGCCTGTGCTTGCCACCCCCCCAGAGTCAGGGGAGCCAGCACCAAAGAGCACCACAGAGCCTGCACCTGCAGCAGCAGCTAAACCGGCACAAGAAGCTCAACTGGAGTCTGAAATACAACCTAGTGCACCAGCAGAAATTGGTTCACAGTTGACGGAGACACTCCCATCACCTGCATCGCTTCCAGTGGGACCAAGCCCAAGTCCACAACCCAGCAAGGAACTAATGTCTCCAGCATCCAGGGAGCAGTTCCAGGCAGAGCAGGAAGCAGATGAAAGCCTCAAGGGAGTTTGGACGGCGGCACGAAGTGACCCACCGCCTCTCAGCTATTCCAATAGGTCCAAGTTTGTTGTAGAAGGAGGACTCTTATACAAGGAGACCCTTTCTGGTGGGCACAAGGAGGACTGGCATCCTCAGAGACAGTTGGTAGTTCCAACTAAGTATAGGGAAAAGCTCTTGAGCTTAGCCCACGATCACCCTAGTGGCCATGCTGGGGTGAACAGGACCAATGGTCCTTTGGGGAAGTCATTCCACTGGGAGGGAATGGGCAAGGACGTTTCTACTTCTGTCCGGTCTTGTGAGGTGTTCCAGAGGGTGGGAAAGCCCCAAGACCAGGTCAAGGCCCCTCTCCAGCCACTCCCCATAATTGAGGTTACATTTCAGCATGTTGCTGTGGATACTCTGGGTCCTTTCCCTAAGAAGACACCCAGAGGGAAGCAGTACATACTGACTTTCATGGATTTTGCTACCTGATGGCTGGAAGCAGTAGCTCTAAGCAACACCAGGGCTAAAAGCGTGAGCCAGGCATTGGCAGACATTTTTGCAAGGGTAGGTTGGCCCTCCAACATCCTTACAGATTCGGGAACTAACTTCCTGGCAGGGACCATGAAACATCTTTGGAAAGCTCATGGGGAGAACCACTTGGTTGCCACCCCTTACCACCATCAAATGAATGGCCTAGTGGAGAAGTTTCATGGAACTTTGGGGGCCATGATATGTAAATTCGTGAATAAGCACTCAAGTGATTGGGACCTAGTATTGCAGAAGTTGCTCTTTGCCTACAGGGCTGTACCACATCCCAGTTTGGGGTTTTCACCCTTTGAACTCGTTTATGGCCATGAAGTTAAGGGGCCATTACAACTGGTGAAGCAGCAATAGGAGGGGGTTACATCTCCTCCAGGAGCTAACATTTTGGACTTTGTAAGCAACCTGCAAAACACCAGAACTGTCTAGCCCTTGCTTGAGAAAAACCTACAGGATGCTCAAACAAGAGCAAAAGGCCTGGTATGATAAACATGCCAGAGAGCGTTTCCTTCAGAGTAGATGACCAAGTTATGGTCCTGAAAGTGCTCCAAGCCAATAAGATGGAAGCGTCGTGGGAGGGGCCATATATGGTCCGAGAGCGCCTGGGAGCTGTTAATTACCTCATAGCGTTCCCAGACCCTACCCTAAAACCTAAAGTATACCATGTTAATTCTCTAAAGCCCTTTTATTCCCGAGAAATCAAGGTTCTCCAGTTTACAGCCCAGGAGGGAGATGACGCTGAGTGGCCTGAAGGAGTTTACTATGAAGGAAAAAGCAACAGTGGCGTAGAAGAGGCGAGCCTTTCCATCACCCTTGGGTGTAAGCAGCGACAGCAAATCCAGGAGCTGTGCACCAGCTTCACGCCAATGTTTTCAGCCACCCCAGGACGGACAGAACGGGCGTACCACTCCATTGACACATTGTTCGCCCAATTAGAGCCCAACCCTACCAGATGGCTCCACAAGCCAAAACCGTAATAGAAAGGGAGATCAAAGATATGTTCCACATGGGTGTAATCCGCCCCTCTGAGAGTGCATGGGCCTCTCCAGTGGTTCTGGTCATAGGCACCGACTTCTAATGGCGCCGGTGGGTGCTCGACCCCCCTCTGCCCCCAGCCCCACCCCGACTCCACCCTGCCCCCCCTCCTGCCCCATTCCAACCCCTTCCCCAAAGTCCCCCCCCAACTCCGCCCCCTCCCTGCCCCATTCGACTCCTTCCCCAAATCCTGGCCCCGCCTTTTCCCCGCCACCTCCCCTGAGCGCGCCGCATTCCCGCTCCTCCCCCCTCCCTCCCGGAGCTTGGGCTGGGAGGGAGGGAGGAGCGGGGATGCAGTACGCTCAGGGGAGCAGGCTGAGGTAGAGGTGAGGTGAGGCGGGGGGGCAGGGTGGGGAGCTTGGCTGCCAGTGGGTGCAGAGCACCCACTAATTTTTCCCCATGGGTGCTCCAGCCCCAGAGCACCCATGGAGTCGGTGCCTATGGTTCTGGCTCTCAAGCCAGATGGGGAAATCCGCTTTTGCGTGGACTACCATAAGCTAAATGCTGTAACTCACCCAGAGAACTATCCAATGCCACGCACAGAGGAGCTGTTGGAGAAACTGGGACATGCCCAGTTCATCTCCACCTTAGACTTAACTAAGGGGTACTGGCAAGTGCCACTAGATGACCCAGTCAAGGAAAGGTCAGCCTTCATCACCCATAAAAGTTGTATGAATTTAATGTGCTCCCTTTCGGATTGCGAAATGCACCTGCCACCTTCCAGAGACTGGTAGATAACATTCTGGCTGGATTTGGGGAATTTGCAGTAGCCTACCTTGATGATGTGGCCAAATTCTCAGATTCACATGCAGAACACCTGGGACACCTCCAAGCTGTCTTCCAGCGCATAAGGGATCCAGGATTAACCATTAAGGCCAAAAAGTGTCAAATAGGCCTAAACAGGGTAACGTACCTCAGAGTCAAGGAACTATCAACCCCCTTCAGGCTAAAGTAAATGCTCTCCAAAATTGGCCTGTCCCTAAGTCAAAGAAACAGGTCCAATCCTTCTTGGGCTTGGCCAGGTATTACAGACAATTTGTACCACACTACAGCCAAATTGCCACCCCACTGACCGACCTAACCAGGAAAAAACAGTCAAATGCAGTTCAGTGGACTGAAAAGTGTCAAAAAGCCTTTAACCAGCTTAGGGCGGCTCTTAATTCTGACCCTGTACTAAGGGCCCCGGACTTTGACCAACCATTCATCGTAACCACAGATGCATCCGAGCATGGGGTAGGAGCAGTTTTAATGTAGGAAGGACCAGATCAACAATTCCATCCTGTTGTGTTTCTCAGCAAAAAACTTTCTGAGAGGGAAAGCCACTGGTCAGTCTCAGAAAAAGAATGTTACGCCATTGTGTACGCTCTGAAAAAGCTACACCCACACATTTGGGGACGGCGTTTCCACCTGCAGACTGACCATGCTGCACTGAAGTGGCTTCACACAGTCAAAGAGACTAACAAAAAACTTCTTCAGTGGAGTTTAGCTCTTCAAGACTTTGATTTTGAAATACAACACCTTTCAGGAGCCTCTAACAAAGTGGCTGATGCACTCTCCCGGGAAGGTTTCCCAGAATCAGCCGGGTAAACATGTCCCTGCATTCTAAGTCATTGTAGTCCTTGAGATGTCAAAAGTACTGTTTAGTTCTTCATGTAATTAGTAGTAAAATTAGAGGTGCATGTATCTTATTAACTCTGTTTCCTAAGCCTCCAGGAAGAAATCCCAGCCGGTGTGGACCCGACCAGAACCAGGCTGGCCAACACCATCTGTGATTTGGGGTGTGTGTGATAATTGAAGTGTGGGGGGTGGGGGTAGCTCCCTTTTATGGACACCCAGCCAGCCAGTTAGCCGTAAAATCCCTCTTGGTAGCTGTTCTCTACTTGCTTTACTTGTAAAGGGTTAAAAAGTCTCATTGCTATGCATAGGTAAAAGGAAGGGAGTGGGCACTGGGCCAAAAGAGCCAATGGGAAGGCTAGAACTTTTAAAAATTGAAACAAAACTCCCCTGTTGTGTGTCTGTGGCTGTTCTCCTGGAGAGCAGGGATAGGGCTGGACTATGCTGTAAGAGCTTGCGCCAGGTATGAAAAATCATTAAATCATACCTAGAAACTACTCATTTGAAACCCCAGATATGTAAGTAGATCAGGAAATGTCTAGGAAGACGAGATTAGGTTTATCTCTCTTATTTCTGTAAGGCTTGTGGACTTCTCTGTGCTAACCCCCAAATGCTTTTGTTTTGCTTGTAACCTTTAAGCTGGACCTCAAGAGAGCTATCTTGATGCTTAATTCTTGTAATTGTTTTTTTTTAAATCTAGCAAAAAGCCTAAGTTCCAGATGTATTTTCTTCCTTTTTGTTTTTAATAAAATTTACCTTTTTTTTAAGAACAGGATTGGATTTTTGTGTCCTAAGAGGTTTGTGAATGTTGTTTAATTAGCTGGTGACAACAACTGATTTCCTTTGTTTCTTTCTCAGCTCTTCCCCGGAAAGGGGGGGAGGGGTGAAGAGGCTTAAGAGTACCTCACAGGGAGGAATTCCCAAGTGCGCCTTCGTGGGATATGAGGGGTTGCTTTTTTATGCACTTCAGTGGTGGCAGCATCTACCCATCCAAGGTCAGAGAGAAGCTGTAACCTTGGGAGTTTAATACAAGCCTGGAGTGGCCAGTATTAATTTTTAGAATCCTTGCGGGCCCCACCTTCTGCACTCGAAGTGCCAGAGTGGGGAATCAGCCTTGACAACACAGAAGGGTTAATAATGCCATGGCCACCAGTCTCATGCTGGTGGGCGACTCCACAGCACGGCTCCTCTCTTCAGCCCCCATTCCGCTGT
Organism: Platysternon megacephalum; assembly: GCA_003942145.1. Classification (NCBI taxonomy): domain Eukaryota; kingdom Metazoa; phylum Chordata; order Testudines; family Platysternidae; genus Platysternon; species Platysternon megacephalum. The sequence goes on along the minus strand of QXTE01000258.1, from coordinate 1,502,308 downwards.
CCCACTGATCTAGCTCTCCTGACCGCCCGGGAGTCCCCAGTGACTGGCAGGAGAGGCCTGGCTGCAGGAGAACAATGGTGCTAAGATACGGCAGGAGGCAGTGTGGGTGAGGGATTGCATGGGGAATTCTGAAATCACAGGTGATGGGCAGGCCTGTTTATAACCAATCTCCCTGCTTGAGGGGCCTCGACAGACCTTGATGCATTTTTAAAATAAAACGGGCATTCCTTTCTTTTAGCCTGTGAATAAATACAGGGGAATGGCACCAGATCCACAGCTCTGGAGACTCCAGGCCTCTCTCTGTCAGGCTGTGGCTGGCTAAGGGTCCGTCTGCACGGCCGCTGGGGCGGGGTGGCCACTCGTGGATTCGCGCCCACGCTAGCTGCCCTCTAGCTCGCTAACACTAGCGGGGAGGACGTCCCGGCACAGGCTTCAGCTGGCTGAGCCCCGTATGTACTCGCCTGGGCAGGGTGCTGAAGCATGTGCTGCGGCATCACCACGTCTAGTTTTGCAGTGCAGACGTCCCTACCGGTGAGCAGCCCAGCGCCCCTTGGACTCGGGGAGGCTGGGCCGAGGCTGGGAGCTGTTTTATCCCACGCAGACTCGAGCCATTACTGCAGCGCTGGGCTAGCGTGGGCCCTGCGGCGCTGCCCCTGGTGCCCACGGGGCTACTCGGCTACAGAGCGGTTCGGGGGAAGGGGGGCAGTAGCAGCACTGGGGAATTCCGCCAGCACAGGGAAGCTTGGCACTGCAGCAGTGGATCCCCTGGCCTGACCCCGCACAGACGGGGTCCCTGGAAGACGAGGGGGTGTGGGCATCTTGCCCCCACTGCTCCTGGCCAACGCTCTGTCCCCAGGGCCCTGCAGGCTGGAGGGCTCCAGGTGCAGCCCAGCGACTGGGTCTGGACTCTCTGTGGGTGCCCTGTGGTGGGAGGGTGTCACGTCAGGCCACGTGAGGCACATCCCGGAATGCTGCTCAGACCCAGTCGCAGGGTTTCATGCTGCAGCCAGGTAGAGAGGCCAGCCTGGCTTGGCGCCTCTGTCCCTTCATTCAGACTTTATAGCCTCCCAGGGTGGCGAGCCCTGAGAGCGGCCAGCACCACTAGACTGAGCCCCTGTCTGGGGACTGGCGGGCGTGTGTTGTGCTGCACAAAGGGAGCCCCTCCGTGGAGTCATGCTGAGCCCGTCGCGCCTTCCCAGACTCTGGGGCCCTTTCTCCCCACCCTAGGATCATCTGCCCCTGGCAGACAGCTGATGACTGGCCCTGGCGCTTTGAGACCCAGGCACATGCCCTGCGCCCAGGTGCTGCTGAGAACTAGCTTCATTGGCTCAAGTACCCTCAGTGCCCTCAGCCAGGCTGACCTCAGCTCCCTCCAGTAGCTTTACACAGGAGAATTAAACAAGAGGCCATGCTCAGGTGCTGAGTAAGGGGTGCAGAGTTGGGACATGGGATTGGGGTCTGTGCTGGGCTCACTTCCTTGCTGAGGTGAGCCCCAGGGAGCCCAGCCCTGCAGTGTGCCGTTCTCTCTGACTTCAGGGCACATACAGCCTGGGCAAGCTTCCCTCCGACCAGTGCGTCATAGGCCTGGCCTGGCCAGGTGCTGGCTGCTCCCCCACTGCTACTGCCAGCCCTTCGCTGAGCGCTGGCACTGCCACGGCAGTGACCCCAGCACGCAGCTGCCACGCAACGCCTGTGCAGTGCGGGGGCCAGATCTCACGTGCTCCTGCCAAACCAGAGCCCAGTCACAAAGCAGCAGCTGTGGCTCGTCCAACCACACCCCTGGTGGGAGGGGAAGCGGTGGTCTGCATGCTCTCCTCAGGCAGTCCTAGGGCAGTTGCTGGGGTCCAGTGTCTGCTGCTGTAAGACTGTGGCCGGGTTCAAAAGCAAAGAGCGGGTGATGTTACGCTGCCTACTAGCCGGTTGCCAGGTGTCCGGTTTTTGGCTGGAACGCCCAGTCGAAAAGGGACCCTGGCAGCACCAGTCAGCACTGCTGACTGGGCTGTTAAAAGTCCAGTCAGTGGCACAGCAGGGCTAAGACAGGCTCCCTGCCTGCCCTGGCTCTGTGCGGCTCCCGGAAACAGCCAGCATGTCCCTGTGGCCCCTAGGCACAGGGGTGGCCAGGGAAGCTCTATGTGCTGCCCCTGCCCCAAGCACCAGCTCCGCAGCTCCCATTGGCCAAGAACCTCGGCCAATGGAAGCTGCAAGGGCGACACCTGCAGGTGAGGGCAGCACGTCCTGAACCTGGGAACCAGGCATGCAGCCGTTTCTGGGAGCTGCCTGAGGTAAGCACCGCCTGGAGCCTGCACCCTGAACCCCCTTCAGTGCCCCAACCCCCTGCCCCAGGACTGACCCCCCTCCCACACCCAAACTCCCTTACGGAGCCTGCACCCCGCACCCCCTCCTGCACCCCAACCCCTTGCCCCAGCCCTGAGCCCCCTCCCACACCCAAACTCCCTCCCAGAGCCCGCACCCATCACCCCCTCCCGCACCCCAACCCCCTGCCCCAGCCTGGTGAAAGTGAGTGATGGTGGGGGAGAGTGAGCGATGGAGGGGGGGGTGGAAGGAGCAGGGGGCAGAGCCTCAGAGAAGGGGTGGGGCAGGCCTCGGGGAAGGAGCAGGGCAGGGGCGGGGCAAGGGTGTTTTGTTTTGTGCGATTTGAAAGTTGGCAACCCTAATTGTGTGTGTAAAAGGAGGCAGTGATGAAGGAGATCAGATCTCATGCTTCAGGGCATCTGCTGCTCATGACAGGGGTCAGGAAGGAATACTCCTGTCAAGGCTGATTCCCCACTCTGGCACTTCGAGTGCAGAAAGTGGGGGCCCGCAAGGATTTTTAAAAATTAATACTGGCCACTCCAGGCTTGTATTAAACTCCCAAGGTTACAGCTTTTCTCTGACCTTGGATGGGTAGATGCTGCCCAAGTGCAAAAAAAAACCCTTTTTGGGACCCAGGAAAGCGCACTTGGGAATTCCTTCCTGTGGGGTAACCTCAAGCTCTTTCACCCCCACTCCGGGGAAGAGCTGAGAAAGAAAACAAAGGAAATCAGCTGTGGCCACCAGCTAATTAAACAACATGTGCACAAACCTCTTACGGACACAAAAGTCCAATTCTGTTCTTAAAAAGGGGAAATTTTATTAAAAACAAAAAGAAAGAAAATACATCTGGAACTTAGGCTTTTTGCTAGGTGTAAAAAAAAAACAATTACAAGGATGAAGCATCAAGATAGCTTCTTGAGGTCACGTTTAAAGGTTACAAGCAAAACAAAAGCACCTGGGGTTAGCACCGAGGAGTCCACAAGCCATAAAGAAATAAAAGAGAGAAACCTAATCGCATCTTCCTAGACATTTCCTGATCTACTTACATAGCTGAGGTTTCAAATGAGAAGTTCTAGGTATGATTTAATGATTTTTCATACCTGGCGCAAGCTCTTACAGCATAGCTCCAGCCCTGTCTCTGCTCTGTCCCCTCTCTCCGGAGAACAACAACAGGCAGACAAAGGGAAAGGTTTTTTTTCCAATTTTAAAAAGTTCTAGCCCTCCCATTGGCTCTTGGTCAGGTGCTCACTCCCTTTCTTTTACCTATGGACTTTTTTAACACCTTAAAGAGAACAGCTACTAACAGGGATTTTATAGCTAACTGGCTGGCTGGGTGTCCTTAAATGGGAGTTCCCCCCCCCCCTTTCATTTATCACACACACACACACACACCCATGTACAACAGTGCACAATTGTCCCAATGCACTGTGAGGTGCTTTTTTGGGGTTTTTTTTGCCTTCCTCTTACTCACCAACTACCATCCACCGCCAGAGAGTGTCAGAGAACAGTCTAGTGGTTCCTTTTCAACAGTACAACACAGAACCGGCTCAAGCCCCAACCCAGTGACCTGGGAGAATGACACAGAGGCAATACTTCCCCACTGGCAAGCACAGAGTCTGAGTGTAGAAAAGAAACTCGTAGTGAAAAGAGGGAAGTCACCCGACATTAATTAGGGAAAATGCCACAAGCAGGATTCATAAACCATAAAACTGTGAGCAGGACACCGACCCCAGAGTGCGTGGGGCAGAGCTTCCGCCTCGTGTTCTTGAGTTCTACAACCAACAGTTCCTTTTCTGTGCCCCTCTCTGCTCCCTCGCCACACCCCACTCACAGTGGCTGTCCTTGGTCAGTGATGACCCAGGGCTCAGAGGTGCAGCTGTGTGAGTTGACCTCCCACCCAGGGAAGAAGGCACCTTGCGTCTCCACCATCTGAGCACTTGCTCTGGCTGGCTGCCCCGCCAGCCGCTGCTCCTCACCGCCTGGCTACTCCACCAGTCACTGTTCCTGGCCACCCTGCCAGCTACTGTTCCTCGCTGACTGCTCACCACTTTCACTGGCTGCCCATCAGTCACCTACTGCTGCTACCTGCCATGACCTCTAGAGGTCAGTCTCAGTGATTTTTAGTTCTCTGGAGGTTGGGCAGAAACACTGCCCCCCCCCCCATGATTTCAGCACTTAAAATAACAAAAGGCTCCTAATTAAGCCTAGTTACCTCTATCTTTGAACAGTGGAGAGGAACAGGTTAAACCAAACCTTTAGGGCAAGTCCACACCTCCTGGCTGGGACACCTGTCCCCCCCCCTGCTTTGACTTTCACAGGGGTCTGGCATTCGAGCCCCTGGCTTAGCAAGGTCCTTTCAGCTGAGGGTGACCCCCTCATTTGGGACAGGTTAAGCACAGTTCTGCTCCCCTTTATTCATACAATAAAGACAACAACACTGATAACAGCATTTCACTCCCCCTGCATTCAGTACTACAGTGATTTGTAACCCAACACCAGCCTTTGAGCACATCATCACTTTGAGCAACACCGCTCTATCTGCTGGATATCTAGGCAGAGTAGGTGTGTTTATGTAAATAAAGTTTGCTCCTGAAGTCTCTCCCCCTCTCAGCTAGCCATCAGGGGAGAGTTCTTTCAGACCCTGCTTACACAGGAATAACCTAATTAAAATCAGGCTACAATCCCCGAATGGGAAAACATGCGTCTTTTTAATAACTAAACTGCTCACTCCCAGTTTAATACTTATTATGAAGATCACTCATTCCTAGGCACCTCTGCCAGCAGCATCCCACTCCCACAGGACAAGAGATCAAGGGTTGTCAACGCACAAATCCAAAATAATGAAATCCATTTCCCATCGTTAGTTATTTCAGTGCCAGCCTGTGTATGGACACTTCTATTGCAGATAAAGAGTGTCCTGTTTCCACTGAACTTAAATTGGTAAAGAATCAAAGTCCAGCTCCTAGGCACTATGGTACAAACAATAAATAACAGTAATCAATGGAAACAGGATGCCCGTAAGCCTCCACACAGACCTGCATTGAAATAATTATGGGTGTGAATTAAAACCAATGCAGCTATTCCCATTTTGATTTGTGTGTAAACTAGTCCCTAGCCCTAAGAGGCGAGTTTGTTCTGATCAGGGGAGGGCCATGCACTGAGGTACTGCAGTGCTTTCTAATCCCACCGTGGGCCAGGTTCAGTGACACGCCCCAGCTGCCGTGCACTGATCTAGCAATGCGTGCAGCCTGAAAGCATTGGCCCATGTTACTCAAACGACTGCAAGTCCTTGCCATAAGCACGGTGCTGGAGGATCCTGCAGGAGAATGGCGATTTGGCTGGGAAAACCCACTGGACTTTTTACAACAGCCCAGACCCATTTCCACTGGCCTTTGGTTTGGTAAAAGCTCCTTCCCTGGAGGCCGAAAGCTAAGCCTGTCTGCACTGATTCCTGTCAGGCATTGTCCCAATGCCGCATGGAGCCAGCTGGAGCTGGGAGTCGTGGGCCTGATTCTCCATTGCCCTACTGGAATAGCAGCACTTCGGCCGCACTGTGGAAATGAGGACGTGACAGCTGTGACGATGGCTAACTCCAGGGCCCGAGCCATGGATGTCTGGCATTCCAGAGCATGAGCTGCTACAGCCGGAGCTAAATATCCCACCTTTAGAACTGGACCAGATCCACGTGCCCTGTGGATCGGGCACAGAGGGGGACCTCTAGCACGGACTCACCAGTGGATGACAATTACTTAAGGCATCAGTGAGTCACTCCTTCGTCTCATCACTGACAGCCTCTGCTGTAAGGAGCAGCCGTGCGTTAGCAGAGCGTGATGGACAAGATGTTCCCATGTCGATGGCTCTGTGAACACAGGTTAGGGAGCGAGCACTTGGGGAACGGGAATTTCTCCCTTTTCCATCGTGGGACACAAACGGGAAATTCAAGCTGCACAAAGGTCCAATCAGCCGCCTGGGGAGCTGCATTACATTCAGCTGAGCTTCTCCAGCGCATCCTGCGGGAACACTAGGCAGCAGCCACCACAGGGTCACCTGACACTACTCAGCATTTTGCGTGCTGGGAATTTCTTAGCAGGAACAAGAGGCAGTGGGCCTGAGAAAACTGACCGGGATCAGACACAGGAGCCTGCCCCGGGGCAGATTCAAGGGTAGGAGCATGGTGAGCAAACATGCAGTATGAGGCCCAATGGCCACGTCAAAAGTCTAAAACCCCCACATAAACTAAAAATCATGGGTCTAAACAAAAGAGGGATCTCACCCAATTTGTTCTGGGTTGTGTATTTCCACTTATTGCAACCTCACACCATGGCAACACCTTCCCTTGGCAAATTGTTCTGTGACGCTGTCCAGCTCCAACCTGGCTGTCTCATCTCTCTCAGCTGCAAGGACAGCAGGGTCACTCAGCCGTGTCTGTAACAGTGTTGAACACCTGTAGTTTTCACATGTTGTAATGTGCTCACCGTTTGTCCAGCACTAGCTGTGACGGGTTGGATCACAGAAACCCCCTTGGGACCTGTCACCCGATGTGCAAAGGCTACCTCTGTTTCTATTCTCCCTGCCAGCTCAGTGGTTTCAGCACTCTGTCTTGGTGAAGCCAGACACGCCCGTCTGCTCCAGCACAGACTCAGGGTCTGAATAACCTGTCCCAAAGCTGCAGGTTTACCTGAGAACAGCTCACAGAAGTGTGCTTGCCTTTAGCACTCAGATGCCCAATTCCCAATGGGGTCTAAACCCAAATAAATTCGTTTTACCCTGTATAAAGCTTATACAGGGTAAACCAGGGGTCGGCAACCTTTTAGAAGTGGTGTGCCGAGTCTTCATTTATTCACTTTAATTGAAGGTTTCGCGTGCCGGTAATACATTTTAATATTTTTTAGAAGGTCTCTCTCTACAAGTCTATATATTATATAAATAAACTATTGTTGTATTGTAAAATAAACAAGGTTTTCAAAATGTTTAAGAAGCTTCATTTAAAATTAAATTAAAATGTTGATCTTACGCCGCCGGCCCGCTCAGCCCGCTGCTGGTCTGGGGTTCTGTTCACCTAGGCCGGCAGCAGGCTGAGTGGGGCCTGTGGCCGGGACCCCGGCTGGCAAGGGTCCGGCAGCCAGAACCCCAGACTGGCAGCGGGCTGTGCGGGGCCAGCAGCCAGGACCCCAGACCGGCAGTGGGCTGAGCAGCTCAGCCCGCTGCCGCTCAGGGGTTCCATCCGCCGGCTCCTGTCAGCTGGGATCCCGGCTGCCGGACCCGCTCAGCCCACTGCCAGTCTGGGGTCCCAGCCCTGCCTACATATAGTGGGGACCTACCTTCTCCCTGGTTCTGGCCCATTCTCTTGCTCTCTCTCTGCACTGAGCTGAGGGTGGGAGTGCACTGAGCACAGGGCTGGGGGTGAAGGAGCAGGCTGGGGGTTGGGGTGTAGGATCTGGCCAGGAGCTAGAATGAGGGAGGGGGCTCAGGGTTGGGGCAGGAGGTTTGGGTGTGGAGCACTTATCTGGGCAGCTCCCATTTGGTGCGAGGGGTGCAGGTGGGAATGTGGGGAGGGGGGCGTGCAGGAGCTCCCATTTGGTGCTCAGGGTGGGGGTGGGGATGTGGGGGGTGCAAGAGTCAGGATGTGGGGGG
>QXTE01000258.1:1436117-1480597 GCA_003942145.1 Platysternon megacephalum | reverse complement strand
CGGCAGGCCCTCAATATAAATAGAGGCAAAATACGACCTTGTAACGAAAGCATTTGTGCTATGTAATGTGAACAGCAAGGTTTAACGGGAAAGAGTGATCCTATTGTTCTCTAAAATGTGTCTTTTTAACTACCTATCTCCCTTTTCCCCCACCAGCTGCAAATGTTTCTCCTTCGCAGAGGCTAGCGAAGATTAGAAGGAGAAAAAAGAGGACTCGGGATGAGATGTTCTCGGAGCTCCAGACGGCCTCCCACGCTGACAGAGCACAGCAGAATGCTTGGAGACAGACAATGTCCGAGTGCAGAAAAGCACAATTTGAACGCGAGGAGAGGTGGCGGGCTGAATCGCGGGCTGAAGAGGAGAGGTGGCGTCAGATTGAAAACAGAAGGCATGAGTCCATGCTCCGACTGCTGGAGCATCAAAGTGATATGCTCCAGCGTATGGTTGAGCTGCAGGAAAGGCAGCAGGAGCACAGACCGCCGCTACAGCCCCTGTGTAACCAACAGCCCTCCTCCCCAAGTTCCATAGCCTCCTCACCCAGACGCCCAAGAACGCGGTGGGGGGGCCTCTGGCCACCCAGCCACTCCACCCCAGAGGATTGCCTAAGCAACAGAAGGCTGGCCTTCAATAAGTTTTACAGTTTTAAAGTGCACTGTGTCCTTGTCCTTCCCTCCTCCCCCACCCCACCCGGCGGTTCCCTCCTCCCACATCCCTTCCAGGCTACCTTGGCAGTTATCCTCCTATTTGTGTGAATTAATAAAGAATGCATGAATTTGAAGTAACAATGACTTTATTACCTCTGCAAGCGGTGATCGAAGGGGGGAGGGGAGGGTGGCTAGCTTACAGGGAAGTAGAGTGAACCGGGGGAGGAGGGGATTCATCAAGGAGAAACAAACAGAACTTTCACACCGTAGCCTGGCCAGTCATGAAACTGGTTTTCAAAGCTTCTCTGATGCGCACCGCACCCTGCTGTGCTCTTCTAATCGCCCTGGTGTCTGGCTGCGCGTAATTAGCGGCCAGGCGATTTGCCTCAGCCTCCCACCCCGCCATAAACGTCTCCCCCTTACTCTCACAGATATTGTGGAGCGCACAGCAAGCAGTAATAACAATGGGAATATTGTTTTCGCTGAGGTCTAACCGAGTCAGTAAACTGCGCCAGCGCGCTTTTAAACGTCCAAATGCACATTCTACCACCATTCTGCACTTGCTCAGCCTGTAGTTGAACAGGTCCTGACTACTGTCCAGGCTGCCTGTGTATGGCTTCATGAGCCATGGCATTAAGGGGTAGGCTGGGTCCCCAAGGATAACTATAGGCATTTCAACATCCCCAACGGTTATTTTCTGGTCTGGGAAGAAAGTCCCTTCCTGCAGCTTTTGAAACAGACCAGAGTTCCTGAAGACGCGAGCGTCATGTACCTTTCCTGGCCATCCCACGTTGATGTTGGTAAAACGTCCCTTGTGATCCACCAGTGCTTGCAGCAGCATTGAAAAGTACCCCTTTCGGTTTATGTACTCGCTGGCTTGGTGCTCCGGTGCCAAGATAGGGATATGGGTTCCATCTATCGCCCCACCACAGTTAGGGAATCCCATTGCAGCAAAGCCATCCACTATGACCTGCACATTTCCCAGAGTCACTACCCTTGATATCAGCAGGTCTTTGATTGCGTGGGCTACTTGAATCACAGCAGCCCCCACAGTAGATTTGCCCACTCCAAATTGATGTCCGACTGACCGGTAGCTGTCTGGCGTTGCAAGCTTCCACAGGGCTATGGCCACTCGCTTCTCAACTGTGAGGGCTGCTCTCATCTTGGTATTCTGGCGCTTCAGGGCAGGGGAAAGCAAGTCACAAAGTTCCATGAAAGTGCCCTTACGCATGCGAAAGTTTCGCAGCCACTGGGAATCGTCCCACACCTGCAACACTATGCGGTCCCACCAGTCTGTGCTTGTTTCCCGGGCCCAGAATCGGCGTTCCACGGCATGAACCTGCCCCATTACCACCATGATTTTCACATTGCTGTGGCCCGTACTTTGTGAGAAGTCTATGTCTATTTCCTCATCACTCTCGTCACCGCGCTGCTGTTGCCTCTGCGCTGCTGTTGCCTCCTCCTCCTCCTCCTCCTGGTTTTGCTTTGACAGGTTCCGGCTATGCATATACTCCAGGATAATGCGCGTGGTTGTCATAGTGCTCATAATTGCCGCGGTGATCTGAGCGGGCTCCATGATCCCAGTGCTATGGCGTCTGGGCAGAAAAAAGGCGCGAAACGATTGTCTGCTGTTGCTTTCACGGAGGGAGGGAGGGAGGGAGGGAGGGCCTGACGACATGTACCCAGAATCACCCGCGACACTGTTTTTGCCCCATCAGGCATTGGGATCTCAACCCAGAATTCCAATGGGCGGCGGAGACTGCGGGAACTGTGGGATAGCTACCCACAGTGCAACGCTCCAGAAGTCGACGCTAGCCTCGGTACTGTGGACGAAGTCCGCCGACTTAATGCACTTAGAGCTTTTTGTGTGGGGACACACACAATCGACTGTATAAAAAGATTTCTATAAAACCGACTTCTATACATTCGACCTAATTTCGTAGTGTAGACATACCCTAACTGCATCCATTTTAAAACTGATTCAGATGAAGCTGGTGCAGGGTTCCCGTGTGCACAGGGCCTTTGCCGGAAGCTCTTGACAGCAGAGACTTTCCTTGTATTGGATGTGTGCACAGCTCCTCGCACAACGGGGCCCGATCCTGAGTGGGCCCTCTGGATGCGCCCTAGGAATAACAATCCTGGGCCAGATGTGAAGGGGCCCATTGCTCAGTGTATGGCCAGCCCATGTCAGGTCAAATATCCAGGGAGGATCGATCCCTTTGGCTGCGCCTTGGGTGGGGTGACTCAGGCGCTGCCGTTATGTCTGTCCAGCCATGAGCTGGGAAACAGCATTTATTTCCCTGGCAAGTTTTCATTGGACATATATTGATTTTTCTCTCTGTCTTGTGTTTCTAATGGGACTTGACACGAACATGCTGCCTCTGTGTCTGCTGCCTTACTTATGCTTTGTCCCTGGCCAGGACACTAGGACAGCGCAGGAAATAAGTGGCACAGCAGCCCTGGAGCATGGAGTGCTGGAGATGGATGCATAGGTCCTACATTAACTGTTACTGAGGTGAGCATTTTACATTTCTCAGTGAGGCGGGAGTGGGTTTAAAGCAGCATGTCAGATAACCCAGGGGTTCTCAGCCTGGAGGGCACAGTGACACTGTACCACAGCCCTGTCCAGCTGGGAATGTCACATTGTCACTGTGCGCTGTACAGTGGCTCCTTGGAACGTCACAGCGTGAGCAAGGAGAGCTCACAGATCCCCCTGCTCCAGCGGGCCAGGCCCTGACCACCTGAGCTGCAGGATAATTACCAGTAACTGGACAGGGCCAATGTCATACTGCGGAGTAATTCTGATTCCACCCAGTAGGGGACAGGATGACAGAGACCAGCCAGTCCATTTCCTCCCCCACAGGTTGTTGTGAGGTTCAGTTACCAAGCCCTGGTTATTCCCTTACAGAGTAATGGAAATAGTGGGTCTCTGAGAGCTGGCAGGGCCCATCGAATGGGATTTGTAGCCCTGCTTGGCATGCACTAATATGCTGCAAATCGCTTCCAGCAGCCCCTGAGTTCCACCACTGAGTGTGTCTCTCTTAGTTACCAGCTGTTTTCGCTTTGCTTGGAGGCTGGCCCACACCTCCTGCCATCCCAGGTTCCCCTCAACACCTTCCCTTCGCTGTCCCGTGCTGTGAGCAGCCCCAGCGTGGCCACTGTCTGGCACTCGGAGTGAGGAGCTAGGCTTCATTTTCACTCTCCCAGCTGTCTCTCTTGCTCTCCAGCTGCCTATTGTGGTAGCGAGATGACATTGGCTGTGGTTACTTCAGCAGAACAGGCTCCTGTGCAGCGATTTCCCATGGTGCTCGCTGCCTTTCATATCATTAGCTCTGCCCCGGTGATTACAAGTGCTTTTCTTAACTCTGGGGTCACTGGGTGCAGAGACAGCCTCATGTCAGCGTCAGCCACAACACACCCCATGGCCCCGGGCCCAGCAAACACAGCCTTGCTTGGGGGAAAACATTTATTCTTGGGCTCGGTGCTAATTCCAGCTATGAGTTATTTCCAGCCGAGCCTCATGCTGGGTCAGAGGGACAGGATTTGAATTTTACAATCATCAAACAACAAAACAAAAACACAACCAGTGTGAAACCCAGCTCTTGAGTGCAAGAAAACCTCCCTGAAAACCACAGTCCCAGCATCTTTATCTTCTCTGGGGGCTTATTCATAAAGGAGTTTATTTGGCATAAAGTGAATTGGGAGAATGGTCTTCCCCATAACTATTGGTCCCCAGGCAGCATTGCCATATTATGCTGCTGCTTAAAGCAACATTAAGTGGCACTTTCCTAGCACCTTCCATTGGGGATCTCTCAGGTCTTTGCTATTGCAGAAATGGAAAAGGTGCAGAGACGGGCAACAAAAATGATTAAGGGTCTGGAACACCTTCCGTATGAGGAGAGATCAAACAGACTGGGGACTGTTCTGCTTAAAAAAAAAGACAGCTAAGGGGGGATATGATTGTGGTCTATAAAATCATGACTGGTGTGGAGAAAGTAAATAAGGAAGTGTTCTTTACCCCTTCGCATAGCACAAGAACCAGGGGTCACCTGATTAAATTAATAGGCAGCAGGTTTAAAACAAACAAAAGGAAGTATTTATTTACACAACGCACAGTCAACCTGTGGAACTCCTTGCCAGAGGATGTTGTGAAGGCCAAGACTATGACAGGGTTCAAAAAAGAACTAGATAAATTCATGAGGATAGGCCCATAAATGACTATTAGCCAGGATGGGCAGAGATGGTGTCCCTAGCCTCTGTTTGCCAGAAGCTGGGAATGGGCAACAAGAGATGGATCACTTGATGATTACCTGTTCTGTTCATTCCCTCTGGGGTACCTGGCATTGGCCACTGTCGAAAGACAGGATACGGGGCTAGATGGACCTTTGGTCTGACCCAGTATGGCTGTTCTTATGATAAATTCAATCTCATATCCACCCCAGTGACATGGGTCAGCATCATTGGTGGGGAAACTGAGGCATAGAGAAGGGAAGTGACTTGCTCAAGGTCACATAGGACATCAGTGGCAGAGTGCTGGGCCCACTGGGGTGAGTAACTCCCATATTCTAGGGGGAGAAGTGAGGCCTGGGAGTTCTAAATCCCCATCTTCTGCTCTGACACACAGCTGCTGCCCAAGAGATCTGGGGCACACATTCCCTAGCCCCCCTGAATCTGCTGGTGGCCAAAGATATTGTCAGTTCCAGGGCTGTTGTCCCTGCTGGCAATGGGTCCAAAATGATCCCAACTTGCTGGTAAGCCCAAGTAATTAACACGTTCTTGTGGGCGTGGTGGGTTTCTTTCTAAACCCCATTGCGGCCTCCTTGTAAACATCCTTGCCTAGAAGCAGACGGACTTTGGCATGAGCAAGACGGGGCTGGCTTGGCAGAGGTCTCCAGAGCAGATTTGATCTTAATGTGTCCGGAGGCTTTGACAATGAATGCATAATGAATGAGTGAACAACAACTGTCCTTCCTCCCGCATGACAACCAGCAGGTAACTCTGGCAACCCTGGCGCTTCACCGTCTCAGAGCCGGAGCCCCAAGCACGGCAGGCTCCGAAGATCCCGCAGCACTTTCCAGAAGGCCGTTAACCCTGTTAGCAGCCTGGCCAAATGCTGCAGATGTTCCACCTCCTGGAGCAGAGGCGTCTCTAGCTTTTTTGCCACCCCAAGCACAGCAGGCAGGCTGCCTTCGGTGGCATGCCTGTGGGAGGTCTGCCGGTCCCGCGGCTTTGGCATCTGAATCCGTGGGACCGGTGGACCTCCCGCAGGCAAGCCGCCGAAGGCTGCCTGACTGCCACCCTCACAGTGACCGGCAGGGCACCCCCCGCGGCTTGCCGCCCCAGGCACGTGCTTGGAACGCTGGTGCTTGGAGCCGCCGCTGTCCTGGAGACCCCAGAGTCCTGCTCCTCCAACTTCCCTGTGCAGCTGTCAATCACACCCCGGGGCCAGGGTCCAACTGGGGAGAGGGGTGGTTCCTTACACAAACCACGCCCACATCATGCCCTCTCTGGCCACGCCCACCTCCTCCAGTCCTCCCCGGGGCTTTGTTATAACACTCTACACCACATGTAATAACAAGGCGAAAGCTGCTGAGAGTCCCACGAGCTCGCCCTCCAGCCAGGCAGGGCTCCCGGCACAGCTTACACTGGCCCTCTCTCCACCCCAGCCTTGCCGGTCCAGACACAGTGAACTCTGTGGCCTTCTTGCTTTGGTCTCTCCACACAGGACCTCTCCTGCCCAGGGCCCCCCCATCCGTCTCTCCATTCTCTATCCTCCGTCCTCTCCCTACCATTGCACATCTCCCTGGCACCCCAGCCCCATCCCTTAAAGAGCCAGTACGCCACTACACACCGGAAGGCTACGCACTCTTTCATCTATCTTATCTTGTGCCCATTCCAGCAGCAACTGAAGTAAATGACAAACTCCAGAGAGGCCCGGGCCACTTCCAGCTTTTGAGGCCCCTAGCCATAATAACAATAACAAACGACGACACATGGTCTAATCTTGTGCCATCAGAACCAATATATTTTTATTAATATTTATGAACATTTTTAACTCTTTAATATGACAAAATCTATATCAGTTAACAAAACAATTATGTCTTTTACCAAATCACATCTCTTATTTGCTTAAATCTGCCGCTCTAAGATGAGAGAGTGTGTCTCATTTTGGTCTGATAGGGATGCGCATAAAAACAAGTTGCGAAACTTATCTAATGCCAAAAAATTAACAAGTGTCTAAATTTGAAGCCCCCTTTGAGCCTGAGGCCCAGGCCAAATGGCCCTCCTGGCCCCCCCTCTGATTGGCCCTGACTCCCATTGACACCCGAGAGCATAAGCCCAGCCTCCTGTAACCCATTGCCAATGCTTAGAAAATGCTACCATTCATAGGTGCCGACTGGGTGCTAAGCACCCACTGTTAGCCCCTCATCAGCTCCTCTCCTTCCCCTTTTTTGTAATGCGCATGTTTCTCTGCAGCGACCTGTCACTAAGTCATTACTGGTACCCCCTTCGGCCCAAGGGGCTAGTCAAAGTTCAGGACCCTGCAGATTGTTTCCTGTTAGGAGGAGAAATTGAGGGTGGAGTCAGGTATCTTTCATGCAGTTCTGCTTATTTACAAAGGATGCACAAAGTGCTGTTCCCCGAACACTGAAGGAATCAAACAAAATGAGGATTTCTATAGCCCAGATCCATAAAGGAACTTTCATAGATTCCAAGGCCAGAAGGGGCCATTGTGATCATCCAGTCGGACCCCTGGATAACACAGGCCAGAGATCTGCCCCCAAACAATCCCTAGAGCAGAACTGTTAGAAAAACATCCAACCTCGATTTGCAAATTGTCCAGGACGGAGAACCCACCTTGATCCTTAGTAAGTTGTTCCAATGGTTAATTACCCTCAATGTTAACAATTCACACCTTATTTCCAGGCCTGAGATCGTGTTGTACAGTACCTCTCTCTGCTAGATAGAAGAGTCCATTGTTCCCCATGTAAACACTTACAGACTGTGATCAAATCACCACTTCACCTTCTCTTTGTTAAACTAAATAGACTCAAAGAGCTCACTCTCTCACTATAAGGCATGTTTTCTAATCCTTTAATCCAGTGGTCCCCAACCTTTTTCTTCTGGCAGGCGCCAAAAAAAAAAAAAAAAAAAACAAGCGCTGCCGGCGGGCGCCAAAAAACAAAACAAAAAAAAAACCATCCTGAGCGCTGCTGGCAGGCGCCAAGCGCTGCCGGCGAAGCAAAAAAAAAAAAAAAAAAAACCCGAGGGCTACGCAGGCGCACTTACACCCCCCGGCGGGCGCAATGACGCCCGCGGGCACCGCGTTGGGGACCCCTGCTTTAATCATTTACATGGCTCTTCTCTGCCCCTCTGCAATTTATCAACATTCTTCTTGAATTGTTGACACCAGAACTGGACACGGGATCCCAGCAGCGGTCACACCAGTGCCAAATACAGAGGTGAAATAACCTCTCTGCTCCTACTTGAGATTCCCCTGTTTATACATCCCAGGATCACATTAGCTCTTTTTGCCACAGTGTGGCATTGGGATCTCATGTTCAGCTGATTATCTGTCAAAACCCCCAGAGTTTTTCAGAGTCATTGCTTCCCAGGACAGTCCCCCATCCTGTATGCACAGCCTACATTCTTTGTTCCCACATGTATCCATTTACATTTAGACGTATTAAAAACACATTGTTTGTGCCCAGCTTACCAAACGATCCAGATCGCTCAGTATCAGTGACCTGTCCTCTTCATTATTCACCACTCCCACAATTTTTGTGTCATCTGCAAACTTTATCAGTGGTGGTTTTATGTTTTCTTCCAGGTCGTTGATAAAAATGTTGAATAGTGAAGGGCCAAGAACCGATCCCTGCGGGACCCCACTGGAAACACACCCGGTTGGTGATGATTCCCAGTTTACAAATACATTCTGAGACCTATCCGTTAGCCAGTTTTTAATCCATTTAATGTGTGTCATGTTAATTTTACATCATTCTTGTTTTTTAATCAAAATGTAAAGCAGCACCAAATCAAACACCTTACAGAAATCTAAGTACATCACATCAACACTATCACCTTTATCAACCAAACTTGCAATCTCACCAGAAAAAGATATCAAGTTAGTTTGGCATGCTCTATTTTCCACAAACCTGTGCTGATTTGCATTAATTACATCACTCTCCTGTAATTCGGCATTAAGATTTAGGCAGTTAAAGTCAGTTAAGCCTAGGTCCCCGTTTTAGCTGCACTGCAATCCACAAAACTCCCTCTGAACCCTGCAGGCACCTAAGCTTACTTGCTGAGTAACTTTTCAGGGTAGAAGTTCCCTAGGCACCTACATTTCTGCCTCTGGGCCTGCACACTGCTGCCTGCCTAAGCGTCTGGACGCCTAATTAAAACAGCTGCTAATGGGCTCTTGGAACATGTATTACTTCCGATTTATGTTTCCAGCTTTGTTATTTATTGACACGAAAAGGTAAAGTAACAAGACATTCCAAGGCTTTGTATGATCACAGCTAATGGAGTATAAATCTGAATTCTGAAGGAGTGCATGAATATTAAGACTGCATCTTCACTTTTGAGCACATTAGTGCTGCCGAGTTAATTTCCTTTTAAAACCATTCTAGTGTGTGAGGCACTAGAGCACTTCTCCTAAGCAAACTAGGGAAATGTGGGCGAGATGGAATTACTCTCAGGTGGGTGCACAAGTGGTTGAAAGACTGTACAGACACTAGTTATCAATGGTTCTCTGGGGGAAGCGTATCTAGTGGTGTCCCACAGGAGTCAGTCCTGGGTCTGGAACTAGTCTAGATTTTCATTAATGACTTGCATAATGGAGTGGAGAGTATGCGTATCAAATGTGCGGATGACACCCAGCTGGGAGGGGCTGGGAGCACTTCAGAAGACAGGATTAGAATTCAAAACAACCTTGAAAAATTGGAGAATTGGTCTGAATTCAACAAGATGAAATTCAATAATGACAAGTGCAAAGTACTACACTTAGGAAGGGGAAAAAATCAAATGCACAATGAGGGATAACTGGCTAGGGCTATTGTCAAGACTGGAAATTGAATGACAAAAGTTTTGGCAACAACAAGCAAACGTCGCTCATTGGGGGTGGAAGTTTTTTGTCGGCAGGAGAGCTACACTGCATGAATTTTAGCGGCATGTGTAGTGTCGACATAGCCTAAGTGGCAGTACTGCTGAAAAGGATTTGGGGGTTGCAGTCATAAGAGTCAACAATGTGATGCAGTTGTGACACAGGCTAATCTCATTCTGGGGTGTAGCAACAGGAGTGTGGTACATAAAAGATGGGAGGTAATTGTCCTGCTCTTCTCGGCTCTGGCGAGGCCTCAGCTGGAGAACTGTGTCCAGTTCTGGGGGCTGCACTTTAGGAAAGATGTGGACAAATTGGAGACTCCAGAGGAGAGCAACCAAACTGCTAAAAGGTTCAGAAAACCCGACCTCTGAGGCAAGGTTAAAAAAACTGGGCCTGTTTAGTCCTGAGAAAAGCAGACTGAGGGGGACCTGACAACACTCTTCAAACATGTTCAGGGCTGTTTCATGGGCTGCATCCCTATTGGGCGATTCTGGGGATTAGCACCGCCTGGTTCAGTGCCCCCTTTTCCCCTTCCAGCATGGCTGCTCTCCTGCTCACGGAGTTGCAGCACGGCCGCGTCGTAACACGGGCTCTGGCCAGGTCACACTATGATTCCCCTTCTGGGGAGCCTTTCCAAGCGGCGTCAGGCAGTCCTCACGCCCACCACCTGATTGTGTCACTCCCCGTGACTCAGGCAGCCTTCCCGGTCACTGCCCCAAGCAGCCCCCCTCTGCAGTGCATGGCAGGCCCAGGTCCCCCTCTCCTCTGGGCTCCAGCCAGGGCCCGAGATCTGCAGTTACCCCAACCTTACTGCTCTCCTGCCTGCCATGCTTCTTTAAGCTTCCCCTCCATCAGCCTTCCTCAGGCCCCTCTCTCCCTGCCACCCCCACGCTGGGGCCAGCCTGCTGGTCTGTCACAGGTGAGCTTCCTTCTAATTAGTGCCCTCTACACAGCCTAAATCTCCCTCCTGTGCTGCTTAATTGGCCACTTGGGGCCGCTTGGCCTGATTCACTCTCTCCGGCCTGTGTGGCGAGCAAACCCCATCACAGGCTGTTACACAGGACAGTGACCAACTCTTCTCCATGACCACTAGGGTGACCAGACAGCAAATCTGAAAAGTCAAGACACGGGGTGGGGGGGTAATAGGAGCCTATATAAGAAAAAGACCCAAAAATCTGATCACCCTAATGGCCACTGGAGGTAGGACGAGAAGTGATGGGCTTCATCTGCAGCCAGGGAGATCCAGGTTAGATATTAGGAAACACTCTCTAACTCTAAGGACAGCTAAGCTCTGGACCAGGCTCCCAAGGGAGGCTGTGGAATCCCCGTCACTGAAAGTTTTTAAGACCAGGTTGGACAAACTCCTGCCAGGGATGGTCTAGGGCAGGGGAGGGCAAACTTTCTGGCCCGAGGGCCACATCTGGGTGGGGAAATTGCATGCAGGGCCATGAATGTAGGGCTGGGGCAGGGGGTTGGGGTGCGGGAGGGGGTGCGGTGTGCAGGAAGGGGCCCAGGGCAAGGGATTGGGGTGCAGGAGGGGTGCGGGTGCAGCAGGAGTCTCAGGGCAGAGGGTTGGGATGCAGGAGGGGTGCGGGTGCAGCAGGGGTCTCAGGGCAGAGGGTTGGGATGCAGGAGGGGTGCGGGTGTGGCAGGGGGCTCAGGGCAGGGGGTTGGGGTGCAGGAGGGGTGCGGGTGCAGCAGGGGGCTCAGGGCAGAGGGTTGGGATGCAGGAGGGTGCGGGGTGTGGCAGGGGGCTCAGGGCAGGGGATTGGGGTGCGAGGTGCAGGACGGGTTCGGGGTGCGGGCTCCAGGCACCCCAGGTTCAATTCCCCTCTCTGCCAGATGGGAAGACAGGAGTTGAATTGGGAGTTCTCAGCAGTGTGCTCTAACCACTGATTGAGGGGACAGTGATGTGGGGTGGCCTCAATCTCTCCTGTTGAAGCCATTGCACTGTAGATAGCTAATGAAAGAGGGATTGGAGCGGGGCACCAAACCCTGGGTCTCTCATAAGGCGGGCAGCTGCTTCTCCTCCAGCTCTTTTGAATGGGATGAGGCAGGTGCCCAACTCACTTCCACAAGAAACGCCTGAGACCCCTGAGCCGTGGACTCCAGGTGGCAGGGTCCTGTTCCTGGATCGCTAGGCAGAGCTAGGGGCGTATCTCCAAGACGGGGACAGGCTCAGCTCACACCCATGGCACTGGTTCTCCCACGGGCTCACTTAGGCGGCTCCCCACTGAGTGTGCTGCTGGGCACCTGACTCAGTTTGTGGGCCGCAGTGTCGTTCTGTGATTTTCTAGGCTCCGGAAAGTTAGGCGTCACGACACTCAGTGTTGCAACGCCTAAGTCCCTTTGTGGAGCAGGGGCTCGTCCCCAGTTCCAAGCCCTCTTTCAACCAGCACCCAGCCCAAAAGCTCTCTCTGTGCTTTATCCAGGACCACACACTCCGTGCCTGGTCAGGCTGTGTCTGGCGCTTCCTTGCTGCCTTCTCTCTCAGCGTCTCTGGCGTGTCTCTTTTCCCCTGTCTCTCACACACACACCCTTCTGCTCAAGACAATACCCAGCCGGGCCCCTCTCCCACACAGTTCAGGGTCCTGCATGCAGGGCTGGCTCCAGCTTTTTTGCCGCCCCAAGTGGCAAAAAAAAAAAAAAAAAGCCGCGATCGGTGGCTGCTCTACCGCGCCACTTCATTCTTCAGCGGCAATTCAGCAGCCGGTTCTTCCCTCCGAGAGGGACTGAGGGACCCGCCGCCGAATTGCCGCCGAAGAGCCGGACATGCTGCCCCTTTTCATTGGCCGCCCCAAGCACCTGGTTCCTGCGCTGGTGCCTGGAGCCAGCCCTGCCTCCGTGGCCCACCTGTGCCTGTGTTTGGGATGGAGGCTGCTGTTGTTTCATAAAAGAGCTTCGCTGTTTCTTACCGGGGCAGCAGTTAGACCTGCCACTTCACTGACGTGTCACCCAACCTGCAACATTATTAACAATCCTGTGTGAACCCAGACACTCCTGCAAACACCTCAGCGTGTCTCTGTCCATTCCCATTTCATGCTCCATCCCCCCACTTATCCTTTCACCACCACCAATCCCCCAGGGGTGCCAGCCAGTGGCACTGCGATGCCCATAAAGATCTTGCATTACAAACTGATCAAATAGTGATTCTCTGCCCTGCTAAGCCATTGCTGGAATCAGTGTGTTCTGTGTGATTGTATCCCCCAAGCTAATTCCATGAAACTCCCTGAGCAAATATATTTGAAATGAATCCACTGACGGATAAACACTGCCTGTGCACGAAGGCTGCTCAGCCCCCTGTCGTTCTGCATTGCTGGGTCAAGTGAAAACCAACATGACGCCTGCAACTGAAGGAATCGGTGAATGAAAGTGCATGATTTGCCACTTGGGATACTTTGCCTATAGCATTTTGGTAGACACCAGGAGCTGGCACTGTATGTGAGCAGGAGAGCATATTCCCAGTATCTACCAGCAATCTCTGTCTGCACCAGGCGAGATCATAGTCCCATTGAAGCTAATGGCAAGGCCAGGGTTTCACCCAGCAAGTATCTGTCTAGGCTCCTGTGTCTATACATAGCAAACAGCTGCCTGCTAGGGAGGGGCTCCCTGCATCCCCTGGCTTGGTGGCTAAGCGCAGTGCTCCCACCCGTCTGTCTCAGGGATCACTGTTATTTACTCGTGGTTTTATGGGGGCGCATGGAGGCCCCAGTCAGGGTCCCATTCTCAAGCTTTCCTCTAAAACCACCAGGGTTAGAAACTGACTTTTTTGTTAAAATAAAACCTGAGTCTCCGCAGTCACCTGACTCTGGGAGCTGGGCCTTCAGAAAAACCCCAAACGCTGTGAGGCTGCCATAAGAAGGGGTGAGCTGCCAGCACTGCATGGGAGGGCAAGTACCATTGGCTCATGATTCTAAATCACTTAGGCACTTGGAAATCCCAACCCCTCTGCTTCTCCCTCCCTTGTCGTTTAACCCCCAGGCCCAGATCCTGCAGCTGGAGCCACATGAGCAGGTGTTTGCCCCACTGACAGGGCTTTTCACAAGCATAAGCAGCCCCCTTCAGATCCAATGGCAGGACTGGGACCACAGGCTCCCGTCCTGCAACATGAGGTGTAAGGGCAGACTCCTGAGCCCACTAGGGTGACCAGACAGCAAGTGTGAAAAATCGGGGGTGGGGGGTAATAGGTGCCTATGTAAGAAAAAGCTCCAAAAATCGGGACTGTCCCTATAAAATTGGGACATCTGGTCACCCTAGAGCCCACACAGAGTCCCAGCAAAGTCCACAAAGCTGTGGGCGAGTGCGGCCAGGTGCCTGCATGCAGCACATTGCAGCGGCAGGGCTGTGGGCTGGGTCTCCAAATAGATGTTGGCTCAGTGGTGCAAAGCTGAACGTTCGGTGCCCTGTGGATTGTGGAACCTCCACCCTGAGCCAGGCACCCCGGCTCCCTGCACGATACCCGGGGGAGGCGGAGCCTGAGAATGGGATTCACAGACGCCAGCCTGCTAAGCAGGGAGCCGCCTGAGCCAGCCAAGAGGAAATTCTGAGAGAGGGGATGCCTAAGCCCCACCCCTTAAAGGGGCCAAAGTCCGGGGGGGTGGAGGGGGCTGTTGCAGCATGATGGGACTCACAGCTCCACCCATCTCCTGGAGTCAGCACCTGGGCCAGGTCACAGCAGGGAGATATTCCCTGGGCCAGTGAGAGCGAATGACTCTGTGCCCCGAGGTCCCGGCACTTCCCCTGGGCGTGGGGGAGTCGGGCTCAGGCCCTGCACCGTGAAATATTCACACAACGTGGAACATCCTCAACAGGGGACAGAGCGAGCCCAGGGGTTGGGGCACTCGCCTGGGATGTAAGAGACCTGGGTTCACGGCCCTGGCCCAGATCAGGCAGAGGGGCTTTGAACCTGGGTCTCTGACCTGCTAGGTGCCTGCGCTAATCAGTGGGCAGTAGGGGAGCTCTGTTTCATGCAGGACCCAGTCTGCTGAGCCCCACTTCCAGGTCAGGCGAGATGGCCGGGGAGCGCCTAGCGTGTGAGTGCTGCTGGCTTGGAGGTGAGTTAGGTGCCAGGCATAGGCCTGAGGCAGCAGGAAAACAGATGCCTGCAGGGCAAGGCAGTGACCGAGGGGGGCTCAGGAGCTGAATTTGTGACTTAGGTCCTTGAAGAGGCCATTAGGTGCCCACCTCGGGCCTGAACGCCCCAGGGCAGGGCACCTAGGAGTTAGTGACTGCGACACCCACACTCCTTTCTGGATCCAGCCCTAAGGCATACAGAAAGGCTGGGGGAGAACGGAGACTCGCACCCAGCGCTGTCAAGCCCTAGGGCCATTCCCTAAGCACTGGACCCCCTTCCCTCTCGCTAGCCCTGCAGTGTGTATCTCAGCATCACATCCTGATTTACCTCAGCGTCACTGGCCATCTCGCTAGGCCCCAGGCCTAGGTGATCAGAAAGCTTCATGTCACTCTACACTAGTCAGCTTCACCTTGTCGCTCAGGGGTGTGAACAATCCACACCCCTCCCTGACCAGCGTATTAAACCCAGCCAAGTCCCTGTGCAGACAGTGCTAGGCCGATGGAAGAGTTCTGCCGACCTCGCTACCACCTCTCAGTAGGGTGACCATACGTCCCGTTTTGGCCGGGACAATCCCTTTTTTAAGCCCTGTCCCAGCCAGCCCGACTCTTTTGGCAAAAGTGGGCATTTGTCCCATTTGCTCTTGCCAGCTTGATCAGTGGGTCAGAGCAAACAGGACAAACACATTGTTTTGTCAAAAAAGTGAGGAGTGGAGGAATGTGCCGGGGGACGAGCGGCAATGCCAGCCCCGCATGGGGTGGGAGGCAGGGCCCAGAAGGGGGTCAAGCAGGGCTGGGGCGAGCAGCGACACCAGTCCCATTGGGGGTGGGGTGGGGGGAGGGCTTGGGCTAGCCCCATGCAGGTGTCCCGTTTTCCCTTTGGGAAATATGGTTACCCTACCTCTCGGGGAAGCGGATTAACCCTCCCATCCGTGTACGTCGTGTGCACGGTGAAGCGCTGCGAAGCACTGACAAGCTCCCGGCTGCAACGCATGGATTGCCAGAGCGGGGTCTGCAGCCGCTGCAGCAGATCTCCTGGTTTGCAGTGCAGCAGAGGCCCTTGTACTGAATTGCTCTCTGGTGGCGTGTGTGGAGCCTCCAGCTTGTTTCCCACTTGTCTGGAGTGGGGGCAGCTGGATTTGATTTTCCTGGAGCTGTGTTTTGGGGCAATGGGTCCTGATCAGAGGAAGGCACTTAACTAAGGTCTCTGGATGTAGCAGGTGCTCCACTGCACTGTAGTTAGTTTCTGGGGATAATCTGCAACTGGAAGCTCACAGAAAAATAATTACATTTTCTATAAGACACTGTAACAGCTTAAGCCAATAAGAGGTAATTACATGGTAATTTTCACATCGTTACAGAGCAATTTGAAGGCTGTTGCAATGTATTAGAAAGATTCTGGTTGCACCAGCGTCACTGAGCAAGGAGAAATATTGCACTTCACTTTCACTGAATAAAGCGACTAGCTGGCACGGGGGAGTGGGGGCTTTCCAGATCTAGGTTCGGTTCTGGGCCAGGTTGCTGGCGATGTGAGGGATGCTGTTGCCCTCTGGTGGCTTTTCGAGCTGCCTGCATGCCCAGAGTTTGGGGGGGTCTCGGAGCAGTGACCACATCCCCACTACCAGCACAGGCTGAGATTGTCAAAGCAAGCAAGGGCAGGGCTTCTCAAGCTGGGGGGGTCATGACCAACTATCAGGGATTGTGACCTCCCTGCCCTTCCCATATTGTTATAAATAGGGCCCCACCAAATTCACAATCCATTTTTGTAAATTTCACAGTCATAGCATCTTTAAAATCTTGAATTTCATGGTTTCAGATATTTACATCTTAAATTTCACAGGTTGTAACAAAGCATGACTGTGTATTTAAACCTAGCAAAATATAAACATGTGAAGCCCTTAAGTCAGCGTTTCTCAAACTGGGGGTCCCGACCCAAGAGGGGGTTGCAAGGCTGTTGTAGGGGGGTGGCAGTACTGCCACTCTTGCTTCTGCGCTGCCTTCAGAGCTGGGTGACCAGAGAGCAGCTGTCTGGATGCCCAGCTCTGAAGGCAGTGCCACCACCAGCAGCAGCACAGAAGTCAGGGTAGCAATACCATGCCATGCCACCCTTACTTCTGCACTGCAGCTGGTGGCAGGGCTGCCTTCAGGACTGGGCGCCTGGCCAGCAGCCTCCGCTCTCCGGCCTCCCAGCTCAGAAGGCAGAGCAGAAGTAATGGTGGCAATATCGAGAGCCCCCCTCCCCCCCCCTTGTAACTCCCTTTTGGGTCACAGAAGACCAGATTTCAAGGTCCATGATGCGTTTTTCCCGGCCGTGAATTTGGTCGGGCCCTAGTTATAAACCTCCACGGCCTGGATGAGGCAGAGCGGCCCAGGTAGGTGGATGGATGGGGATAGATAGACAGGAAGGAAGGAGAGACTTAAACAGCCCCCAGCTGGCCCCAGCCATCTGACTGGCAGCCAGCTGTGAACTGGCTACGTGGGGAACTCTGTGCTACCCACCTGGTTCTCCGCGATGAGCGGCTGCCACAGCGGAATTGCTAACCTGGAGCCATCTCCACTGTGTTCAGTGAGGGGGATCTAAAGGGCTGCTGTGCTGATTGCAGCTTCCCCTCTGCCATGGTGATTGGGTGGCTGGTTAATGCAAGCCCAGGCAGGAGTGCGAGCTGCAGGGTAAAGCGGCGGTGACAGTGGAAAATGGGTCAGAGATCCTGACCTAGGGATGGAGGAGGAACTGGCAGTGGGAGT
This sequence comes from Platysternon megacephalum, assembly GCA_003942145.1. Taxonomy (NCBI): domain Eukaryota; kingdom Metazoa; phylum Chordata; order Testudines; family Platysternidae; genus Platysternon; species Platysternon megacephalum. The sequence continues at coordinate 1,463,032 of QXTE01000258.1, read as the reverse complement.
GCGTTCTCTGGGGCACTTTGTCTAGTGGTCAGAGCAGGGAATCGGGGAGCCAGGACTCGGTTCTGTTCCTGGCGTAGGGAAGAGCGTGGCCTGGTGTCTGAGCAGGGGACTGGGAGCCTGGCATCCTCACTCTGGCTCTGCCTCCGACCTGGGGGAACATCCCAGTTATGGAAGCCCCAGTGAGCCCCACGAGGACGTGACCTGCCTGGTTGCCCATTGGATGACTTGGAACCTGCGTCCCCGCTGACGGCTCACAGAGAGCCTCAGGCCCCGACTGCTTCCGTAGGTCCTAGGCCAGTGACCCAGCTTGGCTGCCCCCAAAGCCCCCAGGGGCCGAGCCCCCGCCAGGCAGCGCTCGCAGAGCTGCCCCCAGCGAATGAGCTGCTTCGAGCCCTAGCACAAGCTGCCCCCACAGCGGGATGCTCAGGCTAGGTGTGGGGATGCGCAGCTCCCACATGGGGTTCAGTCCTGCTTAGTGCCCACCTACGCCCTGCATCTTTCAGCCCCACAGCAGGCAGACTGGAGGCAGACCACTGAAGGGGGGGTGATGGGGCACACAGCCCCCCCGCCCCCCAAGAATACAGCCAGGGGGCATGCAGGCTGGGAAGCTGGGCGGGGGAGCCCACTCACCTGGATGTAGGAGACCTGGGTTCGAGTCCCCGGAGGACTCCATGAGCCAGAGCAGCAGCATAGCCACTGGGCCCTGGTGTTCTGGGGCTCTCGCCGGTGCCTGTCGTGAGAAGAGGCTGCCGGTCGAACTTGAGGAGAGGGGTCAGGGCTGAGAATCCCAGGGGCAGAGAGGCAGCTGGCTCTGGTCAGTTAGACACCTGAGGCCCAGATCAATGGGAGTTCGGTGCCTACATACCTGTGAGGATCCGGCCCAAGCCCTACCCCTCTCTGTGGCGTCTCCTAGTAGCTGGCGTAGGCAGCTCGCTGCCCACTCAGCCTGCTGGTGTCTGAGAATCCCCGGTGTAGGCGCCTACCTCTGCCTGGCGAGCCCGGGGCTGAGAAGTGCCCTGTGTGCCGGAGGGTGGGCATTGCTATTGGCCTTGTGAAGCTGGGCTGGTCCCCAGCAGGAAGCACTCAGCGTGGTGCAGCACCAGCCTCCGGGGAGCAGAGTCCGTCCAGATAAGAGGATTAACCCAGGGCCTGCTTCCCTCCTGCACAGGCAATTGCAGGCTGCAGTCTCCTCTGCACAGAGCCCTTTGCACCCCCAGCTTCCAGGGCAGATCCTCAGCTGGAGCAAACCGGGGTGGCTGTGTTGATTCAACGCGGCGGTGTCGATTTGCACCCACAGTGGGCCCGGCCCCCATCATTAACCACTGACCCTGTGAAGAAGAAGCTCCCTGGCTCCCAGGCAGAGGAAGCAGAGCCGCAATGGTGGGCATTATTCTTTACCCCGCCGTCGTCCTGTGCTACTTCTACCAGGTATCCCAGGGGAGCCAGCGTGACCGGCTGGTCTTGGACTCCAGGGCTTCCTTCAATGTCTTCTGCCTCTTTGCAATTGTCCAGCCCCTCTGCCTGGCCGTGGGCGGCTACGCTGGCATGCTGGTGTATTGCATTGCTGCACTGCTCTCCTATGCCCTTCTGCCCAGGACAGAGCGCGGCGGAGACGCGGGGCGGGCGAGGCGCCAGGACAGGAAGGCAAAGAGAGCCTGAAGGTGACCTGCAGCCACGCCATGGCCAGGACCCTCGGGGTGGCACCATCTCCTCCCCCCGCTGCTGCTTCTGTGCCCACAGAGCAGCTCCTCCACACAAGTGGGTCCTTCCCTCCCCAGCTAGGCCCAGGGCACCGGCCCATGCCCAGGAAGAGGAGCAGGAGATGCCCTTGCCCGGGGATCGTGTGCCCAGCCAGGTGTGTTACGGGAGAGGGTGTGGGAGCAGTAGCTACGCCTCCCTCTGATGCATCTGACATTGGCCGTTATTGGACACTGGACTCTGCCCATGGCCCCCTGAGGTGCCTACGTCTGACCTGTGGCACCACGGACACCCTCACAACCCCGCCAGCTGCTGCCTGACCCGTGGGTGCCCAACGTCCACCGGAGGCCGGGCAGAGCTGCCTAAGTCCTGACACTGCCCTCCAGCAGTGAGCTCCTTGGCAGCCTGGCTCATGCCTAGGTGCGGCCCGCAGGATTCTCACGCCAGGCACCAGGGGGATGGGGGTCCAGCCGGGAGCAGGCCCAGGCCCTGCAGCCGGTTTGAAGCCGGACAGCCCCGATTTCCTAAGATTTGTCCTTGTCCGGTACTGATCTAAAACCCGACATGGCTTTGGCCAGTACCATCCCTCCCTGTCTGTGACCAACCTTATTTCTACCGAGACCTGTGAGCTCTCCAGGACAGGCAGCCTCTGCCCAGTACATCCGTGTACACAGCCAGGGCTGGCTCACTGGGGCCCGATCCTTGAGTTGGACCCCTGGCCACTGCTGTAACCAAATAATAAATACTAGTCCCTAATTCTGTGGGCATTGTGTCCTTCCACTATGAAATACAGGACGTGGGTTTGTGGCCATGCGTGGATCCCTCCCCTGTGGAATGCAGTCTCCGGTTTGGGACCATGTGTGTATCCTTCTGGTATGGGTATGTATGTATCCTTCCTCTATGAAAAATAGTCCCTAGGTATTAATTATTTTTGATCTGCAATTACGTGAGCCCTCCCTAGTTAGAAGCCAGCTGGCGAGGATTGAAGGTCAGTTGGATGCGCCAGTAGGGTGAACGCCAGCGCCAAGGATGCCCAGGGACAGTTTCACACACACTGCAGCGTGCCATTATTGATATGTTCTGCATATGCAGATTGGCTGGTGGAGCTGGCTCTGCTGTGTAAGGAGAAGTCTTGTGGTGTCGGCCGTTTCATGCATTATTCACTGGATGAAATGAAAACGCTCAGTCTCTGGCTCTGGCTCTGGCATGCTCATATGTGTATTACAAACCAGAGTCCTCCAGACCTTACCGCTGTGGGCAGAAGGCCAGCTCCTCGGCGGGTGTAAATCCAGAGGAGTCAACCTGTGCGGGTTTGTACCCGCTGAGGAGCTGGTCCGTAACCGGCGAGCAGTAGTTCCAGCCGCAGCATGGCCGTGCACCGGCACGCAGAGAAACCAGCTCGACCGCAATGAGTTTGATGGAGGACTTGATGTGCTGGAGCGACCCCAACTCTCAGCTGCTGAATGTCTGCAGAGCTCCAGGGAAGACAATGGAGTTGCACCCATTTACACCCACTGGGGATCTGACCCAGGGAACCTTGCCCTGACCTACTGCTCAGGGGGACTGACACCAGTTAGTGGCGGAATGGAGTTTGCATTCTAACAATGGTGAAAGACACTTGCACCCACTGGCTCCCAGCATCTGCTCTCCTCGGCTTGGGCAGGGAACAGGCCAGCGTCAGGGCATGAGCCTTGGGAGAGGGAAACCCGCCCAGCTGGCTCTGCCCTGGGGAGAGGCTGACCCGGGCAGGATTCACGGCAGGCCCTCAGAGCCACCCGCAGACGGCCCAACCCTGGGACACATGGCAGACTGTGAGGGAGCGGGGGGAACCCTGGCCAGCGGCTGAGTGCGGCCAGGTCAGGCAGGCTGGGGTTGGGGTGGGGCAGCCAGGGGCGGCTCTAGCTTTTTTGCCACCTCAAGCATGGCAGGCAGGCTGCCTTTGGCGGCATGCCTGCGGGAGGTCCCCAGTCCCGCGGATTCGGCAGCTTGCCTGCGGGAGGTCCGCCGGTCCTGCGGCTTCGGCGTACCCGCCGCCGAATTGCCACCAAATCCGCGGGACCGGCGGAGCTCCCGCAGGCAAACCGCCGAAGGCTGCCTGACTGCCGCCCTCGCAGGAACCGGCAGGGTGCCCCCCGCGGCTTGCCGCCCCAGGCACGCGCTTGGAGCACTGGTGCCTGGAGCCGCCGCTGGGGGCAGCCACGAGCCGGCAAGTGGGGAATTTTGCCATCAGTGAGTCCTCCCCAAACGCACCCTGATCTTCCTGCTGGACACCCTGCGGGAGAGCCCAGGCCTCCTCCTGGCAACTAGCCTGAAGTGTGTCCCTGGTGACCTGCCCCATGGTGCTCGACTTCGGACATGACCTGCCCGCTGGCTGAGACCCCTCCCATCCCTGCCACATCACCAGGTGCTCCCGACACACCCGCCCTGGGTCTCCTGTCAACCCAGCTTTACAGCAATGTAACTCCCTGACTTCAGGGGAGTCACTCCTGATTTACACCAGGGTCAGGGAGATGGGCATCGGGCCCAGCAGGGTTACTCCTGATTTACACCAGGGTCAGGGAGATGGGCATCGGGCCCAGTGGGGTTACTCCTGCTTTACACCAGGGTCAGGAAGATGGGCATCGGGCCCAGAGCCCTTTTTCAGGCCATACCTTGAATTAGCACTAAGTAACCCTTAACTGTGACCGAGCTCAGGGGCAGCAGTGTGACCAAGCAGGCTGGTGAACTCACTGTGACCGACTGGCGGCCTGGCGCTCCAGCTGAGCAGCTCCCCCTGCACTTCGCAGCTCTCCGCCAGGCACGGCTGTCCTGCACTCGGGGGTCAGCCTGGCCCATCACCACCTCCCAATCCTCCCAAATTCCCCACATGAGGAATCAGCTACATGCAGACTCCAGCGCCCAGTCAGATGTGGCATCTGAAGTCCTTTGCTTGTGTTTTCCCTATTATTTAATTGAACCGATGCCTAAAATAACTCCAACAATTACTCCAGCTAATGGCTGTTCTGTTTACCAAAAGCCTTTATTCTCCCAGGCTTTGTCTCTAGGATGATTAACTTGCTGCAGGTCTCTGCTGGAGTGGGGAGGAGAATTGTTTAGGGTGGCACAAGAAGCTGGAACTAACTGGGAGCAGTGGGGTGAATAAAGAACAAGAACATTTGGACTGAATATCACATCCAATAGCAAGAGCTGACATTCAGCCTGGGAGGAGGGGGAAATCGGCCACCCTTGCGAAGGTGGAATGGAGAATACACTACCGGGAACGATCCTGTGCCGACCGCTCAATAGATGACATGACATCCAAGTATGGGATGGGACATGGCCCTGCCTACTTCAGCTCTCCGGTTTAGTAGCAAGACTGTGAACCTTTTATACTCATGAGTTGGAGCTAATGAGAGCCATCTGGTCTGGTTGCCAGGGTGAGTCAGCAGAGCAGCTCTGCACCTCTACACAGGGGGTGGTCACCTACAAGTATGAAAGTGGAGCCAACAGCAGGACTTTGAACCTGAGCCACTTTGAATCCCATGAGGCTGGGGAGGTTTGGGTCACATTCTGCTCCCCCTGGAACCAAACCCTGTAGTTGGGTTAGATTCAACACCAGAAGAAACCAGTTTTCAGGCTTGGTTTTGGCTATTGCCAAAAATGCCATGAGACCAGCCATCCTCGGCCCAAGATGGTGGCAGTCTGGCTGGGACAGCCTGGGAGATATCAGTGCTTGACCCTTTCAGACACAAACCCTCACCCTCAAGCCTTGGCCTCACTCAAATTTGGATTTGGATTGGATCCCCACTCCCATGGCCCAGTGGGTGTTCACCTGGGAAAATTCCCTGTAAAGGAGCATGTTAAAACTGCAGTTCAACCTGCCAACCCATGAGAGTGCTGAGATCAGGCTGAAATCTGTGGTGATGCTTCGCTTTGAATTCACATTGTGCATCTGGGTTTACACTGTGGCCTGGGTCTAAAGCAGGGAGTTTGGATCTGACTTTTAAATCCTCCCTGCGAGCCTCAGCTAGCCTTGCATCACTGTGCAGAGTGTCTGTGTGCCATCAAAACAACTGCTGTGTTCCCCCAGAGGCAGCTGCATTTCAGTGATGGGTGAAGCAATTTCTATATTTAGTCAGTAAAGTAGGAAAGCGTTTTCAGAGCCTTCTGGATGAATATAAAGGTAAGTCATTATCACAATCCTTATTATCCCTAGCTCAGAGTTTCCTTCCTTTTGCAGAGGTGAGCAGAGCCAGGAGTTTAATTTTTCTTCTGCATAGTAGAATTTGGCATCTTTTTTTTAATTTTAAGCTGGTATTTAAAGATGCCCTCACTGTCATGAGGCGAAGGTCTCCAGGCAGGGATGTAATAACTGACATTTCTATTGAACCTCTCAAGGGATCTCAAAGCCCTTTGTAAGTGTCAGGTTCACTAATACCCAGGGAGAGAGCTTGGTTTTATTAACCCCATATTACAGATAGGGAAACTGAGGCACAGAGAGGGGAGGTGACTTGAGCAAAGTTCCCTACTGAGTCAGTGATGGAGCAGGAAAGAGAATGCTGGTTCCCTCCACTAACTGCTCCACCCCAATCCCCTCTCGAGGCTGGACAGAACCCCGAAGGAGAGCTCAATGGAAAAGTTCAACCAAAACATTTTTTTATTGGAATGTGCTGATTTGTTGAACTTGTGGAAACGGTTTGGTATCGATGAAGGTCCGAGGCTGGGCTCAGAGGCAGGATGGAAAAATGTCCAAAAACTCCAAAGTGTTTGTGGAGCTGAAATTCGGCTTCCCAGCCAGATCTCCCCACCCTAAACACTGTCTCCTAAATACTAGCACCCCCTGCCAGAAACAGGAAGAGAATCCAGGAATCCTGAGTCCCAATGCCCCGGCCTGGTGCTAGGGGGCGCTGTGCTGCTGCTGCTTTATGGAGATATAAAACAGATCCTGACTTTTAATACTGCTAGAGGCGACCTATAAAAATGATTAGGGGGCTGGAGCACATGAGTTATTAGGAGAGGCTGAGGGAACTGGGATTGTTTAGTCTGCAGAAGAGAAGAATGAGGGGGGATTTGATAGCTGCTTTCAACTATCTGAAAGGGGGTTCCAAAGAGGATGGATCTAGACTGTTCTCAGTGGTACCAGATGACAGAACAAGGAGTAATGGTCTCAAGTTGCAGTGGGGGAGGTTTAGGTTGGATATTAGGAAAAACTTTTTTACTAGGAGGGTGGTGAAGCACTGGAATGGGTTACCTAGGGAGGTGGTGGAATCTCCTTCCTTAGGCCCCGTCCAGACTACCCGCCCGGATCGGCGGGTAGCCATCGAAGTATCGGGGATCGATCTATCGCGTCTCGTCTGGACGCGATAGATCGATCCCCGAACGCGCTACTTCGAACTCCGGTACTCCTGCAGGGCGAGCGGAGTACCGGAGTTCGAAGTAGGAGCCGCGAACTTCGATCGCGGCGCCGCGCGGACGCGAGGTAAGTCGCGTTAGTTCGAACTAAGGTACTTCGACTTCAGCTACGCTATTCGCGTAGCTGAAGTCGAAGTACCTTAGTTCGATCCCGCCCCTAGTGTGGACCAGCCCTTAGAGGTTTTTAAGATCAGGCTTGACAAAGCCCAGGCTGGGATGATTTAGTTCTGCTTTGAGCAGGGGGTTGGACTAGATGACCTCCTGGGGTCCCTTCCAAACCTGATATTATATGATTCTATGATTCTATGACCTGCAAAGGGGGAAAAGTTTCCTCTTTGACCTCTCTAAGGGTAGCCTGAAAGGTTTTATTGTTTACATAGAATGGGTGCCAGGCAAGGGGAATTCTGCTTCCTTTTACATTAGAAATCAGTTTTGTTAACCCTGTTTTTCTATGGGTGCCTGGAGACCTAATCGGATTATATCACTGGGACTGGGATTGTCTGTCTGTTTGTGTAGTGCCCTGCAAAGCAGGGCCCCGATCCAGACTGAGATCTTCAGGTGCTAGCACAATAATTATTAATAATAATTAGCCAAGGTTCATAGGGACCAAGGGAGAGACACTTCCCTAAGTCAAGAGAGTCAGTTTATGCCCGATCCTCAGCTGGCGTAAATCAGCATTCCTCTGTTGAACTCAAGACCATTTACACGAGCAGAAGATCTGTTGTTAACATCACTTTAACTCAAAGGCCTGGGAACCAGTTGGGAGGAATGAACTCTTTGTTAAAGTGTGATGAAGCTGCCGCTCCACCTCTCTGTGTTCTTCCCTCCAGCAAAAAGGGAGAAGACTTGAGAGCCCTGATGTCTCTGAGGCAAATGAACCATTTATAAAAATGCAAAGACCTTTCAGCCCTGCTTTGTAAATTATAAAGAGAAAAGGCAGGGAACAAACGCGAATTACCAGTTACACAACCCCTTAGCACGAGCCTCATGAGCCCGAGTCAGCTGCCACAGGCCAGCTGTGGGCGTTTATTTACACACACACACACACACACACCCAGAGTGGCAGAAAGGAGGCGCTATTATCCCCAGGTGGGGAACTGCATCACAGAGAGCCTGAAGGTGAGAATTTTCAAAAGAGCACAGATCCCTTGTAACCACTAGACTGAACAGCTTGAATTTCAAAGGAACCCAGCATGCGGGGGAGGAGAAACAAAGTCACAGAATCACCCACGGTAATTAGCAGCACTGGGAGTAGAACCCCCAAGTTTCCTAATCTAGTCCCTGATCTGCTAGAGCACACAGGTGTCCCCAAAGCAGCTGATCTCCTCCCCTTGAGCTGGGGGTGGAACCCAGGAGTCCTGACTCCCAGTCCTCTACTCTAACTACTACAACCTACTTTTGGAGCATCAGCTTAGCCCTTGTGCACAGCTCTGCCCAAAGCAGCCCTGCTGTTTTTGGTGTGGTTCCTTTTCTGGGCAGAACCCTTCACAGACTGACTCATTCAGTGACTTCGGGGCTTGGGGGGGAGGGCTGGTTTATGAAAGGAAATAACACCCTGTGGCACAAATTGTATCTGCCCCACACCGACCAGCACTAGCCACGTAACACGAATGCCTGGGAAGGGGAAATTGTAACGTAAGAGCAGTGAAAATGTTGCTACTGTTATTGTTAGTGACAGGAACACAGAAGAGAGAAAAGACAAAGCTTGTGAAAACAGCCGTACAGCTCACAAGAGAGATCCCCCTGGAGAGGCGGGAGCCATGACACAGCTAGGAGTGGACATGTGGGGGAGCCCTGACTCCTGGTAGATGGACAACGGCCAGTGGAGAGGGGTGACGCCCACAGCCACATGGGCAGGGCTAAGCTGGGGCGAGGGGCTGGTCAGTGCCCATGCAGTACCTGGATGTTGGTGAAGTTGTCGGGGCTGGGAGAAGTTTGCGACACTGGGCATTCACACAAGCTCAGCGCTGGGTGGGCCTGGAGGTGCCCCTGGATGGGAGACCCCTGTTTGAACCCCTCCTCATCAGGCAGCAAGGGCAGTTGGACTGGTTCCCTAAGCTCTGGTAAAGGATTTATGGGAGTCACCACCCACCCCGGTGTGGCATTGGGCATGCTACGAATCCCACCCAATGGGGCCCAGTGGCGAGCAAGGCGGGAGAGCGTCTGGCCTCACCCGGGGTGAGGCTCACACTGGGGTCTAGGTGTAAGATAGGTGTTTGGGCACCTTCCAGAAGCAGAAACTTAGCTACCTAGGGGACTTTTATAGCTAACACGTAGGCAGCTGCAGAGCCAGGCAGCAGCTGAGCAGGGGGTTGAGGATCTCGGCGCCTGAAGTGGGAGTTGGTGGCCAAACTCCTTTTGTGGTTCTGGGCCTTGGGCTTTTTCTAGGGCCTTCAAGGGCCAGGTTTTCCGAAAGTGAGGAGCTCCACCCTCTGAAAAACCAGGCCCCTTCCAGGCAGGGTGTCCTAGTGGATAGAGCACTGGACTGGGATTCAGAACATATGGACTCTGTTACTGACTCTGCTGCTGGGCAAGTCCTGTTACTGTTCTGTGCCTCAGTTTCCCCATCTGTAAAACAATACTGACCTCCTTTGTAAAGCACCTTGAGGCGATGGATGACAAGCACTAGATAGGAGCTGGGGATTAATACTGTCTGCAGCTGAGCACATCGCCTCGTGCAGTGGGTGTTTGCACGACCCAGGGCTGGGGAGCTGTAAGGAAATAAGTACCAGCACCCTCTGCTGTCTGGGCCGATGGTCTCCTGGTTGCCAGGCTCCGGGTTGGGTTCTTTGAAGGTCCCAGATGAAGGATCCTGGTGTTCACTGATGCCTCAGACACGGGGCTGGGTGCATTGCTGATGCAAACTGATACTAAGGGGGAGAGACACCCCATTGTGTACCTGAGCAAGAAGCTGCTGCCCCGGGAGCAGCACTATGCAGCCATAGAGAAGGAATGCCTGGCCATGGTGTGGGCCCTTAAAAAACTGCAGCTGTATCTAGTTGGGCGGCGCTTCACTGTGTACACTGACCATTCACCCCTAACGTGGCTGCATCACATGAAAGGGGCTAATGCCAAGCTGCTGAGATGGAGCCTGCTCCTCCAGGGTTATGACATGGAGGTGGTCCATGTGAGAGGGAGTGCCAATGTTATAGCCGATGCTTTATCACGGGGCGGGGCCCTTGAACTTCCCCAGGTCACTGGCTAAGTGACCCTGCTCCGTTCAGCCTCGAAGGGGGGAGAGATGTGACGAAGTGGGGGGGTTTCTTGTGTTTTCCTTGTTTTTCCAATGGTTTGTATGCAGAGGGAGTGGGACTCAGTGTTACTGGTTTAACGAGGTGAGGGGAGAGGGAGTTTGTTGTTACAGAGGACCGGAGAGGGAACTTGGGACCCCAGACAATGGCCTGGAGGATGGATAACCCCAGTGACTGGTGACCTGACAACCCGAGGACCCAGCTCAGGAGTTGCAGCTGCAGCCGGTTCTGGCCAGTGGGAGGACAATGGGCTGTAAAAAGAGGACCCTGTGACCTAACCAGCCGGTTCCAGCCAGAGGGGGCCAGAGGACAGAAGAGAGGAGAGGAGGCCCAGGCGACCCTACGACCCTGTTTACCTGGATCGAAGACAATGGACAGAGGCAGGGCCTGGGGCCGGTGATATCAGATGCCCAGCTGGGAACCAAGGGGGACTCTGGGCTGGAGAGAGGGGGCAGGCAGAGCCCACCTGGATGCAGGGGAGACTGGGATGTGCTGAGGGAGGCCAGGCCTGAGGCCCTGAGAGTTTCCTGTGCTGTGTTCAACGCTCAATAAACCCTCCTGTTTTACGCTGGCTGAGAGTCACTCTGGTCTAGAGATCAGGGTTGCATTGCTCCCTCTGGGTGTGGAGGCCCCGGGGGTCCAGAGCGAGTGGACTCCCTGAGGGGGCCACGGAGAGAAACAGGTGTGCTAAGGCTCAGAGAGGTGCGGCTCCAGGAGGTGGAGGGGTCTATCCACGAGAGAGAGTGGACCCTCGAGAAGGGCTGTCTCACTGAAAGGGGCACCCCCCCCCCTCCACGGACTGCACGAGGCCAAGAGTGGGCACGATCTGTGAGACCATGACAACGTGGTAGCAGGAGAATAGTGTCATGAGCTGGCTGGTGTCTGTGTCAACATTGCCCTCTGGTGGTCACAGTCTGAGTGTCATAGGCACTCTGGACTAGATCCACAAAGGGGACTTGGGCTCCGTGGTGCAATGCCTGGGCCGCCCAGCCGCCTGGGGGAATCACAGCCCTGAGCTCGGCGCCTAGGCACCGGCAGAGTCGGGCACCCAAGAACGGGAGCCACAGACACCAGCCCGCTGAGCTGCCTGAGCAAGGCAATCAGAGACGCCAAGGCCTAAGCCCGGCCCTCAGGATCCTCAGCCCATAGTCCTCTCCTGAGCCAGGTCAGCCCCTTCCAGGTCAGCTGGGCTGGGAGAGACCTAGCTTCACATCCTGCTCCAAATCTGGCTGAGGGGGCTTGAACCAGGATCGCCCCATCCCAGGCGAGGGCTCCCACCAGTGGGCTGTGGGGCAGAGGGGCTGGGGCTCCTGCCGGCTGTGTTTTGGGCGGGGCCTGATCCAGTAGGCATGTGCCGAGGTGGCCTCAGAGCACCGCTACCAGATCAGGCCCTCCAGCGAGACAGGTGGGGACGCCCAGTGTGAGTATCCGGCTGGGGATACTAAGTCAGGGGAGTATCCGGCTGGGGATACTAAGTGAGCTAAGTCAGGACTGAGGCAGCTAGGTACGACTCACAGGCAGGTTTTTAGTCACCATGGGGACTTTGGCAGTGGAAACTGAGGCACCAAGGAACTTCAAGTGCCTGCAGGGGTAGGCAGCAGCTGAGCAGGAGCTCTGGGGCTCTGAATGTTGGCTTTAGGCAGCTCATCCCTCCGTGGCACTAGCCCTATGCTGCTAACAGCCATGGAAATGCTGCGTTCATTAGGGCCTGTGGTCCTGGAATAGGGAGCTCTGAGTTTGATCCCTGCGGATGCTGAGAAGCAGACGGATTCATGTCTCGTTCAAGGGATTGTGTCTGTTGTGTGGGCTCATCTGGGGAGGGCAGAACCGGGCAGTGCTCAGATAGCGCACGAGAGCCATTTGCATTCCTAGAACCAGGCAGGCTGGGGACAGCTCACAGCTCTGGGTCACCGGCTGCAGCAGCATCCCCCACAGGGAACCTACCTGTATGCTGAGCGCTTCCACCTTTCCCCTGTAAGAGCCCCCAGTGCCACCTGGCACAGCCAGCACTAGCCCGGGAGCAGCTCATCCCAGCGCCAGCCACAGGGCTGATACAAGAACAATCCTTCTCCTCGCCAGCACGTCTCTTCCGCTGGGTTCCAGTGCTCAGTGAAATGGGGGCAGGGGGCTATAAAGTACTTTCGCTGGCTCTTGGGGCATTGCCGGGCTCTCTCCGGGCTGGGACAGTCCAGCCGACAGCTGAAGGCACTTGTGTGTGAAGCATTTTCCAAGCAGCTACTGTTAATCTCTAGCTTCTTGCAGAAACTTGAAATCTGCAGGGTTCATGCTCAGCTGAGTGGAACTGAAAAGAACTAGAGAGTGAGAGATACAGCAGAGGCATAAAATTAAGGGTGATTTTCTAAACATTTGCCTTTCCATCGGCTGCTGGGCCAAGGGAAAGTGATCGGGGAGTGGTTGTTCCAGCCACCCGTAAAGATTTATAAACAGAACGGAAGGAATTCAAATGTGAAATTGAAGAACTACTAACTGTGGTTGGTAACCTGTCCTTTAAATCAGCTTCTGTCCCAGATGACTGGAGGATAGCTAATGTGACGCCAATTTTTAAAAAGGGCTCCAGAGGTGACCCTGGCAATTACAGGTCAGTAAGCCTGACTTCAGTGCTGGGCAAACTGGTTGTAACTCTAGTAAAGAACAGAATTGTCAGACACATAGATGAACATTATTTGTTGGGGAAGAGTCAGCACGGTTTTTGTAAAGGGAAATCATGCCTCACCAATCTACTAGAATTATTTGAGGGGCTCAACAAGCATGTGGACAAGGGGGATCCAGTGGATATAGTGTACTTAGATTTTCGGAAAGCCTTTGACAAGGTCCCTCACCAAAGGCTCTTAAGCAAAGTAAGCATTCATTGGAGAAGAGGGAAGGTCCTCTCATGGATGGGTAACTGGTTAAAAGATAGGAAACAAAGGGTAGGAATAAACATATTTTAGTTTAGTTCAGTTTTCAGAATGGAGAGAGGTAAATAGTGGTGTGCCCCAGAGGTCTGTACTGGGACCAGTTCTATTCAACATATTCATAAATGATCTGGAAAAAGGGGTAAACAGTGAGGTGGCAAAATTTGCAGATGATACAAAACTGATAGTTAAGTCCAAAGCAAATTGTGAAGAATTACAAAGGGATCTCACAAAACTGGGTGACTGGGCAACAAAATGGCAGATGAAATTCAATGTTGATAAATGCAAAGTAATGCACATTGGAAAACATAATCCCAACTATACATATAAAATGATGGGGTCTAAATTCGCTGTTACCACTCAAGAGAGAGATCTTGGAGTCATTGTGGATACTTCTCTGAAAACATCCACTCAATGTGCAGCGGCAGTCAAAAAAGCAAACAGAATTTTGGGAATCATTAAGAAAGGGATATATAAGATAGAAAATATATTGCCTCTATATAAATGCATGGTACACCCACTTCTTGAATACTGTGGGCAGATCTGGTCACCCCATCTCAAAAAATATATACTGGAATTGGGAAAGGTACAGAAAGGGGCAACAAAAATGATTAGGGGTATGGAACTCCTGCTGTATAAGGAAAGATTAATAAGACTGGGACTTTTTAGCATGGAAAAGAGATGACTAAGGAGGGATATGATAGGAGTCTATAAAATCATGACTGGTGTGGAGAAAGTAAATAAAGAAGTGTTATTTACTCCTTTGCATAATACAAGAACCAGGGGTCACCTGATGAAATTAATAGGGAGCAGGTTTAAAACAAACAAAAGGAAGTATTTCTTCACACAGCACACAGTCAACCTGTGGAACTCCTTGCCAGAGGATGTTGTGAAGGCCAAGACTATAACAGGGTTCAAAAAAGAACTAGATAAATTCATGGAGGATAGGTCCATAAATGGCTATTAGTCAGGATGGGCAGGGATGGTGTCCCTAGCCTCTGTTTGCCAGAAGCTGGGAATGAGCGACAGGGGATGGATCACTTGGTGATTACCTGTTCTGTTCATTTCCTCTGGAGCACCTGGCATTGGCCACTGTCGGAAAACAGGATACTGGGCTGGATAGCCCTTTGGTCTGACCCAGTAGGGCCGTTCTTATGTTCTTATGAACTACTTTAACAAATCCTGGGCTGCTAACGGATTGTCACCATGGCCACTCAGGACAGCCAGCAGTAGCAGGAGACCGCTAATCCCTGTGCTCCCAAAGCACCCACCACAAGAGCTACAAAGGGACTCCCCGTGAGCTATTAGCAGGATGGAGCCTATGACACACAGAAGAGCAGTTATGATTCCATCAGCTGGAAGTGCTGAGTGCCTATGACTCTTCCTGATTTCCGCAAGGGGAGCTCCAGCACCTCTGGAAACCACACGACAAACAGCCTGGGCTGAGCCAGCACCAGCTGCCAGTGTCACTGCTTGGAGACTGACAGGTGCTTCACTGCTAAGAGAAGCATCTCCACACAGCACTGCAGGCGCCCTAGGGACCTGGAGCGTGAGAGCTCGGGGGTGAGGCAGCCGTGTACAGCGTGTTTCTCCCTGTCTTATGCTGCAGCACGGTGACTGAGCTCTGCTCTTCATGCTGCGAATTGACTAATAGGAGATTAGTTTAAATCTCAAGCAATTTATTGCCTCTGTCCCCACGTAGAGCTACAAATTACAGCTATTCCTCGCTTGGTGTCACTGGTTTCCTCTGTCCCTGTCAGCTACGGAAAGCAATGGAAGGTGGAAAACTTTTTGCAGGACTTTCTTCCATTGGGGAGCATCCAAACTTTGCCCAACCAAGGGCCACGGTGGCCATTTGCTGGGAGTGGCACTGAATAGAGATGCAAATTGGAGCCAGCCTTGTGTTTAATAGGGGCAGGTGGCCTGCGGAGACTAGAGCACCCCCATGCAGTGCTAGATCTGGATCCAAATGGAGCAGTCAATGCTGCAGCTCCCCCCGGCTGGACGGGCAGCCCACACAGTCCCACCATGCAACGTGCCACCTTGCAATGAGCTGTGCACAGCCTCTGCAGGGGTCCCATTGCATGTGGGAGGAGCACCACTGCAGGTTGTTCCTGAGCAGCTGAACGTGGAACCCAGCACTCAGAATATGAGCCGCTGCAGGAGCAGAGTTTCAATGGAGTCACATCCTCTGGAGACCAGCCACGAGGGGCAGCGTCGCTGATGTGGTGTATTGAGGACTGTGCTGGAATTGCAAACTAATCACTTGCAGAGCGGGTGATGGTTCCTGGTCCTGCTTGCAGGCTGGGGGGCTCTGTAGGGCAGTGTGCAATCCAGGCCTAGCAGCAAGCGGTTAGTCTGCAGCCAGTCAGACTAAAAGAAGGTGGGCTGAGTAGGGCCTCATGCCTTAGGGAGCAGCCTGCTTTGTCTCTCTCTGTGTTTGGGTCCTGTGTGCTATCGTTTGCAATTCCAGGGCACAAGCTCTTGTTACGTTATAACCTTCCAGTCAGAGCATTTATGTTTTTACCTAACTTCTGTGTGTGTGTCTATAACACCCCTCTCCTTGCAAAGCTCCAGCCCTGTGGAATTCCACCCCTGCCTGGGGGAAAACACCTTCTGATTGGCTGCAACCCCCACTGCCCCATCTCCATGGAAAGAGCAGCCAATAGGGCTGCTGCAGGAAGCAGGCAGCACTCTAACCCCACCCCAGGAGCTGACATCATTTTCACGGGAGGTGAGGGGGAAGTAGAAAGAGCTCAGCCGCTCAGCGCAGCCCTGCTCCCCCTTCCCCCTCCCCTCCCACAAGCAATGGGTCAGTCTTCTCACCCTCCTGCAACACCTGGCAGGGGAAGAGGTGGGGAGGGGAGCCCCTGGAGCTGCAGGAGGAGCAGGTGGGGGAGGGGGACACACAATGAATGAGTTGGGGGCGGAGAGGAGCTGGTGGCTCTGCCCCATCAGGCAGCAGTGAGAGCTGGGGTGGGGGGCAGATCCCCTTATGCTGTGCAGCAGGGAGCTGGTGACACTTGTTGCCCTGACACCCGGTGGGCAGGGGCAGTTCATTAATCCAAACACAGTGTTGTCTTTTTTAAAAAATGGCAGGATTCTGGGGCCGAGCTCATAATCTTTAGGGTGGCCACATCGGGGCTGCCTGACCCTGTGTGCAGCGTGCCAGCCGGGACCACCAAAGCTACACACCGCAGCATGCCCTGCTCCAGCGTGGTCCCTGTGGAGTCTGCAGTTCCCAGGGTGCCCTGCTCCAGCGTGGTCCCTGTGGAGACTACATGTCCCAGCATGCTCTGCTCCATCTTCCCTAAGTAGCCTGGCCACAGTTCAGGCTTGCTCCTCCCCACAGCCAGGCCGGGGCTTGCCCCTAAGGCAGACAAAGCACTGCTGCCCTGTTAGCCCCTGGGCCGTGCTTGGGCTGGTCCAGCTGGGAGGGCTCGGGAATTAGTCCCTGGGCAAGTTTCCCAGGCACGCAGCCTGGGCCCTTTGCCCCACTCTCCTCCCTGGAGCACTGTCCCCTGGGCCCCTGCCGTCCTCATCCCCAGCACAGCGGCTGTGGAATGACACTGGTCCCTAGTGGGCACATTTGAGACTGGCTGTATGCCCAGGTGTTTCAGCTCTTTGTGAGCCATCCCCAGGGGCTCTGCCTGTGCAGGGCTCCATAGACAGAGCTGCTCCGATCTCGAGCTGTGGGCTCCTTCCCCTGCTCCTCCCTACTGTCCACTACGTTTTAGAGTGAATGTGGTGCTGGGAAAGGAGCCGGCTCATCAACCCCGGAGACCAAAGGCCTCTGATTACCCACCCCTAGGGCAGCCTTCGCAGCCCTGCCCAGCAGGGACCCCCCCCTTGCCACATCCCCCGGGGCCACTTGGCTGAGACTGCCAGGAGAGGGGCTGCTCGGTGTCACTGCAGATGGCTCTGCAACGTGTCCAGGGGAAGAAAAGCAGGGATTCACATGCCGGGGCGTTAGAGGAAGAGGCCTGGGAAGCCTGTACCTGTACCTCTGGGGCCAAAAGAAACACATACAAAATGGAAACAGGGCAACAAAGAGATGCAGAATAAAACCACCTGATGAGAAATGCTGCGCAGCAGGCAGTGACTTTGGAGCTGATGATGTGGACACCTGAACCAATTGGATCAACTGGTTGGCAAACTGACTTTGCACCATTCTCTTGGGCGGCCTGGCACATCTCCCTAGGCCAGTGACTTGGATTATAGTCATGCAGAGGTGGTTGGAGTGGATTACGGATTTAAGAATTTCAAAATGATTGTGTTCAAAATATGATGGGGGTGTTGGTTTGCTGTGGGACTGTTTATCAATGATATTTTGACTGTTATTGCTGGACTTCTGAAATGATTTTTTATTCTACGCTATAATCAGCCTAGGTGAAGATTTCCTATTGAAAATTTTATTAGGCATTTATGAATTTTAACATTTAAATTTCCCTTTCAAGCTGTTTGGGATGTTGCTAGCTAGAGATAAGGGTTTAAATAGATTTAGATAATCCTCATGATTAATTATTTTCTCTATAAAACTAGGGTTAGACTAAATTAAGCCATTTAAGCAGTGGTACAAACAGCTGCAGGAGGAGGAATCTTTCATTTACAATTTCATGTTTTTCAAGCAGTGCACCAAGTAATACTCAGTGAGAGTGACTTGCATTACTCTTTTGTTTCAGGGTCCAGGTTAGACAGAAAGGGGTTATGAACATCCATCAACTGCAGTATCTACAACTTCAGAAGCACCTGCTGGCCCCACCAAACATACATCAGACAATAAGTGATCTGTATTGTTTTTAAAAAGACTTTCTTCATCATCCATAGTTTTGCTGGATGAGTTCATAATCAGGACCAGCAAATTCCAATAAGATTCCAGCTGAAAGATTGCTCGATTCATTTATGCAACAAATTCTCCCTTTGATTGATATAGTTCAATCATTACAACCAGGCTGTGCTCCACCTGGCAGAACAGACACTGTCGGCAGGTTGCTGGATACAGCTTATGAGAAGGAAATTGAACCATGTGCAAAAAACGTTTACAGGAAATTGGTTACGCTGAGTCTTGATGGGTGGCGCCACCTCACAATGATCCAGTAATATGTGCTTGTGCGACAACAGAAGATGCGGTTGTCTGTGTTACAGAAAAAATTGCTGCATCACGAACGGCCCATACAGCAGAATACTTAGAACAGTGGTTCTCAACCTATTTACCATTGTGTGCAGCTCTCTATGCATTATGTGGGCCACATCAGCACAATATACACATTACCTTTATGGCCCTGAAGATGTCACATGGGCTGCAGCTGTGCACTGATTGGGCCGCAAGCGGCCCACGGGCTGAGAACCACAGACTTAGAAGAAGTAACAGTAAAAGTATAACAAACTATGAACATTCAAGTGTCAAGTGCATAGCTTTGTCATAGACAATGTTGCAAATGTACCAAAGAGGAGAAGAAATGTAGAAGATAAATGGAACCTGCAGTGCTCATAGAATATCAGGGTTGGAAGGGATCTCAGGAGGTCATCTAGTCCAACCCCCTACTCAAAGCAGGACCAATCCCCAACTAAATCATCCAACAGATTTTTGCCCCATACCCCTAAATGGCCCCCTCAAGGATTGAGCTCACCACCCTGGGTTTAGCAGGCCAATGCTCAAACCACTGAGCTATCCCTCCCCCCTCTAAAAGATACCTCTTTTAGCCAAAGACTAAAATACAAGTCCAGGAACAGAGGAAAATGTTGAAATTGCCAAATACTTCCATAACAATCACTTTGCTTTGGCGTCACTGAAAGGAGCAGGCGAATCCAAACTCATTCTCCTGCGAGATGGATGATGGAATTCAGGGGGTGACTGTTTTGAGCTAGTTAGTAAGAACTGGCCTATTCTGATGATAATTTGTGAAGAAAATTATGACCAAGTGAATGAAACTATCACAGCCAAAGTAGCCACCATCAGACTAAAGAGAAATGTAAATGCTGGGCCAAATATACTGAAACCTATTTCCATAGCCTTGGACGAACTGCGGAAAGATTGCTGCTGTATGGTGGATGCTGCTGAAATTTGGAAAAAACTTCAAGGGACATTGAAGAAAGAAATACCCACCAACCCAGGTAAATTGCAGGCAGATGGATCACGCACTAACTCCACCTCATTTCCTTGCCAATATTCTCAACCCAAAGCACCAGGGTAGATGCTGCTGCTATGACATGGGCATATAATAATTGCCCATCAGTCATATCAACCACAATAAATCTCAGGGCTGGAGGTGAACCGTTCAAGCAGTACATGTTTGCTGATGTTTTAAAGAAAATCACACCACTGAACAGCACTGATTACATTAATCCCTCTGGTCCTGTAATAAATAATTTAGTTGGAAATGTGAAACATGTTTGGATAAGAGAAATGTATGTATCCAAAACATTTAAGGTTGATTTATTTAATAAAAATAAATTGAATATGCTCTTTTGTGTTCAATTAAATCCTAATTACCATCCTAATGCAGCTTGACAAATTGTGAGCAAAAAGTTAATTAGTAAATAAGCCATACCTCATTCACCACTTTCTAACATGTACAACTAATAAGAATCTGAAAATATTAAGTTATGTAATTGCTTAAATAAATGTATATTGTTATAGCATACCCTCCTAGGTAGCAAAAAGATGTACTAAGTCTAGTGTCAAGGCTCTATATAGTTGTAAATCAACATGTTTTAATGGTTACATCAACCCATGAGAATATCCCTTTCTTCAGAAAATAACTGAAGGACAAATGGAAAAGATGATTAAAATCAATTATTTAAATTGAGACTTTCCACTTGGTGATTTAAATCAAGCCAGCCTTCTGCATAGCAATAGCTAGAACCCCTGAAATTCTGCAGTGGCTCGGAGGCTGCATTACAGACAGAGGAATCATAGAAGACTAGGGTTGGAAAAGACTTCAGGAGGTCATCTAGTCCAATCCTCTGCTCAAAGCAGGATCAACCTCAACTAAATCATCCCAGCCGGGGCTTTGTCAAGCTGGGCCTTAAAAACCTCTAAGGATGGAGATTCCACCACCTTCCTAGGTAACTTTACCACCTAGTGCTTCACCACCCT
The DNA here is from genome assembly GCA_003942145.1 of Platysternon megacephalum. Classification (NCBI taxonomy): domain Eukaryota; kingdom Metazoa; phylum Chordata; order Testudines; family Platysternidae; genus Platysternon; species Platysternon megacephalum. The sequence continues at coordinate 1,442,678 of QXTE01000258.1, read as the reverse complement.
CCTAGTGAAAAAGTTTTTCCTAATATTCAACCTAAACCTCCCCCACTGCAACTTGAGACCATTACTCCTTGTTCTCTCATCTGGTACCACTGAGAACAGTCTAGATCCATCCTCTTTGGAACCCCCTTTCAGGTAGTTGAAAGCAGCTATCAAATCCCCCCTCATTCTTCTCTTCTGCAAACTAAACAATCCCAGTTCCCTCAGCCTTTCCTCATAAGTCATGTGCTCCAGCCCCCTAATCATTTTCGTTGCCCTCCACTGGACTCTCTCCGATTTGACCACATCCTTTCTGTAGTGGGGGGCCCAAAACTGGACGCAATAGAATCATAGAACTGGAAGGGATCTCGACAGGTCATCTAGTCCAGTCCCCTGCACTCAAGGCAGGACTAAGTATTATCTAAACCATCCCTGACAGGTGTTTGTCCAGCCCGCTCTTAAAAATCCCCAATGATGGAGATTCCACAACCTCCCTAGGCAATTTATTCCAGTGCTTAACTACCCTGACAGTTAGGAAGTTTTTCCTAATGTCCAACCTAAACCGCCCTTGCTGCAATTTAAGCTTCTTGTCCTATCCTCAGAGGTTAAGAACAATTTTTCTCCCTCCTCCTTGTAACAACCTTTTATGTACTTGAAAACTATCGTCATGTCCCCTCTCACTCTTCTCTTCTCCAGACTAAACAAACCCAATTTTTTCAATCTTCCCTCATAGGTCATGTTTTCTAGACCTTTAATCATTTTTGTTGCTCTTCTCTGGACTTTCTTCAATTTGTTCACCTCTTTCCTGAAATGTGGTGCCCAGAACTGGACACAATACTCCAGTTGAGGCCTAATCAGCGCGGAGTAGAGCGGAAGAATTACTTCTCGTGTCTTGCTTACAATACTCCTGCTAATACATCCCAGAATGATGTCGGCTTTTTTTGCAACAGTATTACACTGTTGACTCATATTTAGATTGTGATCCACTATGACCCCCATATCCCTTTCCGCAGTACTCCTTCCTAGGCAGTCATTTCCCATTTTGTATGTGTGCAACTGATTGTTCCTTCCTAAGTGGAGTACTTTGCATTTGTCCTTATTGAATATCATCCTATTTACTTCAGACCATTTCTTCAGTTTGTCCCGATCATTTTGAATTTTAATCCTATCCTCCAAAGCACTTGCAACCCCTCCCAGCTTGGTATCATCCGCAAACTTTATACGTGTATTCTCTATGCCATTATCTAAATCACTGATGAAGATATTAAACAGAACCAGACCCAGAACCGATCCCTGCGGGACCCCACTCATTATGCCCTTCCAGCATAACTGCGATCCACTGATAACCACTTTCTGGGAATGATTTTCCAACCAATTATGCACCCACCTTGTAGTAGCTTCATCTAAGTTGTATTTCCCTAGTTTGTTTATGAGATGGTCATGCGAGACAGTATCAAAAGCCTTACTAAAGTCAAGATATATCACATCTACCACTTCTCCCCTGGGGGCACAAGGCTTGTTACCCTTTCAAAGAAAGCTATCAGGTTGGTTTGACACGATTTGTTCTTGACAAAACCACGCTGTTACTTATCTTCAAGGTGTTTGCAAATTGATTTCTTAATTATTTGCTCCATTATTTTTTCAGGTACAGAAGTTAAGCTGACTGGTCTGTAGTTCCCCAGGTTGTCCTTATTTCCCTTTTTATAGATGGGCACTATATTTGCCCATTTTTAGTCTTCTGGAATGTCTCCAGATGTCTCCAATACTCCAGATGTGGCCTCACCAGTGCCAAATAGAGGGGAATAATTAGCCTTCTTGGCACCAAGGGCACACTGTTGACTCATATCCAGCTTCTCGTCCACTGTAATCCCCAGGTCCTTTTCTGCAGCACTGCTGCTTAGCCAGTCGGCCCCCAGCCTGTAGCAGTGCATGGGATTCTTCTGTCCTAAGTGCAGGACTCTGCACTTGTCCTTGTTGAACCTCATCAGATTTCTTTTGGCCCAATCCTCCAATTTGCTTAGGTCACTCTGGACCCCTATCTCTACCGTCCAGCATATCTACCTCTCCCCACAGCTTAGTGTCATCCACGAACTTGCTGAGGGTGCAATTCATCCCATCATCCAGATCATTAATGAAGATATTGAACAAAACTGACCCCAAGACAGACCTCTGGGGCACTCCGCTTGATATCGGCTGCCAACTAGACCGAGTTGTTGATCACTACCCGCTGAACCCGACGATCTAGCCAGCTTTCTATCCACCTTATAGTCCATTCATCCAAACCATAATTCTATAACTTGCTGGCAAGAAAACTGTGGGAGACCATATCAAAAGCTTTGCTAAAGTCAAGATATATCACATCCACCGCTTTTCCCATATCCACAGAGACAGTTATCTCATCATAGAAGGCAATCAGGTTGGTCAGGCATGACTTGCCCTTGGTGAATCCATGTTGACTGTTCCTGATCACCTTCCTCTCCTCCAAGTGCTTCAAAATGGATTCCCGCTCCATGATTTTTCCAGGGATTGAGGTGAGGCTGACTGGCCTGTAGTTCCCTGGATTCTCCTTCTTCCCTTTTTTTTAAAGACGGGCACTATATTTGCCTTTTTCCATCCGTCCAGGACCTCCCCCGATCGCCACGAGTCTTCAAAGATAACGGCCAACTGCTCTGCAATCACATCAGCCAACTCCCTCAGCACCCTCGGATGCATTGCATCCAGCCCCATGAACTTGTGCATGTCCAGCTTTTCTAAATAGTCCTTAACCTTTTCTTTCACCACTGAGGGCTGCTCACTTCCTCCCCATACTGTGCTGCCCAGTGCAGCAGTCTGGGATCTGACCTTGTCTGTGAAGACCGAGGTAAAAAAAGCATCGAGTACTTCAGCTTTTTCCATATAATCTGTCACTAGGTTGCCTCCCCCATTCAATAAGGGGCCCACACTTTCCCTGACCACCTTCTTGTTGCTAACATACTTGTAGAAACCCTTCTTGTTACCCTTCACATCCCTTGCTAGCTCCAACTCCAATTGTGCCTTGGCCTTCCTGATTACACCCCTGCATGCTCTAGCAATTTTATACTCCTCCCAAGTCATCTGTCCAAGTTTCCACTTCTTGTAAGCTTCCTTTTGATGTTTAAGCTCACCGAAGATTTCTGTTAAGCCAAGCTGGTCACCTGCCATATTTGCTATTCTTTCTGCACATCGGGATGGTTTGTTCCTGCACCCTCAATAAGGCTTCTTTAAAATACAGCCAGCTCTCCTGGACTCCTTTCCCCCTCATATACGCCTCCCAGGGGATCCTGCCCATCAATTCCCTGAGGGAGTCAAAGTCTGCTTTTCTGAAGTCCTGAAATGCCACTGAGTTGAGTGCAAGGCCTTACACCTTCAGTCAATAAGGAAGTGGAGGTTGAATGGGTCCAGTGGGGATTTCAGTGCTTAGTGTGCAGCCCTAATGATGCATTAGTCAAGTTTCACATTTCACTGTTAAGGGAAAGGTGCCCAGCCATTCAGCCTGAGGTCAATGAGTAGCTGTGACAACAACAGACTAGTTGTGCTGCACCTCAGACTGCCTGCACCCCGTCCTTTTCCCCCCAAGAAGGGATCAACTCCTTGTTCAGTTGCCTCCTTACACACCTGTGCCACCTGCACAGACAGATCCACTCCACTGTAAAGAGCTCATTAACTCCCCAGGTCACAGAACTGCAGGTGGCCAGCGAGCAGAACCAAACCAACCAGCCACCCGAGGGAAAGTTCAGTGCAACAGCTGCTCTGACAAGCTCTATTGCATTAGGACTGCAGCAAGCAGGAGATATGATTCTCTTCCTGCCAAGCATATGATGCTTTGAAGGCAGGTGAGTAGGAACAGGACAGCTGAAGAGCAGTCCCCTCTAGAATTCAAAGGCCCCTTCAAGGAGTCACATACATTTGCAGGGTACCACAGGTGAGTGGAGAGATTTCTTCTGAGCAACTAGCTCCCTACAAGAGTCACCTTTGCACACCCAGTGAAACCAGACACCTCTCTACCTAGTTAGCATTTCCAGGGACAGAGATCATAGCAGCAGTGAACTTGCCTCAGCCTATTGCAGCTATTGCAAGAGCAGTCCTCTTCAAACAAACCAGTCATTGTTTGCTTACCTGCCTCTCTTCAGGAGACCGCTGTCCCTCAGTAGAGAAGCTCTTCAATCAGAGGCCCTGGAAGTTATTAAGTTTCACCAGCAGATAAGCACACAGTGGGAGATGCTTTCAGTGGCATTTGAGGAAGACCCTGAAAGCGTTATTTCAGTGGGAATGTTCTTCCACTTTAAAAGAAGTTGTATTAAAGCAATGGAGTCGCAGGCCCATTGACACTGTTGAGTCCTGCCCCACATCAGCAACCATGTTCTCTACAGAATGCATTTCAGACCTTTATTTTAAGAAAATCCATGTATTACAAAGAGTATACAAGAGCACACTGGTCTTACATGCACGCACACATCTGTCTTCCTGCAACAAGTCTCCTGAGACAAGGAGCTTTAAGGGGGGGCTGAATTAGATTTCACAGAAACTCAGTTCTCTGAGAGAGGGGGATTCAGTATCCACACCCTAGAGGCCATGGAAGATTCTGCTCTTCTCCAGGAAGCTGTGAATTCTCCTTACAAGTTCATTCCAAAAATGAATGAATGAATAGGTTCTTGGTGCTGGGGAAAAAGTTCCCACTGCCTGTTCTCCTAGTCCAGTTTGGCACATTAATCATGTTCCACTGTACTCTTGGTTCAAATGATCCTATAGATTAACATGGCCTTTTGGTTGCCTTTTAGAAAAATAAGACAAGTCACTGATTGCCCAGTTCGGAGAGCGTGTTAAAGGAAATGCCGTCAAGCTGGCTAGGCCCAATGTTTACCAATAAATGAGGGTGCAGGCTGTCAGTCTCTCCTGATTAGAATCTTCCTTATCTCGACATGTCAACTCCCTTACCCTCAAAGGAGAGGGTGCTGGAACCCTGTTATTGCTCCTTTGCTGCTGAGACCCAACAGCCATCCTGCACACTGGATTGCAGCGCAGTTGTGAGTATGCATGGCATGCCAGCCATCTGCTCTGTGTGGCCTTGGAATGAGACAGCTCCCTTACCACTCAAAACAGAACAGAGAGCAAAGGGGTGGGTACTTGCACCCTGGGCATACCAACCAAAACAGGGTTCAGCAGGGGTAATTTCAGGCCACAAGGCTTTGACAAGAGACCCTTTCCCCAGCATAGCAGGAGGCAGCTCAGGAGAAACAGCACTGCCAGCACTCTCGAAAAGAACCCGGTTCACTTTAGTTCCTAAGCAAACTAATTGTAGATTTTTATTTTTTTTTTAGTAAAGTGGATTTAAAAATAACAAAAGCTCTGCCTCAAATAGATTGTAAAGTAGGTAAACGTTGGGCCTAAACCACTGGCTCGCATTCCCTGGAATGACAGGACAATCCCATGGGGGATACAGGATTTAACACACCGGAGTGCCAACAGATTAACTGCAGAGGACCCTGGTCTAACCCGATGGGTAAGCCTTCAGAATCTTCACATCATCTACTGGGCGATCTTGGGCATTTGTCTCCACCATGCCCACTCTGTTCACCATCCCGATCCCTTGGCAAACACGGCCAAAGATAGTGTGCTTCCCATCGAGCCACTGGGTTGGTGCCAAGGTTATAAAGAACTGACTGCCATTCGTGTCTGGGCCGGCATTAGCCATGGCAAGGATTCCTGAACCTTTGAAAGAAAGGGTACGAGTTAGTAACCTGCCCTTAGACTGAAGATCTGAAGCCAGTTTCAGTTAAAACCAAACCAAACCCAAAAAACAGATCAGTCTCTTCCTAAGCCAATTACTTCTGGTAGCAACTAAGGATCCAGTCATATGGCTTAATTACCAGGATCAAACATACAGCCAAAAGCTTCTTACAGTTATTCTCTACTCCTGTTAAACATCCTTTGTGTACTCAGCTAGGGTAATTTTGATTAAGTGAGACTCACGCACTGCAATTTGTTCCCATAAGGACGCCAGTGCATTGTAACTCCTGTATAAACAACAGAAGGGGGCCCAGGAGCCCTCGCAGTTGAGGTCTTTAAGAGCTGAATTATAATGTAAGAACAGTTTAGTTGTATTACACAGGAAGCCTATCGCCACACCGTACTCCCGGCTGAGTTCGGAACATTGTGTTTGTAATAACCCAGCCGATCTTTACCTTAATTCACAGAAATAATTTTAAGGAGGCAAACATATCATTCAACCCTTGGGATTTGTGATTTAGCACAAGGAGTTCTGCTGGTGTTAGACCACTGATTAACTATCCTCAGGAATCAGAGGGGTAGCCGTGTTAGTCTGGATCTGTAAAAGCAGCAAAGGATCCTGTGGCACCTTATAGACTAACAGACGTTTTGCAGCATGAGCTTTCGTGGGTGAATACCCACTTCTTCGGATGCAAGTAGTGGAAATCTCCAGGGGCAGGTATATATATGCAAGCAAGAAGCAAGCTAGAGATAACGAGTTTAGTTCAATCAGGGAGGATGAGGCCCTGTTCTAGCAGTAGAGGTGTGAAAACCAAGGGAGGAGAAACTGGTTCTGTAGTT
>QXTE01000258.1:1376441-1435260 GCA_003942145.1 Platysternon megacephalum | reverse complement strand
AACATGAGGGGGAAAGGAGTCCAGGAGAGCTGGCTGTATTTTAAAGAATCCTTATTGAGGTTGCAGGAAAAAACCATCCCGATGTGTAGAAAGAATAGTAAATATGGCAGGCGACCAGCTTGGCTAAACAGTGAAATCCTTGCTGATCTTAAACGCAAAAAAGAAGCTTACAAGAAGTGGAAGATTGGACAAATGACCAGGGAGGAGTATAAAAATATTGCTCAGGCATGCAGGAGTGAAATCAGGAAGGCCAAATCACACTTGGAGTTGCAGCTAGCAAGAGATGTTAAGAGTAACAAGAAGGGTTTCATCAGGTATGTTACCAACAAGAAGAAAGTCAAGGAAAGTGTGGGCCCCTTACTGAATGAGGGAGGCAACCTAGTGACCGAGGATGTGGAAAAAGCTAATGTTCTCAATGATTTTTTTTGCCTCTGTCTTCACGAACAAGGTCAGCTCCCAGACTGCTGCACTGGGCAGCACAGCATGGGGAGGAGGTGACCAGCCCTCTGTGGAGAAAGAAGTGGTTCGGGACTATTTAGAAAAACTGGACGAGCACAAGTCCATGGGGCCGGATGCACTGCATCCGAGGGTGCTAAAGGAGTTGGCGGATGTGATTGCAGAGCCATTGGCCATTATCTTTGACAATTCATGGCAATCGGGGGAGGTCCCGGATGACTGGGAAAAGGCTAATGTAGTGCCCATCTTTAAAAGAGGGAAGGAGGAGGATCTGGGGAACTACAGGACAGTCAGCCTCACCTCAGTCCCTGGAAAAATCATGGAGAAGGTCCTCAAGGAATCAATTCTGAAGCACTTAGAGGACAGGAAAGTGATCAGGAACAGTCAGCATGGATTCACCAAGGTCAAGTCATGCCTGACTAACCTAATTGCCTTCTATGAGGAGATAACTGAGTCTGTGGATGAGGGGAAAGCAGTGGACGTGTTATTCCTTGACTTTAGCAAAGCTTTTGATACGGTCTCCCACAGTATTCTTGCCAGCAAGTTAAAGAAATATGGGCTGGATGAATGGACTATAAGGTGGATAGAAAGCTGGCTAGATCGTCGGGCTCAACGGGTAGTGATCAACGGCTCCATGTCTAGTTGGCAGCCGGTTTCAAGTGGAGTGCCCCAAGGGTCGGTCCTGGGGCCGGTTTTGTTCAATATCTTCATTAATGATCTGGAGGATGGCGTGGACTGCACTCTCAGCAAATTTGCAGATGACACTAAACTGGGAGGAGTGGTAGATACGCTGGAGGGTAGGGATAGGATACAGAGGGACCTAGACAAATTAGAGGATTGGGCCAAAAGAAACCTGATGAGGTTCAACAAGGACAAGTGCAGAGTCCTGCACTTAGGACGGAAGAATCCCATGCACTGTTACAGACTAGGGACCGAGTGGCTAGGCAGCAGTTCTGCAGAAAAGGACCTAGGGGTTACGGTGGACGAGAAGCTGGATATGAGTCAACAGTGTGCCCTTGTTGCCAAGAAGGCTAACGGCATTTTGGGCTGTATAAGTAGGGGCATTGCCAGCAGATCGAGGGACGTGATCGTTCCCCTCTATTCGACATTGGTGAGGCCTCACCTGGAGTACTGTGTCCAGTTTTGGGCCCCACACTACAAGAAGGATGTGGAAAAATTGGAAAGAGTCCAGCGGAGGGCAACAAAAATGATTAGGGGGCTGGAGCACATGACTTATGAGGAGAGGCTGAGGGAACTGGGATTGTTTAGTCTGCAGAAGAGAAGAATGAGGGGGGATTTGATAGCTGCTTTCAACTACCTGAAAGGGGGTTCCAAAGAGGATGGATCTAGACTGTTCTCAGTGGTACCAGATGACAGAACAAGGAGCAATGGTCTTAAGTTGCAGTGGGGAGGTCTAGGTTGGATATTAGGAAACGCTATTTCACTAGGAGGGTGGTGAAGCACTGGAATGGGTTGCCTAGGGAGGTGGTGGAATCTCCTTCCTTAGAGGTTTTTAAGGTCAGGCTTGACAAAGCTCTGGCTGGGATGATTTAGTTGGGAATTGGTCTTGTTTTGAGCAGGGGATTGGACTAGATGACCTCCTGAGGTCCCTTCCAACCCTGATATTCTATGGCGACCCTAGTTAGTTGTTACTTTTTCATTTCCTGCCAACAGTCTCTTTAATGCTTCACTTGCCGTTAAGAGCTACCAAGCCTACAGCCCTCACTCCACGCAGACTCCCAATGACTTCTGCATAAAGACAGTGGGACTGAGCCCTAAATTGGTGCTATGCCCAACCTGCAAAGTTAACAAAACACCCACACAAGTCCCTCAAATGGCACTTACCTGTAAATTTTAGTTCTGGATGAAGTTCATCTTCAAACTGCTTCCCATAAATGGATGCACCCCCTCTGCCTGCCCAGTGGAGAAAAGCAGATATGCCAATTCAGAAAGCCATGTTACACATTCAGGACCACTCTCGCTGTCATACCGCCAACTGTCTAGGAAATGAGGTTTGCTCAGTTCTATTGGTAACGTGTGATGCTCAGCAATAAAGACTAGGGAGACAGACGTATAAATTACCAGCCAGCACAGAAACATTGGTCAGGCCAATGACTAAGAACATAAGAACGGCCAGACTGGGTCAGACCAATGGGCCATCTAACCCAGTATCCTGTCTTTCAACAGTGGCTGGTGCCAGATGCTTCAGAGGGAATGAACAGAACAGGGCAATTATCAAGTGATACATCTAGAGCAGGGGTCGGCAACCTTTCAGAAGTGGTGTGCCGAGTCTTCATTTATTCACTCTAATTTAAGGTTTCGCGTGCCAGTAATACATTTTAACGTTTTTAGAAGGTCTCTTTCTATAAATCTATAATATGTAACTAAACTATTGTTGTATGTAAAGTAAACAAGGCTTTTAAAATGTTTAAGAAGCTTCATTTAAAATTAAATTAAAATGCAGAGCCCCCCAGACTGGTGGCCAGGACCCGGGCAGTGTGAGTGTCACTGAAAATCAACTCGCGTGCCGCCTTCGGCACCCGTGCCATAGGTTGCCTACCCCTGATCTAGAGTGACCAGATGTCCCGATTTTATAGGGGCAGTTCCAATTTTTGGGTCTTTTTCTTATATAGACTCCATGGCATTATGATATTTACTGTCTTACTAAGAACAGAGTAGTACTCATGTTGTAGGAACCTGCAAGTCTAGAAGCTGGGACCATGGGGGTTAGGGGCCACAGCTGCTTTCACATTACCTGGAAGCAGGTAAGCGCCCAGTGGCAATGTATCTAATAGGGCTCCCATTGCCATAGAATTGAAGCATCTCACAATGTGTAATGTATTTAACCTCACACACCCCCATGAGGTAGGGCTGTTCTATTAGTTCCATTTTACAGACGGGGAACTGAGGCCCAGAACAACTAAGGCTACATCTATGCTAATGGCGGCATGTAGAGTATAGGCATGACGCATATAGTTGCACACCACACTGAAAAGCTCCCCCCTGCCAGAGCCTTTTCCCCACTGCCTCCCCCCGACAGAGCCTTTTCTCCACTGCTGGAATCTTTCACTGCAATGGGGAAAGACTCTGGCAGCAGGAGGCGGCAGCAGGAAATACCAGTGTCGAGGTGGGAGGCACTGCTTGGGTGTTTAGACAGCATGGAGGGTTTATAGGGGTTCAGGCATGTAAGACACTGTAAGCTCTGCCTCACCATCTACACTGCTGTTTATACCCAGGCTAGTTGGACGTGCGGTTTCTGTACTCTACAGGCAGCCTGTGGACGTACCCTACGTGACTTGGTCAAGGTCATACAAGAAATCTTTATGGGCGCAGGGAATTGAACCTAGGTTTCCCCAAGTCCCATATTAGTATCCTAAACACTGGGCCATCCTTCCGCTTTACTTTCCACCTCCTTCAGTCCTCTGGCCTCCCTGGGATGGACAGCCCTTGGGACACCAGCGAGAGCATACACTGGAGCAGGAAGCATCACCACACATATGCTTCCTTGAGGTCTGCTCGCGCCCTAACAGAGAGGTTTAGCTCCCACAGACACTCACGCCCCCTGCGCCCACGAAGAGCAGACAAGGCTCCCAGTTGTGTACCCAGCGCACCCATTTTCGTTTTGGGCCTTACCTGTTCCCGTCGGATCCCCACCTTGGATCATGAAGTCTTTAATGATTCTGTGGAACTTTGTGCCATTGTAATAACCTCGCCTGGCTAATTCAGCGAAGTTCTTACAGGTCTTGGGCGCGTGTTTCCAGTACAGCTCCAGGACAATGGTCCCCATGCTACAGGAGGGAGACAGACCGAAAGGGCTCAGGGCTCCCCAGCGCCTAGGAGGGGGGCAGCGGCGATCAGACCTACAGACAGACAGACCCTGCGGGGTCTGCGGTGCGAGGGGCCAGTATCGTGCCGGCTCAGAGCCCGGGCACTCGAGGGCTCGCCCCCTACCCTGCCCCGGCAGGTCACTTCCGCCCCCCGCCCCGGGCGGACACGAGCCAGCCGCCGGGCTCCGGGGGGTGCTCCCCAGGCGGGACACCCCGCCGCTGCCCACGCCAGAGCCAGGGCCTGGGGCAGACCGTGCTGTGACCCCCGGACGCGTCCCCTCCCGCTGCCAGCCTGCAAACCGCCCCGGGGCGCGAACCGGGCCAAGGAGCCGCGCGAAGCCCGGGATCCGCCCGCTGGGCCGAGCAAAGAGACCCAGCGCCCCCCCGGGCAGGGAGGATGGAGGCTCCCAGCGGCCCCTTACGTGGTTTCCATGGAGACGGCGGGCGGCTGCCAGGAGTCGGGGGGCACCGCGGCCATGCTGCTCCAACGCCGGAAACACTCCGCCTGGGGGAACAGCAGCGTGTGTACACTTCCGGTGTCACAGCCAACCCCCTCCCTCCTCTCTTGGGACGCGGGCGGGTGCGCCGGGGGCGGGACCTGCTGGGGGCCGAGCGGCCAATGAACGCTCGGGTCTGAAACAGGCCGGGGGGGGGGCGGGAGCTACCAATCAGCGCGCTGGGCGGTAACTTTGTTATTGTGACGTTCAGGAGGGAGAATTCGAATTTAGCCACGCCCCTCCCATGCCGCGACTTTGGTCGGCGGGGGACTGTGCAAAGGGGAGAAGTGGCACCCTGGGGCCGGACGGAGTGGGTGAGCGATGGGCGGGGCCAGCGCCGCCTCCCGCAGAGATGCAGGGTGGGGCGGGGGGGCAGGGGCGAGGTGGGGTTGCGGGGTTGCAGCGGGGACTGGGGTGGCTGTGCGGGAGGGCTGGAGTGGGGATTAGGGGCAGGGACTGGAGTCACTCTCAACATCCACCAGTAATGGGCGAGACCCACCAGGGCTCCAAGTTAAAACCCAGCCAAGGGCCTTGGCCTCCCTGTGGGCCCTTTAACTTTGCAGGGTGTTGCCCGCAGAGGAGCGGAGCCGGCCCTCGCGAGGGAGGGGCTGTTGTTACTCAGTTAACTTGTGTTTGGTTTATTCTGTTATGTGGGGGCCATGTTGCATCAGTGAGAGGTCAGGCCCCTAGGCCAGGGGTTCTCAGACTTTATACTGGTGACCCCTTTCACACAGCAAGCCTCTGAGTGTGACCCCCCTTATACATGAAAAGCACTTTTTTATATATTTAACACCATTATTAATGCTGGAGGCCAAGCGGGGTTTGGGGTGGAGGCTGACAGCTTTTGACCCCCCATGTAATAACCTTGTGACCCCCCCTGAGGGGTCCTGACCCCCAGTTTGAGAACCCCTGCCCTAGGCTCAGCAGTAGCTCACTCTCGCTTTGGATGCTGGAACTTGTTGGAGATGGGCAGAGTTGGCCTCTGTTCTTCCAAAGGTCCGGGGAGATTTTTGACTTGCCCTGGGGCAGGCAGAAGGGACCTGGGTTTCAATGTCCCTGTACACCTGGCACCTCGTGGGCATTTGGTGCATATCAGGCCCACACTGTCTCGTGTCCTCCATTTCTGGCTCTGTTTGGGTGAGGAGATCACAGTCTTGGTCATGGCTGAGCCTACACAGCTCTGGGAGAGGGAGTTGGGATCCCCAGGGTGCAACCTGGAACTGGGGTAGTGCTGTGCCCCCTTAACTCTATAGCCTGGGCTGTCTCTCACAATGCTTTGCTAGTCATAGAATATCAGGGTTGGAAGGGACCTCAGGAGGTCATCTAGTCCAACCCCCTGCTCAAAGCAGGACCAATCCACAGATAGATTTTTGCCCCAGTTCCCTAAATGGTCCCTGTCATGGAGAGTGGGGGAGCCAGGGCTCTGCACCCCTCTTCCTGGGATTCACCGTAACTCTCAGCCAGCCAGTAAAACGGAAGGTTTATTAGATGACAGGAACACAGTTCCAAGCAGAGCTTGTAGGTACAACCAGAACCCCTCAATCAAGTCCTTCTGGGGGGTTTAGGGAACTTAGCCCCCAGCTTGGGGTTCCCTGCGTTTTACCACCCAACCCAAAAACTGAAACTAAAAACTCCTCCAGCAGCTCTCTCCACCCTCCCCCTGCTCTCCTTTGTTCAGTCTCCCAGCCAGAAGGTGTTACTTCTCCCACACACACACCCCGGCTCAGGTTACAGCTGAGGTCGCTTCCTTCCCATCCCAATGTAACTCCCCTGCAACATTCCCAGGTCAAATCCTCCCTGCTCCATCACAGTCCCCTCAAGGATTGAACTCACAACCCTGGGTTTAGCAGGCCAATGCTCAAACCACTGAGTTATCCCTCCCACAGGCAGCAAACCCCTCCAGGCGCTGTGATCACTCAGTACAACAGCACATGGAGCCCCACACCCAGCTAGATTGCATGAAAGCTCTCTGAGCCACTCCCGAATCACACAAAAAAAAGGCATCAGCCAATTCCCCCCATCTCCTCAGCCTTACATTCCAGAGCTGTACCGTCTTGCCATGGTCATAACCCTGGCTAGTGTAAGTTTATTACTCAGTCTGCCCCTCTCTCAATGTGGTGAGGACATGCACCAGCCTTTGTAAACTGAGCTGAGATTTCCCAAGCACTTCAATCAGAACACACTGTTTTCGGTAAAATATAAAACAGATTTATTAATTACAGAAAGATACATTGTAAGTGATTATAAGTGGGAGGCATAAAAGGTCAGAGATAGTTACCTTAAGGAAATAAAAGATAAGTGCACAATCTAAATCTTAAACCTTATTACACTAGGCAGCATTTAGATCAAGCAGTTTTCTCACCCCACTGGACGTTACAGTTCTTAATACACGGGCCACTCCCTTAAGCCTGGGCCAGTCTCCTCAGATGAAGTCTTTGTCTTCTCCGTGTTCTTGTTGCTTCCAGCGTAGGTGGGGGAGGAGAAAGGCCCGTCCATGTGCCTGGAAAATACTACTAGCCCAGATATGTCCTGGTGGGCTTTGCTGAGTCACAGGGTTAAGCAGTCCCTCTGGTGTGGTCTTGTGCAACTGTCATTGAATTGTAAATCCCTTGGTTACAATTCCCCTGCTGATTAATGGTTGTTGAACACCCTCCTGCGCGGGGGGGTGTCACCTCCTTTGTATACCACTAGCAAACTTACAGCATATTTCAGTAACAACCATATAGCAAAATCTCAGAACTTGATACACAAAACAATATATGTATTTTGATAGAACAATGGGTTTCAGCAGATCATGACCTTTCATACAATATCCTACTTGATGTGCTTTGTATGAAATATATCAGTTATATGACAGTGGTGAATATGGGGTTCCAGGGTGCTGCTTTGAGGTACAGAGTGCCATAGTTGGACCCTACTCCTGCTTTTCAGTCACCCTGTTACCAATTTCCCTGTGTGCAGACTCTTTAGAAGCAGTGGGGCATGACAGAGAGTAGTATTAGCAGACAATGGGGCTGCACAGTTACTCCTGTGAGAGCACGTCATCCCTTTGGAGACAGCAGCGACCCCTAGGCCCAACTTAGCTGTGTCCTAGACCTGGCTAATGGTAAACACTTAGGTCGACGTAGCTACAGTGCTCAAGGGTGTGAAAAATCCATGCCCCTGAGCATCATAGTTACGGTGACCTAACCCCGGGTGTAGATACAGCTAGGTCGATGGAGGAATGCTTGTCGGAGGCAAGAACTTTTGTGAGATCCTTTTGTTTCCTATTTTGTGTTTCCTATCTTTTAACCAGTTACTACTGATCCATGGGAGGACCTTCCCTCTTATCCAATGACTGCTCACTTTGCTTAAGAGCCTGTGGTGAGGGACCTTGTCAAAGGCTTTCAGAAAGTCCAAGTACACTATAGCCTCCGGATCACCCTTGTCCACATGCTTGTTGATACCCCAAAAGTATCCTAATAGATTGGTGAGGCATGATTTCCCTTTACAAAAGCCATGTTGATTCTTCCCCAACAAATCTTGTTCATCTATGTGTCTCACAAGTCTGTTCTTTACTATGGTTTCAACCAATTTTCCTGGTACTGAAGTTAGGCTTATCGGCCAGGATCACCTTAGCTGTCTTCCAGTCATCTGATACAGAGGCTAATTTAAGCCATCAGTAATGTACCACGGTTAGTAAGTCTGCAGTTTCATAGCTGAGTCCCTTCAGAACTCTTGGGTGAATACCATCTGATCCTGGTGACTTATTACTAAGGCTACGTTTTAGTCATGGGTATTTTTAGTAAAAGTCATGGGCAGTAAACAAAAATTCACGGCTTGTGACCTGTCCGTGACTTGTACTGTATACCCTTGACTAAATCTTGGGTGCTCGTGGGCAGGGTGGCGCCTCAGGGACCGCCGCAGGTGCTCTGAGGCAGGAGGAGGCCGTGGGTGCTCCGTGGTGGGGGGGGTGATGCCTCGGGGACTGCTGCGGGCGCCACGGGGTGGAGGGGGGTGGTCCCGGGCTGCCCCCGCCGCAGGAGAGGGGTGGTTCCGGGACCGCTGCTGGTGCTTGGGGGGGGGGGGCAGCAGGGCGGCACCAAGACTGCTGCTGCTATTGGGCAGGCAAGGGGGGGCCCAAGACTGCCCTAGCAGCGGCCAGAGTGGCTGGCCCTGGGACTGCCCAAGCCCCTCCAGCAGTCCTGGGGTCAGTCGCACCGGCCACTGCACAAGTCACAGAGGTCCCGAAAAGTCACAGAATCCGTGACCTCCGGCTCTATGACAATAATAAGTAAGGCTGTGAATCTATTTAATTTATCAATTTGTTCCAACCCCCCTCTATTGTCGCCTCAGTCTGGGACAATTCCTGACATTTGTCACCTAAAAAGGATGGCTCGGGTGTGGAATCTCCCTCACATCCTCAGCTGTGAAGACAGATGCAAACAATTCATTTTGCTTCTCTGCAATGGCCTTGTCTTCCTTGAGTGCTCCTTTAGCACCTCGAGTGTTCACTTTGCTGTCAGTTTTTGAGCCTTTGCTAGTTGATCTTCAAATTCTTTTTTGGCCTGCCTAAGTATACTTTTACACTTGACACAGTTTATGCTTCTTTCTATTTTCCTCAGTAGGATTTGACTTCCAATTTTTAAAGGATGCCTTTTTGTCCCTAACCACCTATTTTACTTTCCTGTTTAGCCATGGTGGCATTTTTTTGGTCCTCTTACTGGTTTTTGTTTGTTTGTTTGGGGTATACATTTAGTTTGAGCCTCCATTATGATGTTTTTAAATAGTCTCCATGCAGCTTACAGGCATTTCACCCTAGTGCCTCTTCCTTTTAATTTCTGTTTAACTAGCTTCTTCATTTTTGTGTAGTTCCTCTTTTTGAAGTGAAATGCTACTCTGGGTTTCTTCAAGGATGTTAAATTTAAGTAGTATCAGAGGGGTAGCCATGTTAGTCTGGATCTGTAAAAGCAGCAAAGAATCCTGTGGCACCTTATAGACTAACAGACATTTTGCAGCATGAGCTTTCGTGGGTGAATACCCACTTCTTCGGATGCAAATTTAAGTAGGTTATGGTTGCTATATAGTCACCTCTTGGACCACCTTGTAGCCTCCACAGGACACACTCAGTATGTTGTAGATTGCAACTCTACATAAGAACGGCCACACTGGGTCAGACCAAAGGTCCACCAAGCCCAGTATCCTGTCTTCCGACAGTGTCCAATGCCAGGTGCCCCAGAGGGAATGAACAGAACAGGTAGTCATGAAGTGATCCATCCCCTGTCACCCATTCCCAGCTTCTGGCAAACTGAGGCTAGGGACACCATCTCTACCCATCCTGGCTAATAGCCATTGATGAACCTATCCTCCATGAATTTATCTTGTTCTTTTGTGAACCCTGTTATAGTCTTGGCCTTTACAACATCCTCTGGCAAGGAGTTCCACAGGTTGACTGTGCATTGTGTGAAGAAATGCTTCCTTTTGTTTGTTTTAAACCTGCTGCTTATTCATTTCATTTGGTGACCCCTAGTTCTTGTGTTATGAGAAGGAGTAAACAACACTTCCTTATCTACTTTCTCTACACCAGTCATGATTTTATAGACCTCTATCATATCCCCCCTTAGTCGTCTCTTTTCCATGCTGAAAAATCCCAGTCTTATTAATCTCTCCTCATATGGAGGCTGTTCCATACCCCTAATCATTTTTGTTGCCCTTTTCTGAACCTTTTCCAATTCCAATATATCTTTTCTGAGAGGGGGCAACCCCATCTGCATGCAGTATTCAAGATGTGGGTGTACCATAGATTTTATATAGAGCCTATATGATATTTTCTGTCTTATCTATCCCTTTGTTAATGATTCCCAACTTTCCATTAGCATAAAGTGGCAGTCAAAAAAGCTGAGTAGGTACAGGCATTGATCTCCTGAGAAGGTGGCGCTTGGTTGGACAAAATATGGACTCTGACTCTAGGGGCTAGAGCACTGGGCTGGGACTCAGGAGACCTGGTGTCTATTCCCAGTTCAGCTACTGCCCTGCTGGGTGACCTTGGGCAAGGCACTTCCCATTTCCGTGTCTCAGTTTTCCCATCTGTAAAATTGGGATAATGATACTGATCATCTTGGTAAAGTGCTTTGGGATCTGCTGATGAAAAGTGCTAGATAAGAGCTAGGTGTTACTGTTACTATTCTATATCATCTTCTAGCCAAGGATTTCTCTACAACATTTAATGAAGTTAGCCTCATCACACCCCATCAATAGTTGCATATTATTATCCCTGTTTTACACATGAGGAAACTGAGGCACTGAGCAGTGACATGACCCTCCCAGGGTCAAACATGGAGTCAGCTGCAGAAATAGGAAGACTTTTTTTTAACTCTATTTTTAACTGGATCAGTGACATTTTTTTGGCAATTAAAAAAAAAAATCAAGAAGCCCTATTTCCCCCCCTTATTTGAAGGACTGTGTTTGCAGACACTAAATGGGATCACTTCCCAACTATCCACTCTGAACATAAATCCAGGCTTCTCATTCTGAATCACACAAATCAGGTGCGTCTTATGCTGCCTGCCAAGAGGGCATCTGCTCCTCCTGCCCAATAGCAGCTAGCCAGGAGCTGCTTGGGAGGCTGTTGGAAACAGGCTAACCCAGAGGAGCACTGGAAATCCAATGTAGTAAGATGCAGCAAGTGTTGGAGCAGGGATTAATGTGTGAGTGAAGCTGGCGCGTCGTGCCTGAGGGAGGAATAAATGTTTTATCCCTTCTTAGAAAGGGAATCCCTCACTTGTCAAAGGCTTAAGCTGACTTGCAAAGAGAGAGATTTGTATCAAGAAGGAGAAGAGGCATGAAAGAACAGAAAGCCCGCTAGGGGAATAGCTGTTTTTCATGGTTCCTTAGGTGGAAATATTGAGCGTTGAAATGATGGGGGATATCTGAGTGTCTTTCTGCTCAAACGCACGGACCGGAATGATTGTGTGGAGAGATGCCGTTCCCACAGCACACGAGCTTTTGAGAAGTAGATACGCTAGTGCTGGCAGCCAGAAGGGAAATAACTCCGTAAATTATAATTGCCTCAGATTTGTGTCTTACAGCATATTGTGCAAACACTGTACCATGTCAGGGTAGGTGTGGAGAAAATACCCCCCCCCCCCCCTTTGTCCCCTCCAAGTTATTTTCTCCCCTCTTTTCTATCCCCCCCGTGGCCTGGCTCAAAACTGTCAGACCGGAAGCCTGAACCATACGGGGCTGTACTTTGAGGATGGGGGGGGGGGACAGGGGGAAGAAAAGAGGAACTAGCAGAGAGAGGACTGTTTGTGACAGGCATTGCTCAAGGTTTAAAATGTATCTGCTTATATTAATTTGCTTGCTAAAGGCTATTAAGACTCATCCTGAAACCTATCTGTAATCAATGTTTTTATAATGAAATCGTTGCTTGGCATATAAACTCTGTTACCTTTGAATTGTGCCCCCTTTAGGTAAGCCCCTGTATGCCCATACCCACCAAAAGGTTAGTCCTCCTCCTTACCCCAAGGCCCAGCCGGATGCCCAAATGGCATCAGATGGGGGCCCCCTCTTTTGTGGCCCCTATAACAGTAGGAGGCCTTAATAACCCTTGTAACAGCAAACCCCCTCTGTAAGCTCTGACCAGGGCCTACCCTGTGACCAACAGGTCAGAAGCCAGAACCATGCTAGGCGACGCTGCCCTGAAAAGAGGGTGAGGAAGGCAGGAGGAAAGAGGAACTGGAATATTTGTAACAGCGTCCTTGGCCATGGTCTAGCCTAACGTCTGCCTAAACTTCTGCTTCTGTAATAGCTTCTGCTCTAAGGCTACAAGACTGTACAACCTATAATTACTGCTGTATAAATTAATTAAGGTACATTAATCAAAGATAGGTACTTCTGTAGGCACCCACCCCTTGTACCTGTCCACTCACCCCCCATTGCCTCCCCTTCCCTCCTTTTCCCTTCCCTTCCCTAACACTGTGTCTGCCCTGCTATTGCAGGGCAAC
Organism: Platysternon megacephalum; assembly: GCA_003942145.1. Lineage (NCBI taxonomy): Eukaryota > Metazoa > Chordata > Testudines > Platysternidae > Platysternon > Platysternon megacephalum. The sequence goes on along the minus strand of QXTE01000258.1, from coordinate 1,422,495 downwards.
AATAGAAAGCAATAAGGCAAAGCCTGTAACCAATAACCTGTAACAAAATTAGCACAGCAATAATCCTAGTGGTCATACTAAAGGGCATCATGTCCCTTCTTTGTCCTATTATGTACCCCCTTGCCCAAACCCTACTAATTAAGGAAATGTTAACTCATTATAAAACAATATTATTGTTTGGCCCTGATATATAAGCATGTAACAAAGTATTCTTGTGACCTATGCTGGAACATATTTTTGCAGAGCTGTATTTTGCAACCGGAATTCGTGTTAGTGTTCTTGCTCATGGCATAAACAGAATAACCACAAGCTGCCCTTTGCAAAACCCCTGAGTTCGCACTAGGCCCAAAATACCATCTTGAACCATACGGGGCCCGTGTGTACAGGACATAGCAAAAGTCCCTCCTGGCATGGCCAAAGGGAAATCGCTGACAACTCTGGAAAGTACCCCCTACTCTAATACTAAACTCACTGACAACTCAGGAAAGCACTCCTTACCCTAATGCTTGGCAGTGACGCGTGTGCGGTTGCGGTTTAAGACTTTAAAATTGGCATGTAACCTTGTAATCGTGGTAGTTGATTTTGGTCTGCTACCCCTATGCATAGGTGTGTGTGAGCTCAATAAACGGGCCTCAGGCTTGAGTCTATAATCAAATTGCCTAGGAGTGTTTGTTCCTAACAGGTCAAATGACTGCCTAGGGGGTCGTGTTCGCGACATAGGCTAAACCATGATTTACCCCACCACCTTCAAACTGTAGCTCTAACACAGTTCTGCTTTGAGTTCAGAGCTTGCTAGTGGTTAGAAATCAATGGGAGATAGGTGCCTAAATACCTTGACACATTTGTGGAGCTGGGCCTAAGTCCCCAAGGCAGGATCTTTATTGATTGTGGTGAATGAGACAGAAAGCAAATAGACTGACTGTCAGAGCCTTGGTGACATTTGCACTGCTGGTCATCATCTGAGGCTGTCAACTCCATGTGACATCAGTGGTGGGAGATTATAAAGGCCTGATCCTAGGAAGTGCTCAGCACCATCCCTCAGTTCCCTTGGACGTTGATGGGAGTCGCTGGTGCTTTGAACCTCTCGGCATCATGCCCTACCCGTGAAAGCCGTTCAATTACCGGAGCTGGTGCTCGAGTGTGACTGCGCCTCAAACGGCTGTGGCTGGGCTAGAGGAGTGAGCTCAGGTAGGGCTTGCAAAATCCACTCTGCGTTTGTTAGCCAAACAGGGCCCGTTCCCCCTGGAGCTTACCTAATGACACCAAGGAGGCACGGAGAGACAGGAAGACGGGTACCAACACCTTTATTAAGCGGTCAGCTGAGCGGGTGCTCTCATCAGCTAATGCCAGAAGAGAGACACACCTTACATGGCCGGATCGGCCCTTTTTATAACCAGTAACAAACAACTTATCCTTCACCCTTCTACGTCATTAGGCTGACCTATGGATAATAGGGTACATAGAATACATATTTCATAATAGGGGAGGGGGACACAAGAAACATCTGTTGCGGATACATTTGTCATTGTGAAGGGAAAACAGGACATAATCCGTTGACCCTTTGCACTAAAGACCTTGGAGATATATGGGAAAATAGCAGCGTTATAGTTATAAGCCAAATGAGCCATTCAAGCTGATAGTTGACATGAGTAAAAGATCTCTTCAGCGTTTTTCCAACACGGTGGTGACTAGACATCTGGCCTTGGTAAGCTGAGGGTTAGAGGTGCCAAGGGGTCATTGAGTTGTATGGGATTTAACTTTCTTTTTTAAAGAAACCCCTAAGCTTCTATCCCTTCTGATGGCAGAGAGAACCTCGTGACCAGGCCCCAGGGCAGCGCTGTGTAGAGCATTTGATGTGCATAGGGCTGTCCCTATATCCTCCAGAGAGACCTTGATGAAACTTGCACGGAGAGACTCTGTGACAGCGTACCCCATAAAGGTATGGGGGGGCGGGGGCGGGGGCTCATAAATGTATGTATAATATAACTGGAATAGGGTTTTGCTACATAGGCCATGTAACATCTATGTAAAGGTTATGATCTACTGGTTATGTTCATCCTAGTTGTATGCAAGCACCATTTGTGTGTTCAAAGTTATGAACATTGGCTATATAATTGCTTGATTTCTAAGTGGCCTCAGTTAGAACATTTGATCACTTCTTGGGAAAGGAATGTGCAAATTAAGTGTTCAATCAAAGGGCACTTAACAGACAAAAGAGCGTGGAAGACTCCAATCCACATAAGAAGTCTACCTGAGGACGTTCAAGGTAGCATGTGGGTAATGGCTGCTACCTGTAAGTCCTGAGTCATGCATGGGCACGTGACCTGCCCATGTGATTCCGAATCTCCATTTTGTGACTGGATTCTACAGAGGGTGAGGAGGGGGTCTCCACCCACAAGAGACAGTCTATTTAAACACGTGGGAGACCCCTCCATTTTGTCTTCAGCTGGCTAAAGAAGAAGCCTCTCCACCCCCCCAGGATACTTGAAGGAAACTGAAACAAGGACAGTAACTACAGGGGGTGTGAGTAACTGCTGGACCCAGGCTAAAAGAGGATTAGCCTGTAAAAGGGAACATTTTGGAACTGGTGAGGATCTTATCTGTATTTAGTGCAATTAGACCTAGACTTGCGCATTTTATTTTATTTTGCTGGGTAACTTACTTTGTTCTGTCTGTTACTACTTGGAACCACTTAAATCCTACTTTCTGTATTTAAATAAAATCACTTTCTACTTATTAATTAACTCAGAGTATGTATTAATACCTGGGGGAGCAAACAGCTGTGCATATCTCTCTATCAGTGTTATAGAGGGCAAACAATTTATGAGTTTACCCTGTATAAGCCTTATACCGGGTAAAACGGATTTATTTGGGTTTAGACCCCATTGGGAATTGGGCATCTGAGTGCTAAGGGCAAGCACACTTCTGTGAGCTGTTTTCAGGTAAACCTGCAGCTTTGGGACAGGTGATTCAGACCCTGAGTCTGTGCTGGGGCAGACGGGTGTGTCTGGCTTCACCAAGACAGGGAGCTGAAGTCCACTGAGCTGGCAGGGAGAACAGGAACAGAGGTAGCCTTTGCACATCAGTTGGCAGCTCCCAAGGGGGTTTCTGTGATCCAACCCGTCACAGACTCCACAATCCTCTCCCAAAGGTTTCTAGGGATGGCGGCCTCCCTCTGCATTAGGACACTTTCCCATGCCAATCTCCGATGAAATCAGCTGGCACCATGCAGTAAACAGGCTAGTGGCATGCAGGCGAATTAGTACCGTGCTTTGTCGACCATAAACCTGCCCGAGCGCCTTTGCTGCTGACTCTAGTCTGTGGTCTTTCTTTATGAATAACATCGAGGTCTGCTGAGTCAGCGAGCTGTATTCTCTGCTTGTGCAGCTCACACCGGCACTCCAAGGACTGCAGCACTAGCAGCCCTAACAACCCCGCAGCACCAACAACAACCCTCAGTAGTGAGTTATCAGCTAAAACCACCAGCGCTTGTGGAAAATAGTGCCAATGTTCAGCGCCATTGCCTGAAACTCTCGCCCATGAAATCGGAACTAAAATTCCTTCCCCCTCACCCTGCTGGGCAACACTCCCCATGGCTGGGGCTGGAGAGCGGGGCTGTGCCAAGGCTCTCCAAGTGTTTATAAGAATGAGGGACGAGAGTTATGAAACTTGTTTTTCCCTTTCCGGTGTCGCTGTAAATCCAGTGTTGTTGTTGTTTTTTTCCTATCAGCTGTGGAGACACAGGAGAGGCTGCAGACTCAAGCCATGTCTGCACTACAAAGTGACTGACGCAAGTCTCATCAGCATACAGCTGCCGAAGCTTGTACACGGCTTGGACGCACGGATACTTGGCTGCTTGCGTTGGCGCTGTATGCTCGCCAGGAGTGCTTGCGTCGATGCAAAGTGCAGTGGACAGTGGGTATGTGCCATGCGCTGCTGTCTGGTGTGAGGCCTCTGGGGAATTATCACAATGTGTTGTGGGATAGAAATGACTCGCCATGGGATCATTGGGAGCTCAGGGTCAAGTTCCCAGCATGCAACTTTCTCTACCCCAATATGCCATCCATAGCCCATACATTTTCACTTTTTTTAAACCCCATGCAGAACTTTTTGGTGTCTGCAATCTCTGACAGAAGCATGGAGCCCACCCAGCTCTGCAACATTCTCATGGACACTGCAAACACAGGAGGCAGGATACCCAAGCATAAGTGTAAAATGAACAAGTCTCTGGTCAGTTTCATGGCTGCTACTCAGAGCCCTGTGAGCCTGGGGACAGTGACAAGGATCAAGTCACTTTCACTTCTTCCATCCAGCAGCCAGAGGGTGCGAGGGAGGCTGCAGATGTACCAGGGTCCTACTCAGAGCCTGGTAGACAAGATGCAGCGTTCAGCACCCTGGAGAGAACTGGGGTGAGCTGTACCTACCTCTCACTAGGGGACCTCCCCCCATGTTTCTTAACGATCTTTGGCTTCCAGGTTTACTCCTGTGGCAATAGGTGTCTGAGCACAGAGTGTGGTGTTCTGGGTTCAGTTCCCAGCTCTGCCACTGACTTGCTGTTTAGCCTTGGGAAAATCGCTCCCCCCCAAGCCGACGGGCTGCAAGGGTTAGTCACTGTTTGTCCAGGGCTGTGAACCTGTGCAGCGAGAGGCAGGATTGCCCAGTGGTTAGGGTGCTCCCCTGGACTTGGGGCATCTGCATCCAATTCCCTGCCCTGCAACAGACTCCCTATGGGACCTGGGGCAAGTCCTTTAGTCTCTGGGCCTCTGTGCAATGGGGCTACCAGCCCTACCCTGCCTCCCAGGGGCGTTGCAAGGGGCAATGTGCTGTGACTGTAAGGTGCTCAGAGGCTGGGGGCTGGTAGATACTGACAAGGTAAAAGGAAGAGTTGTGGAGGTGCTAAGTGTCAGCGGAGGGAATATGTCCCAGTTTGCTCAGCCTGTGTCTGTTTGCCGAGGCCAGGAGCATTGTGGGTGTTTTAAATCAATGCTCCAATGCTCTGCCTGATTTACTTACGGGAAATCGGTGCTGCCATCCTGACATGAGTGAGCAGCAACAAATGAGCAGCATGGGAGTGGTCTGAGGATGAACTAGCACCTAAAGAGCTCTGTGACGTTATGAATGTAAAATAATATCTCATTGAAAGGTGGCAGGGCCAGAAAGAGTTAATTAACTCACAGACTGACCTGACCTATGGCCGAACTTTAGAGAATGGTTAGGAAGATATGTGAATGAATAGAGCTTTGAAATGCAAGTCTGCATTGTTAGAGATAGAAGGGTAGATGTTTGCTCAGGTCTTGTGATGTAAGCAAACAAGTCTTGTCTATTGCTATAGCTTTGATTCAAAGATCAAAAAAGGAATATTAACATTTAGGAAGCTACTTAAGTAAAATAGTATTATTGTCTATATGTCTCTTTGAAGGTTGTGGTAACCTGTATCTGAACTGTTTAATGGATAAATTATCCTGTGCTAATTGCCAGGATGTTTGGAAGAAGGAGAGTTAAGCTTATTGTTTTCTCAGGCCAAAAGGCTGCTGGAAATGTATAAGAACCTTGGGACGTGATCCTACTTCATCTCAGATCTGCTTTGGGTTTCAAGAGGGGGAAACCTTAAGCCAGTGGTCCCCAACCTTTTCCTTCTGGCGGGCGCCAAAAAAAAACAAGTGCTGCCGGCGGGCGCCAAAAAAAACCAAACAAAAAAACCGAGCACTGCCGGCGGAGCAAAAACAAAAAAAAACAAAAAAACACCCCGAGCGCTGCTGGCGGAGAAAAAAAAACCAAACAAACCCGAGGGCTCCGCAGGTGCACTTACACCCCCCGGCGGGCGCAATGGCGCCCGCGGGCACCGCGTTGGGGACCGCTGCCTTAAGCCATAAGGATTCAGATCCCCAGTCATTGACTGGAGCCACCCTGAATATGGACATTGGACTATAACCTATGGACTATTTCTAAAAGGACTTTTGGCAACTACAAGCTCATCTCTGCTATGTATCTGAACCTCAAGAATTGAATTCAAGTCTGTATGTATATTGATCTTTTAACCAACACACTCTCTCTTTTCTTTTTTAATACATTTTAGTTTAGTTAATAAGAATTGGCTATAGCGTGTATTTTGGGTAAGATCTAAGTTATAATTGAACCTGGGTGTGTGGCTGATCCTTTGGGATTGGAAGAACCTTTTCTTTTATATGATGAGATAAGATTTTCAGTAATCATCATCATACCTGACGTGTGTGTCTAGACGGAGGCCTGAGGCTGGGTACTTTAAGGGAACTGCGTTGTTTGAACTTCTAAGTAACTAGTGAGATACTATAGAAGCTGTTTGGTGCTGGCTTGGTAAATCTAAGTATTGGAATATCCACCAGCTTTTGGGGTTTGTCTGCCCCGTTCTGTTTGCAGTTCACCCTAATTGAGTGACCTCAGCTGGCTCCTATGGGCAGCACCGTCACAAGCTCAGCTTCCAGTTTGTGTGGGGCTTGTCGGCAAACGTGGGAATCAGACGCTGTTGGGAAGGGCTGATCTCTTCTGGGCGAGGGAGTTGCCCCTGCTTATTTTTGTGGCTTTACAACTAGATGGTTTTTCAAGTGATTTTTCTCTCCTCTGTTGCTGTTTGAGGGCTCCCACGACCGCAGGGGAAACTGATTAAACTCCTGCCCCCACATACACAGGGTAGCAACTCCATGCCCGTGAGAACTGTCTGATTGCTTGTGTGGGGAACGATGATACACACGCAGGGCTGGCAAATGCCCAAGCTGGAAAAAACAGAGACAAATCGTTATGCTTAAGTTTCCTAGTAAGGGGTCATCTTGCCACAATGGCAGGTGAGGAATGTTTCCGATGGAAGTGATTGTTCATTTGACCACAGCACCTCCCAGGATCTTGCTGTATCTCTGTCCACGGGCTGTGAGTTTTCGTGTGGATATGTGTAACGACTTAAAAGTTGTTACTGCTCATCCAAAATGACCAGCCTGTGGTTGCAATATAGATGCCGCTGTGATGGGTTAAACCCCCCTTATGAGATGCCACCTGAGGTACTGGGATTTCACTGAGCCTGCCTCCCTAGCCTGGACTCCCTCTCCCTGTTTTGCTGAATCAGGCTCTCTGGCAGCACACACAGGTAGGGAGCACCCGCTCTCTATGAGACAGTTCAGCTAGGAAATTGCCCAGCACTCAAGTGCAGCTTCGCTCTGGAAAGTACAGCCAAGATCATATTGTCTTGTGCTGTATAGAAAGATCTGCACAGCGCGAGCTCATAAAAATTCGCCTTCTCCTTCAATGTGAAGAGAGAGATGCACAACTTGTCCCCCCCACCCCCGTTATAAATCGCACAAACTTTTGTCTTTTGGGGAGGGGGGGATTTAGCACCTCTGAATGACAAAAGTTTTGTCGCTCAATTGCCAGTGTAGACATAGCCTAAGGGCTTGTGAAGTGCTAGTGTAGACAGCACTGCAACTTTCTCGCTCGGGTGTGAAAAAACTGGGCGAGCTCTGCCCTGCTCTGCTCTGCCGCGACCACACAAGCCAGGTGAAAGCGCTGCCGCGGGTTGCCAGTGTAGACCAGCCCTTTGTCTGGACTCAGCCCTTGCCTTTTCCTCGGGTTAGTTCCTTTGTCTCTTCAGGTGCTTTCAGCAGTCTTTCTTCTTGGGTGGGAAGGCAGTGAAGGGAGAGTCCTGTTTGCCTTACTCCCCAGCCTTCAATAAGATTTACATAAGGCGGGAATCTTTTGTTTCCCAGGCTTGACCTCCCCCTCCTTTTAGTGGAAAATTACTAGAAGTCCAAGGTGGTGGTTGGTACCAGGTGACAGGACCACCTAACCTAGTAGTGTCACAGCTACATCCCAGGACACCTCTCAGGGCTTGTCTACACTACCAAATTTTGTTGACAAAACTTATGTCGACACCCAAAAGTCAACAAAACAAAAATCGCCAAAGGGTGTTCACACCTGCTCCCTCATGTCCACACTGGGGACACCATCATGGACAGGGTGAGCAATGCACCATGGGTATGTATCCCACAGTGCAGTGTTGTGAGGAGGAAGAGCTGATCGCTGCATGAGTTCTCCCACAGCCTCCTCAGCTGCCGAGAGCAGCATCACGAGTAGCTCTGTGAGCTCTCCATGTTGAGGAATGGCAAAGCAGCACCGCAGTCTGTCCCCCTCCCCCGGCAGCAGCAGTCTGTGTTCCTAGTGCCGGGCAGAACAGGAACAGTCCAGTGATTTGCTCTTTGTTTGTTCCCCAAAGGGAACAGCACACAGATACTTCCCAGAGCTTTGAAAGGGGAGGGCGCATAGGCTGACCAGATGTCCCGATTTTATAGGGACAGTCCCAATTTTGGGGTCTTTTTCTTATATAGGCTCCTATTACCCCCCACCTCCATCCCGATTTTTCACATTTGCTGTCTGGTCACCCTAAGGGTGCATGCCTGCAGGGCAGCAGAGATCAAAACACTGAGCAGAGCGATCAGGGCAGGCATTGTGGGATACTGGGGGAAGCCATCTCTCTCTCTCTCTCTCTCTCTCTCTCTCTCTCTCTCTCTCTCAGGGGTGGAATTTTTTTGTCCCAATGTCATGTGTATGCTCTTTTTGTAGTTGTTGCCAAAAGGCAGTTTTTTGCGACAAAACTTGCCAGTGTAGACAAGCCCTCAGTAAGGAGAGAAATAAGTATCTTCAAAGTCTTATTGTTTCTTCCTAATGGCCCATCAAGGCTGATGGCCTGTTGTCTGGTGGGTGTCTCCCAAATACACACCCAGTTGTAATTGTTACGTAGTCAATATGTAGATTCAGAACTTCAGATTCAACTTTAGATTCAGAAATGATCCAGGCACACAAATTAGATAATCGCATTCAGGAAATCAGAACCTTTCCAATGAGACCTTACAAGACCCATCTTGCATATTCACTCCATAACCATATTTCTATGAAGAATATGGGGTGTAACGTCACAGCCTCTTGCGGTTTCCGTAGTGCGGGGTAGATCTAATTCACCCTTTTGCGTGTTTCTCTTTCAGATAGTCCCTGGTCCACCTTGATGCTCCCCGGGAAAATGGAGATGGCAGAAGAAGAAGGTAGGGGCTGGAACGTGACTGACAAAGTGGGTTTGGCCTGGTTTTAGGTTTGTTGCTGTGCAGAGAAACTCAGGTAACTTATTCCTGCTGCGCTTTGCCAGGCGACTGCTCCATTGGAAGGAGCTTTTAGCGTGTTGGTAGATCTGGAGGTGACCCGTTTGCTTGATCCCCCCGCTAGCCCCATAACACGACTCTCTCCAGCTGCAGGCGTGTCTGTGCAATCTCATCACGGCTCTCCTTGTACCCAGAAAGGGGCGGGGCCCAGTAACCTGACCGAGGAAGGGGGGGGGGGGGGTGGGGCTGCCTGAGAGACTCAGGACAAACACGAGCGGGGGCACCAAACTCAGAGAACGGACTACTGGGAAATCAGATTGATGGGCTGCTTTTGATTTGTGCGAGGGTCCCCTAATGGCGACCGGCCCTGGGATCATTGTGCAGCACTACAAGCCCAGGTGTCATGATTCTGGGCTTGATCCTGGTCTCTCCTCAGTGGAACGCTATTGCCTTCGATGCCATCGCTCCTGATTTACACTGGTGCAAGTGGCAGCAGAATCAGGGTCCTGGGGAAAGCGGGATTCAGTTCCCGGCTCTGCACAGACTTTGTGGGACCTTGACAAGTCACCTAGGGCTGGAGCTCTGGAGGTGTGGAGCCCCTGCCACTCAGCAACTTCCGCGATGGCTGTGGGGGCTCAGCACCTCTGAGAATCAGGGGCCAGGTGCATAGCGGTGTAGATTGATGTAATTCCACTGAAGTCAGTGGTGCTGCTTCAGTCCGCCCCAGGCCCTGAATCTCTTTGCTTTACTCCTAGCTAGTGTCCCCACGTGAACTTTGATACCAAGTCGTTGGACGCCAGATAAGTTCTCTTGATTACACAAGAATGACCATACTGGGTCAGACCCATGGGTCACCCAGCCCAGTATCCTGTCTGCCGACAGTGGCCAATGCCAGGTACTTCACAGGGAATGAACAGAACAAGGTATTTATTGAGCGATCCATCCCCTGTTGTGCAGTCCCAGCTTTCGGCAGTCAGAGTTTTAGGGACACCAGAGTATGAGGTTGTGTCCCTGCCCATTCTGGCTAATAGCCATAGATCAGTTCCTGGGTAATAGGTCCATCAATCTCTTTTGTGAACCAGGTTTATGATTTTGGTCTTCACAACATCCCCTGGCAAGGAGTTCCACAGGTTGACTGTGCGTTGTGTGAAGAAAACTTCCTTTTGTTTGTTTTAAACCTGCTGCTTATTCATTTCATTTGGTGACCCCTAGTTCTTGTGTTACGAGAAGGGACAAATAACACTTCCTTATTTACTTTCTCTACATCGGTCATGATTTTATAGACCTCAATCATATCCCTCCTTAGTCGTCACTTTTCCAAGCTGAAAAGTCCCAGTCTTATTAACCTCTCCTCATACGGAAGTTGTTCTATGCCCCAAACTCTTTTTGTTGCCCTTCTCTTAGGGCCCTACCAAATTCACAGTCCATTTTGGTCAATTTCATGGTCATAGGATTTCAAAAATCATAAATGAGTGGGCTGATAAAGTTTGCGGATGACACGAAGTTGGGAGGTATTGCCAATTCGGAAAAGGATCGGGATATCCTGCAGGGAGATTTGGATGACCTTGTAAACTGGAGTAATAGTAATAGGATGAAATTTAATAGCGAGAAGTGTAAGGTTATGCATTTAGGAATGACTAACAAGAATTTTAGTTATAAGCTGGGGACGCATCAGTCGGAAGTAACGGAAGAGGAGAAGGACCTCGGAGTCCTGGTTGATCACAGGATGACTATGAGTCGGCAATGTGACGTGGCCGTAAAAAATGCTAATGCGGTCTTGGGATGCATTAGGCGAGGTATTTCTAGTAGAGATAAGGAGGTGCTAGTCCCGTTATACAAGGCATTGGTGAGACCTCATTTGGAGTACTGTGTGCAGTTCTGGTCTCCCATGTTTAAGAAGGATGAATTCAAACTGGAACGGGTACAAAGAAGGGCCACTAGGATGATCCGAGGAATGGAAGGACTGTCGTATGAAAGGAGACTTGAGGAGCTCGGTTTGTTTACCTTAACCAAAAGAAGGCTGAGGGGAGATATGATTGCTCTCTTTAAATATATCAGAGGGATAAATACAAAGGAGGGAGAGGAATTATTTCAGCTCAGTACTAATGTGGACACGAGAACAAATGGATATAAATTGGCCGTCGGGAAGTTTAGGCTTGAAATTAGACGAAGGTTTCTAACCATCAGAGGAGTGAAATTCTGGAACAGCCTTCCGAGGGAAACAGTGGGGGCGAAAGACCTCTCTGGCTTTAAGATTAAGCTTGATAAGTTTATGGAGGGGATGGTTTGATGGGATAACGTGATCTTAGCCAATAGGTCAATAACGTGCCATCACTGGTAATTAGTACCAAGGGTCAATGATGGGATATTAAAAGTCTTTTTCCTAAGTGTCTGGCTGGAGAGTCTTGCCCGCATGCTCGGGGTTCAGCTGATCGCCATATTTGGGGTCGGGAAGGAATTTTCCTCCAGGGTAGATTGGCAGAGGCCCTGGAGGTTTTTCGCCTTCCTCTGAAGCATGGGGCAGGGGTCGCTTGCTGGAGGATTCTGTGCAACTTGAAGTCTTTAAATCATGATTTGGGGACTTCAACAGCTGAGTCAAGGGAGAGAATTATTCCAGGAGTGGGTGGGTCGGCTTTTGTGGCCTGCATCATGCGGGAGGTCAGACTAGATGATCATAATGGTCCCTTCTGACCTTAAAGTCTATGAGTCTATGAGTCTATAAATGTCACGATTTCAGCTATTTACATCTGAATGTTCATGGTGGTGTAATTGTAGGGGTCCTGACCCAAAAAGGAGTTGGGGGGGGCTGTCACAAGTTATTGTAGGGGGGTTGCAGTACTGCTACCCTTGCTTTGCGCTGTCTTCAGAGCTGGACAGCCGGTGAGCGGCGGCTGCCCCCCTCTCTGTCATCCACAATGACTCCAAGATCTTTCTTGAGTGCTAACAGCTAGTTTAGGCCCCATCGTTTTGTACGTATAGCTGGGATTCTGTTTTCCAATCTGCATTACTTTGTATTTATCAACATGGAATTTCATCTGCCATTTTGTTTTCCAGCCACCCAGTTTAGTGAAAACCTAAGTTCCCTCTAAGCCAGGAGTTCTCAAACTTTTGTACTGGTGACCCCTTTCACACAGCAAGCCGCTGAGTGCGACACCCCTCCCCCCCCATTAAATTAAAAACACTTGTTTATATATTTAACACCATTATAAATTGTGGAGGCAGAGCAGGGTTTGAGTTGGAGGCTGACAGCTCGCAACCCCCCAGGTAATAACCTTACGACCCCCTGAGGGGTCCCGACCCCCAGTTTGAGAACCCCCACTCTAAGCTGCGCGGCTGCGTAGCAGCCTATTAAGCGCTGCTCAGGCTGCAGCAGGGAGAGATGCCCCAACCCAGTCCGGCCCGGACCTGCGGCGGCCGGGTGAGAGGCACCCCTCCCCCAGCCCAATCCCGGCCCGGACCTGCGGCGGCCGGGTGAGAGGCGCCTATCCCGCAGCCCCAGCCCTGGAGCTACTGCGGCAGGAANGGGGGGCCCCCCCCCCCCCCCCCCCCCCCCCCCAGCCCAGGTGCTACCGCTGGGAGAGAGAGCGGGGGGAGTCCTCTCTCCCTGCCGTAGCCCCAGGACAGCCTGCACCCCAACCCCTCAGCCCCACCCCAGAGCCCGCATCCCCAGCTGGAGCCCTCCTCCCCCTGCACCCCAACCCTCTGCCCGAGCCCCTCCGAACCCCTCGGCCCCACCCCGCCACATTAATTTTGTTATGTGCACCAATATGGCGGTGATGTGTGTGGGAAAATTAGAGGGAACACTGATGAGAACCCTTTGTAACTCTTCGCAGTCAGCTTTAAACTAGCAATTTTGTATCGTCTGCAAATTTTGCCACCTCACTGTTTGCCCCTTTTTCCAGATCATTTATGAGTATGTTGAATAGGACTGGGCCCAGAACAGACCCCTGGGGGACACCACTATTTACCTCTCTCCATTCTGAAAACTGACCATTTATTCCTACCCTTTGTTTCCTATCTTTTAACTAGTTACCAATCCATGAGAGAACCTTCCCTCTTATCCCATGACAGCTTACTTTGCGTGAGAGCCTTTGGTGAGGGACCTTGTCAGAGGCTTTCTGAAAATCCAAGTACCCTATATCCACTGGATCCCCCTTGTCCACATGTTTGTTTGACCCTCTCAAAGAATTCTAGTAGATTGGTGAGGCATGATTTCTCTTTACAGAAGCCAACATATTGTGTTCATCTCGGTGTCTGATAATTCAGCTCTTTACTATAGTTTCAAACAATTAACAATGGATCAATATTTCTTTCCAGATACAAAATTTATCACCGATGAGAAGTTTGACTTTGGTCTGTCTTCTCCTTCAGACAGGTAAGATTGAAGGGCCAGAACCTCAGCTGGTGTGGCAGTGAAGCCAACAGCTGAATTACACCAGCTGGGGGGTCTGGCTTACTATCCATTCCCCTTAATGTTTTCTGTCTCTGTGCACTGGAGGGCCCTCCCAGGTTTCTGATCACGCTGATGGCACTGAGTGGAAAGCCTGCTAGGAGGGCAGATCTCTGTCCATGTCCCTCCCGCCTCACTCCATGCTGGCAGGGTGTCGGGCCTTGTGGCTCTGGGAACCTGCCCCAGGAGGAGCGAGAAAACTGGGCTTGCGGTGCTTCGGCCTTAACTTGCCAAAAAAGCTAGGCCTGGCCCTTTGTATCCTTGACAAACATGGTGGGATTCATCCACAAGCATCCCTCTGGGCCAGCTGCTCTCCTGGGGTCTGATCCTGCCAACATGGAAGCAGACCTCCTGTCTTCGCTGGGACCAGTCGTGGGCGGACAGTTACTGGTGCGCACGCAGGATCAGGCCCTTGAGTGGTAAATCTGATCAGCTGCTGCAAAGCCGTAAAGCCGCCAGGTCAGACACGTACGAAGGGCAGGGCAAGTCTCACCCAGGCGGGTCAGCCAGGTTCTGACTGGCTCCAGTTAGTAACCAAGGTGCAGCTGGAAAGAGGAAATACTTCCCTGCCTCCGGCTGTAGCCTGAGCTGTGCGGAGCTGGGCAGTCTCCGCTCCGTCCGGGCTCTGGTAACCGTGGCTTTGCCCCCACAGCCGGGAGGAGGAGCGTGTCGAGGAGGAGGAGGAGCTCCAGCACGTTGACAGGGGCGTGGCACAAAGGCTCGACCTGAACGTGCAGCAGAGGGAGGGCGTGGGCCGGAGCAGAGAGTGCCTGGCCCACTGGAGCCCGCTGAGTCCCGAGAAGCTGGAGGAGATCGTGAAGGAGGCCAACCGGCTGGCCGTGCAGCTGGAGAGATGCAGCCTGCAGGAGAAGGAGAACGCCAGCGCCGGGGCACTGGGTCCAGCCGGGGAGCCCCTTATGCCCGTGCGGCTCCTGCACAAGGAGCGGGCGAGCCCCCGGAGCCCCCGGCGCGAGACCTTTGTGGTGAAGAACAGCCCCGTGAGGGCGCTGCTGCCCACCGTGGAGCCAGGGACGCCACTCCCCCCGGGGAAAAGCCCCTCGCCATGCGCCAGAGCAGCGCCGACTCCCCCCCGCCTCCGACACAAGCTGGGCAGCTGCTCCGCTGGCAGCAAACGGCTCCATAAGAAATCCATCCCCAGCAAGGGCCCTGCTCTGTCGCCCACAAAGAGACCTCAGAGCAGCAAGAAGGTAGATGGGCCGCTGAGAGGGGGAGGTGCTGGGGGGCTTGCGCGGGGCTCTGTCCTCCATGGCCAGCTCTGGCAGGTGAGTATGGCAGGTTAGTCTGGAACCTGCCAGAAGGGTGAAGGAGCGTTCTCTCCCATCCACCGCGAACCTCCTGATCTGCTGCTCCGTGTCTGGGTCCCGGTGCCTCCCTGGCGCTGCACAACGCTCATGCCAGGACCCAATGCTTGTAAATTTCTCTGCTGCCCACAGTTCCCAGTAGCAGCCATGAAACTGACCAGAGGTGTCTACTTTCAAACTGCAGGCACCTGCGAAGAGCTTTGAGCAGCACCAGCGGCACCGGCCCAGTCTGTCTGCAGACTCAGGCAGGCAGCGCTGCACCCAGGTCACGTGAGGGAGGTTGGCCTCCCAAGCATAAGATCAAGGAGCTCTGGTTCAACAAACAAAAACTTAAAATCTGCATAAACAACTGGCTTTGACCCAGCCCTTCCCTGAGGGAGGCCTCCCGTTTGTCCATGGCAAGCCATGACTTTCCTGCCATACAAAGTGCTGTCCAAGAGCAAAGTATTTATCAGCTTTCCCTCCTGTAAAGTGGAACCAGTCCCCTGGCATGAAATGTTCACCTCTTGGTGTCCTCAGGAGGTTGGGGTGCCTCCTGCTGGCCCTGGGGGTGAAAAACCAGGGCAGTGAGCTGAACTGGGGCATCCCATGCGGCAGCCAGAGCAAGAGCTGGGCTCATGGCAGTGCCTCTGGGGGAACTGTTTGAATGGGCCGAGCAGGTGCTAACGTGTAGGGACCCATGTGGGGCATCGGGTGGGGGCATCTCTCGTGTCACTGAAGGGTGCTCAGTCCCTGGGCTCACATCGCTGCTGGGCTGTTGGGATTCCCAAGCTGAGTGGGGCTGGGCCAGGTCAGCACAGGGGTGGGGGACCTCTCAGGAGCACCGAGGGGCTGCAGGAAGGTGGATTCTGGGATCTGAGTGTGAGGCTAGGGGGCACTGCTGCAGGGAGGGGTGGGGGCTCAGTGGGGGTTGCTGTCTCCTATGCCCCAGTGTGGCCCTAAGGGGGGCCCTGCGCTGCTACACGGGGCTGTCGTTCAGATGGGATCTAAAACCGAGGCCCTGGCCGCTTGTGGGTCTTAAAGATGCCCTGGCATCAGGAGCGTGACCTCCAACGTGTTCTGCCTCCTGAACTCCCACAGAGCTACAACTGGAGACAGTACCCCCGCCCCCCATCCTATGCTGCTGTGGAGCCTTGTCTCGCCCCCCAGAGGTGGTTGCCTGACCCCCCAGGTTATTGCTATGTCAGTTTGAAGACTGCAGCGTGCTTTGGGGTTCCGGTCGCCAGGGAGAGGCAGGTGTCTGATTGCCGCTGTACAGCAGGGCCCACGCTTCACCTCGCTTTATCCCTCTTGCCGCATTAGCCGAGCCTCCAGGACCCGCCCCACAGCCATGCATCGCCTGCAGCGGGGAGGAGAGAGCTGATGGGCCCCAGGTCGTCCCCCGCCCGGCCCCACCCTGCACAGGAGCCCTCGCCGCCCCTCCAGGAAGCAAGTGCAGGTAACCAGGCTTCCGAGCAGACTGCTGAGCATGGGGGTGGGGGGCTGATCCTGCTCGCTTCGCCCTCTCTGCGGGGCACGCTGTGCAGCGGCAGCATGGGATCGGGGGTCTGCACCCCGTGTGCCACCGAGCTGGGCCCTGCACCGTCTAGCACGTAGTGGGCACTGGGGGCAGCGTGGGCCCATGCAGAGGGGAGGGGCTGATGCCTCCCAGGTTCATCAGTAGCAGATCGGCTGCGCTGCCCCTCTGCCTTTGTGGGGAGGATTCGGGATCCCAGGGTATAGACATCCCAGGCAGGATGTGTCCCCGAATGGCCGTGTGTTTGCAGGTCCCTATTGCTGCCCTTGCCAGGGCCGGCCTCAGGGTGTCTCCCTCGGCCCTTCCTGCATGCAGGGGTCCCTGGGAATCCACTCCCACCCTTGCGCAGCTCTTCTCATCCAGCAGGGAGCCAGCGCCCCCTAGTGCCCTGCTCTGGGAGGGGCCTCCCTCCAGTGGGGAGAAGAAAACAAAATGGGTTTTTATGCCTGGAAAATAATTGTCGTGTGCCAAGCAGGACGGGCTGGCTGGGACCGGGCTGGCCTCCAGCATGGACCAGCTCCAGAGAAGTGCTGCTAGCCCATTCTGCTGAGCCATCAGGGCCAGGAACAAGCCCACGCTTCCCAGGAACCAGCCATCAAATCAGGTCCCTCCAGCAGCCCAAAGAGTCAGCCCTGGATGTCGCCCAAGTCTCGAGTTAGCCGCTGCGCTTTGTGCCGGCAGTTGTTGGCAGCCACATTTCGTGGCTCTGAGACAGCCGGGGCCTGATGTGAGGATCTGTCAGGCGCCAGGCCTCAAAGTGCTGTGGCTGAGAGGGGGAAAGGGGGTGCAGAATCAGATCTCAGCCACTGTCACCTGCAGCCACTGGCGAGATCAGCTGCTGCCTGGAGTGGGAGCCGAGGGAGGGCAGGGGAAGATGGGGATCGCAGCAGCGGAATCAGGACAAACCATGTTCAGGCCCTGGCCCCTCGGTCAGCAATCTGCACTCAGTGATCAGGAGCTGTCGGGGGAGTCCAGGGCCAGGCTTGGGCTTTAAAAGCCAGTCGGCATCCGGGACTGCGAGCAGGGGCAGTAACTGTGGAGCTCTGGGTGATGGGGGGGCTATTGGCAGCCCCGAGGGACTGCGAGCGGGGTGGGGAGGGGTAATGGTGGAGCCCCTGAGGGAGATTGAGCAGGGGTGGGGGGTAGCAGCAGGGCCCTCCAGTGACTGGGGGTTGAGGGGGTGGCAGAGCCCCTGAGGGACTGCGAGTGGGGGTGGGAGTAAGGGTGTCCCCCAACCCAAGGAAAGGGGGTGTGGGGAGCTCTCTTGGGACCTGCCTGAATTCAGCCTTAACGGCTCCTGCTTTCCTTTCTGCCCCATCAGGTCGGGCTAAGGCCTCCAGGGACGACACTCCCCAGCTCCCAGCCAGCGCCGGGCCTGCCCGCAGTGCACATGCCCACCAGACCCAGGCCAGGAACACGGCCGCCCCTGTGCCCACGAGTCGCCGCCTGGTGCCCAGCGGCATCCCCAAGCCGGCCAGTCGCAGTGTCGTCCTGAGCAGGGCTGCCATGTCCGAGAGGCCCAGACAGCCGCAGCCTATGGGCCATGGCTCAGCTGGCAGGAGGGTGCTGCCGAGCGCAGCCGGACAGAGAGGTGAGAGCCCCGGGGGTGGGGGGGGGGGCAAGCAGAGCACGTCACTCACCCCAGGGTTGGGGGCTGGGACAGACCCGCGGGGAGCTCCCGTGTCCTGCTCGTGCTGGGCTGGGACTGGGTCTGAGCGGGGCAAGACTCTGCGTTAGCAGGGGGCCAAGGCAGCCCTTCTCTGCGCAATTAGTGCCTCCCCCATAGATGCCACCTCTGAGCCAGCCTGGCTGTGCCCATGCCAGCCCCGCCCAGCCCCCCAGAGCGGCCCCACGGCCCCATGTCCTGCTGGGAGCTGGAGCCGCTTGCAGAGTGTAAACAGGGGGGTGGTCCACCCCGCCCCCTGGGATCCTGTCCCAGGCTGGAGCTTTGTGAGCGCACACAGCTCTAGCTGGGCTTCCCCTCCCCCAGGAGCATGGAAGTGTCTCTGCATTGTTACAATGGTCTAAGCGGGCGGCTCGTGCCCTGATGCCCATAGGGTGCCGCTTGGTGGCACCTGGAGCTGGATCTCCATCTCCAAGCAGTGACGCTGCCCAGGTTACTGCCAGGTTTGCCAGAACTGATTCCCCAGCCTAGCCCAGGCCCCCAAGCTGGTGGCCCGGGCCATCTGGTGCTGGAGAGAGATCTCAGCAGCGTCCTGTATCCTTGTGCCCTCGACGCTCAGACGTTCCAGCCGGGCTGGGCTGCGGTTCCTGCTGACTTTTTCCTTTGCCCACAGGCCCCGGCCCCCAGCGGACAGCCCCTCCAGGCAGCAGGCTGCAGCCGCCCCGGAAGGTGACCGTGCCCAGCTCTCTGAGGTAAAGCTCTCCCGCTGTGTGGGGTGTGAGCCGTACGGGAGCAGAGCTGCAGATCAGAGCAATCCCTGAGAGCTGTTTGCCACAGGGCTGGCGCCTCGCTGCAGGAGTCCTGTGGCAGAAGCTGTCCGTCTCGTCCTGTGTGTTCTGCAGCCCGTCAGTGGCTGTCTTGTGCATTAACCCCACAGCCACTTGTCCTCCCCGCAGACCTGGGGCTGCTCCCTGAGAAATCACTTTGGCACAGGATCCTCCAGCGCTAAGGGCCCAGCACCCCCAGTTGGGCCAGGTTTGCAGCAGGGCTCTGCATGGTGGGTGTTGAGCTCTCTAGAAAACCTGGATCCATGTCGTCCCAGCACATGGGCTTTGGTCTTTAATCTTCCTCCCCCCTGGCCATCTGTGCCCATTGATGGATGTCTGACACCCCCAAGTCCACGTGGCCTGCCTCACTCGGCTTCCTGCCCTGACACTGGACTGCGATAAAACGGTTTGGGACCAGACACCGCCGAGACCCCGATCCTCCTCGTGCTGGCAGAACCGGACTGACCCTTCACCTGCCCGTGGGGCATTGTCTTGCTGTGCCCGGGCATCCGTCAGCAGCACAAGCCAGCTTGGAGAACTCAGGGCCACCACCTGCTAGGCTGGCAGCCTGAACTCCCCGGTTTTGAGCCTCCGGAGTGAAGGCGCTTCGGGGGGTCGTGGTTAGTTTTACTTTGCTTTTTAGATAGAGGAGGGGGAAATGCTGAGCTTGTTCCATGCATGTGGACCGTATTGGCCTCGCCTGATCTCATATGGCAGCTGCCTCCCTACGTGTTTAGTGGTTATAGATGGAGCGGGCCAGGAAATGGGGCTTCCCTGGAAAATCAAAATCCAAAATAGTTTGATTCTGAAATGCTGCCACAGTGCCTTGTGGGAGTTGTAGTTCGGGTGTCTTGTGCCCTGTTGTCCTCTAAAGGTTAAGCTCCCTGGTCAGACTACATCTCCCATGGTGCACCATGGAAAGGGGAAGCAGTGCCTCATGGGAATTGTAGTTTGTGTGCCTCACACTCCCAATCTGTGTGTGCCAGGCTCCCTGATTGGATTCTGCCTCCATTACTCGCTGTGGCCCAGCATTTGCCATCATGCATGGCCTCCTCTCACCAAGAGGGGAGACCATGGGGCATGATGGGAAATGTCTCAAAAAGCTATATTACAATTGGAAAAGGTACAGAAAAGGGCAACAAAAATGAGTAGGGGCATGGAACAGCTTCCATCTGAGAGATTAAAAAGACTGGGACTGTTCAATTTGGAAAAGAGACAATGAAGGGGGGATATGATAGAGGTCTATAAAATCATGACTGGTGTGGAGAAAGTAAATGAGGAAGTGTTATTTACTCCTCATAAAACAAGAACTAGGGGTCACCCAATGAAATTAATAGGCAGCAGGTTTAAAATAAACAAAAGGAAGCATTTCTTCACACAACGCACAGTCAACCTGTGGAACTCCTTGCCAGAGGATGTTGTGAAGGCCAAGACCATAACAGGGTTCAAAAAAGAACTAGATAAGTTCATGGAGGATAGGTCCCTCAATGGCTATTAGCCTGGATGGGCAGGGATGGCGTCCCTAGCCTCTGTTTGCGAGAAGCTGGGAATGGGCGACAGAGGATGGATCACTTGATGATGACCTGTTCTGTTCATTCCCTCTGGGGCACCTGGCATTGGCCACTGTCGGCAGACAGGATACTGGGCTAGATGGACCTTTGGTCTGACCCAGTAGGGCCATTCTTATGGTCTTAGCCCCGCCAGGGAGCCCAGGCAATAGAGGACAATGGGTGCATGAGGCACCACAACTGCATTTCAGAATCAAAATACTTAGTTTTGGGGTGAGTTTCTCAACAAAAACTGGAAAATTTCTTTGGAAATTAGAGACCCTTCATCCAAATTCCTGTGGTTGAAAATTCAGGTGTCTGACACAACTGTTTGTGAAGGATGGAGGAGTGGCACTAGGGCCCTGGTATAGACCCTGGCACAGGGCACTAGGGCTCTGGGCAGCCCAGCCTGGTGGGCAGGTTAGGCCCACAAATGAGTTGGGTTTCCAGGGCCACCTTCGCTCTCACTGTGAGTTACTTCCTGTGAGCACGTCTCCACTGCTTGCAGTGGGGCTGGAACATCCTTCCCTGCCCCAGGGGCCTCGCTCCCCTTTATCTTACACTGCCCTGGCAGAAAGGTGCCAGCGTGGGGATGAAAATCCAGCCTAGCTGCAGTATGGGCAGCAGAATCTGGCCCCAGGTCATCGTTTTTACCAGCCCAGCAGAACGTCAGTGTGTGTGTTAAACAAATCCGTGAAAGCTGGGCCAGATCCTCAGCTGGTGTAAACTGGTGTCTATCAGCTGCAGCAGAGCTACCTCCATTCCACAGGGGTGGGGGGTCCTGGCCCTCTATTGTAACTTAACCCTTCCCCCTCCAGCGCTGGATCCCTAGACCCACCACACCCCTGGCCCATGCCGTGAAGCTGACCCACAACCTGTCAGTCTAGCTTCAGGCTGAGCAAAGAGCCCCGATGGGATGATGTGCTTTGGGTGCAGCAAGGCCGGGAACATCCCTTTGCTCTGCTCTGGATTCTCGGTGTGGGAGCTTGGGGATGGGGGGACAAGGATCCTGTGTTAGACAAGACCATCTCGTGCTGCGCGGGAGTGCCCCCCAGGCTCTGTAATTGGGGCCTGAGCCTCAGAGAGGCCCCTGGAGGTAGTATTCGAGCCGAAAGCAGCTCAGCCAATCTGGGGCCCAGGTTCGTGGGAGCCAGCCGGAGCCACCTGGGGCCCGATCTTCAGAGGGGCTGCAGGTTCCCAGCTGTTTGGAAAATCTCCCCCATGCTTCAGGTGGGTCTGCAAACGCTGGCACTGTTGTGGCACTGAAATGCTGTGAACTGAGCCCCCCGGGGCAGCTGGACCTAGCTACCTGGCACAAGCGTTGTTAAAAGAGGAGCTATTTTTGTACTCTGTTTATGGGCATTGAAACACTAAGGCTTGCAGGAGGGGTCGGCTCTATACCTGACTCTCTCTTTAATACACTCTATTTTTAAACAAAGCCGGTGGCTGCTGGTCCCTTTCCTGCAAGGCAGTGGCTGGGCTGGGGAGAGAACACACAAGCTGAGCAGGGCCCTGGCAAGCAGAGTCCAGCCCCGTGGAGAGGCCTATCCCGGGCAGCCTGTTGTGGGAGCTGGGGCTCTGGGAGTGTGCAGGGGCTCTGGCTCCCTTTCCTTGCACAGTAACCCCCTCTGCAGGCCTGGGAGAGTCGGGCCCAGGGAGTTAACTGTGGGGGCTGTGCTGAGCCCTGGGGGCTGTGCTGAGCCCTGGGGGCTGTGCTGGGGCCTGGTCACCCGGTGCATGTGCTCCCGCGAGCAGAACAGCTCCCGTGTAATCGTCGCCTTCCAGCCCGGGCAGGGGAGCAAGTTCAAGCCAGATGAGCTCTGCCCCCCAGCAGGTGCTAGGAACCCCCCTGAGCCCCGGCTCCATTGCACCAGCTCAGCCGGGGTATGGGGCCTCCCTGCCCCCACCCTGACATGATCTCTTCTGGCAGCCCAGGGGGGAGCCAGGCATGGGGGCCCTGAGCAGGGCCACTGGGGTCTTTCCATGGGAGGCAGTGGGCTATGGCTCAGTCCTAGTGACTTTCCTGAGGTCACCCAGCGAGCCTGGAGCAGAGGTGGGAGCAGAACCCAGGAGTCCTGGTGCCTACCACCCTGCCCCAAACTCAACCCCCTGCAGAGCCTGGCCCAGAACCCAGGGACCTGCCTTGGCTCTGCTGCGCCCCCGCAGGGGTGCACCCCGCAAGGGAGAAGCTCCAGCACTGGCCGAGGTAGCCTCTCAGCAAGGCCTGGGTTTGAATTGACACACAGGCCGAGTCCTGCACTAAAACAACCCACCTGGGCTGCACTCTCGGCAGAATTGTCACTGGATCCCCCCAGCGGGCCCCACGCCTCAGAGGGGGCTCTGGCAGCAGGGTGCTTGGGCGGGCCAGTGCCCGCTCAGCAAGAGCCTGGGTCCAGCTGATGCACGGCTTTGGGGACACAGCGGTGAGAGTGGGGTAACCAGAGGGGCCTGACCCCAGGGCAGTGTACCAGGGGCTGGGAGCAGAGCCAGGGTGCTTCCTCGTGCTCTACGGAGCCCCCAGCACTGAGCTAACCACGGGCTGTCGCGTGTGAGCTCAGCGCTAGGGCGGTGTCCAGCCCTGAGTCCCTGGGGCTGTCACAGCAGCTGGGCCCATTTAAACCGGCTGAGGCTGGGTCTGGGCATCCCAGATCCTCAGCTACCCGCCTTCCCCCCACAGCGGGCGTCCATGAGCCGAGGGCAGCGAGCAGCCAGGCGCGTGTGTGTGTGCCCACAGCTTGGGGAGTTAGTGCCAGAGCCCGGGGTTTGCTCCTCACGGCTTTGCCCAGTCGGCCCCGGAGCACGTGGTTTCACACAGGAGGCCACAAGTTGGGGCTCAGCTCGTCTTCACAATGCAACAGCTAAACAAACCCCAGACCCGGCATGGCTGGAGCCGGCCACGGGCTGGGCCTGTCCCTGCCCCCCTGCACCGCTTGTTCTTGGTGGGAGCCAGAGCTGAGGTCAAATGTGGGGCTCAAGTGATGGGGGGCGTCCTTGGGGCAGCACACAAGGGTAATGCCTCTGGCCTGCGGTGGGGCCTGGCCAGTCTCATGGCACAGGCCAGCTCCCCCTTACGCCCAGCAGTCGGGCCCTGCCCAGCTGCACCCAGCCCGGCCATGGGGCTGGTCAAGCCCCCGAGGTGTGATCTGGGATTCACACCCCTCCCCCATCAATAAGTGATTCTCCAGCCCCCATTGGTGGGACCGTGCCCCTCCTGAGACCCCAACAGCTCGGCCCTTCAGTGCCTGCCAGGGGACGCGGGACCTGGCTCAGTGGGGGGAAGATTTTAGCAGCAGCGGGACCAAGTTGCAGCTTTACAAATAAAACCCCAGGAATGGTTCAAACCCACAGACCCCGCGCTGGCCTGGGCACCGCGGCGAGCGCCGGGCAGGTTGGGGTGGGGCGCTGGGCGCTCCTTTGTGCAGCTCTGGGAGGGGCTGAGCGCCTGACCTCAGAGAACGGCCTCCCACACTGGGTGCCCCCAGATCCCTCCCTCCCCTCCCCACCGGCTGCACCGGCTCAAACCCCGCTGCGGAATGACACTGCAGCACACGGGCCGGGGTCAGGCTGGTTCTTTAAATAAAAAAGCGTCCAGCAAGCGCCATCAAATTAACAATTACACCAGAGTCAACAGCGGTGTCGTGTCCGCCCCCCTCCCACCCCGCCCAGCACCTCCCCGTCTACCTGCAGCAGAGACAGGCCGGCTGCAGCCCAGGGGCTGGGGACACATATCAAAAAGCACTTTCCAAAAGTCCTGGTGGGTGCCCCCTGGGCCAGCGCTGGCAGGGGGCGTAGAAAATGAAGGCTTTGAGGCAGAAAGGCAGGCGTGGCAGGGCCCTCGCCCGGTGGCGCGGGAGCCCCTCATTCACTCAGCGTTGGGGGGGGTTGTTAGTCCTCCCCCTTTGTTTTGTGGGGGGTGCGGGGGGGGGTTGTCCACAATAATCACAGCCTGGCTGATGCGGCAGCAGGGGTCTCACCTCCCCCATCAGCCTTGGCTAAGGGCCTGGCACTGCCAATGGGGGCCTGGCAACCCCGCCAGCGTAGCCGGCTTTAAGGGCTTGCGCCTATAGCAGTCCAGGAGCGTCTTTCCTGGCCCCCCCATGGGCACCTGGCCCATCCTGCCGGGCTGGGGACTGCTGCTGTCGCTTGCCGCAAGTGCAGACCGTGGCCCTGTCTGTGGGGCCCTTCCCTCACCCAGCTGCCCCAGATGCTCTGCAAAGCCACCGCCAGCCACCTGCACCCTGCCCCGATCCCCGGGGGCATCACGCGGCACAGCAGCACTGCTGGGCACGGTACAAGCATGCCATGCAGCACCGTGCCAGCTCTGGAGACGCGGGCGTGTTCCAGGCCCAGCACCACCATGGCAGCATGCTCAGGCCTGGGGCCGGTTCACTGTGGGGCCAACCCAGCGCCCACTCATTTTCCCACACCTGGTCAGGCTGGGGGGGGGCCACAGTGAGATCCCTGGGGTCTGGGCCAGAGGCGCTGAGTACACAGTTGGCCCAGCAGTAGCTGGGGCACTTGGCCCTCTTCCAGGCAGCCCCACGTGGCAATGACCAACCCCAGGGCTGTTTTAGGGGTTGGGGGGGCCATGCCAGGCCTCATGGGGGGGCAGAATAGGGGCAACCAGCACAAGGGCCCAGTGGCACTCGAGCCAGTGCCGCGCCCCAGGCTCCAGTCCCATCGCGAGCGGCTCTGCACGGCAACGTCTGTCCGGCCAGCCGCGTGCCTGGAGCTGTGGCGTGGCCAGCATGGGGCTCAGCGCGTTCACTGGGAGCCAAAGTGCAGCCGGTCAAGTACGTCCATGGTCATGGTCCCAGTCCCCGCCCCGCTCAGCACCGGCCAGCAGGGGGCTGCATTGGGCACAAAAACCCTGGCAGGTCGAGGAGGCGCCCTGGGGTCTTTCGCTCCTCGCTGACGGGCTAGTGGGGCACCTGGCAGGAGCGTGGGGCGGTGCAGCTTGTGACCCCATCGGCTGGCGGCTGGTCCCCCGGGGCACAGGGGCCTCGTCTGTTGGCGGCTGGTTCCTGGGGCAGAGGGGCCCTGTCATCTGGCGGCTGGTCCCTGGGATGGAGGGACCCCATCGTCTGGTCCCCAGGGCAGAGAGGCCCCGTCGGCTCGTTCCTGGGACAGAGGGTCCCCATCAGTTGGCGGCTGATCCCCAGGATGGAGGGGCCCCATCGGCTGGCAGCTGGTCCCCAGGCTGGGACAGCGGGGGCCCCATTGGCTGGTGGCTGGCCCCCAGGGCAGAGGGGCCCTGTTGGCTGGGCCCCAGGGGCCCGCTCAGATGGAGGTCTCGTCGCTCCTGCTCAGTGATCAGACACAGACCGAGGGGGGGGGGGGAACAAACACACAGATGTATGGTCATGAGCAGCTGGGCCGGGCCCCCGGCAGGCTGGCCAGGCGGGCGCCAGAGCCACGTGGCGCGCATGTTAATGGAGGAAATTAAAGAACAGAAATCTGGGCGGTTGGGGGCGGGAGACAGAGGAGAGAGGGGGTTAGTGCGAGTGGAGAAGGCAGCGGAGGAGTTAGAGCAGGCGAGCGCCCCAGCAGGATCTTCCCCCACACCCCGAATCGGCCCTGCCCCCTCGCGGCCCCAGACTCCCGGCTCGGAGCGCTGGGCCAAGCCCCTGGCCGGCTGCTCGGGGTGGGGCAGGCTCCCAGCAGCTGGGGACAGCTCGGCCCATCCTGTGACTCACAGGTGGCGGACAAACCCCGCATGGAATTGGGGATGGGGGGAACTGAGGCTCCGGCCCCACAGCCCAGTCCAGCACTCGGGACTCGCCCCGGCGGGGGGACAGGATCCAGGCCCAGAGCGAGGGCAGAGCCGTGGGGGCACTAGGTCAGGGGAGGAGCCTCTCTGGGGGGGCGGAGCCTGGCTGGTTTGAAAGGGCACATTCACCCTTGGGGTGCCGAGGGAGCAGCTCCACAGCCTCCCCCCACAGCTAGATCCCGGGCAGGGCTGTGGCACTGGCTGCCCTGCAGGTGGACGCCACAAGGGGTCAGTGGCAGGCCGGGATAGAGGGTCTCCAGGCAGCACCTTGGCAGCGGGCTCAGCCCCGGGCACCTACTCACTCGGAGCCGGAGGAGTCCTCGTCCACCGTGCCGGCCTTAATGCTCATGGCGATGGGCATCACCCCGTTGAGCTGCTCCTGCAGCGTCTGGCGGGGCCGCGGCAGAACCCTGTCTCCCCGGCTGCCCTCACTGCCCGTCAAGGAGCCACGTGATGCCACCGTGCCCGGCGGGGGGGCCGAGAGCTCGCTGGGTACAGGGCGGAGGCTGTTCTCGCTGATGGTGGGGAGGCACTTCTTCTTCAGGATCCCTGCGGGGGGAGTTGGGGGTGTGTGAGGCCAGGGTGGGGGGAGATGGAGGGGGAGCCGTGAGGCCAGGGCAGAAGGTGGAGCGGGCCCAGGCAGCTGGGAGGGGCCGTGAGGCCGGGCGGGGGGAGATGGGAGGGGCCGTGAGGACGGGGCGAGGGCAGATGGGAGGGGCCGTGAGGACGGGTGCGGGGAGCTGGGGGCATGTGGCTGGGACAGAGAGTGATGCTCGGGGCTTGCAGCCAGGGCGGGGGTGAGGGAGACCCTCCCGGTTCCTGTCCCGGGCAGGCGCGCTGCAGACAGAGGAATCGCCCCATGGGAGCAGAGACAGCCCATCCAGCCTGGGCTCCCAGATCCTGCAGCCAGCGGGACCGGAGCAGCTCCTGCGGCTTTGCCAGGCTCGCCTCACCCACAGTGCCTGCCTCTCTGCAGCATTGGTCAACCCCGGCCTGGCAGGAGCCTGCGACCACCAGCTGCCATGCGGGGCCAGTGCCACCCGGCTAAGGGCTGGAGAAGCCACGCCAGGCTCTGCCGTGTCTATAGGGGACGCTCTGAGGACCCTCTAGCCCCTGGAGCGCCCCACCCCCACTCAGCGGTATCTGTGGAGGACCCCTGCCCCGCACAGCACCCTCCCGCCAGCCTTGCAGTGCAGTGCTGGGCCCCCACCCCGGGGTGGGGGGGTGCTGGGTTCTCCGCTTACCTTTCTGGGGCTGGGCAGTGGGGTTGGGTAGCGGAACCAGCACGTTCTTGTCCAGGGCCTCCCCGTTCTCCCTGGGTGCCTCCTCCGGGGGTCCCAGCCACACCTGCCCTGCAGCCGGCTCCACCTGCAGCGTCTCGGGGCCGGCGTGCCCGTCGCTCTCGCTGGCCGTGGTCACAAACTCCCCCGGCCAGTAGGGCTTGCCGTGGGCCGGCAGGTTATCCGCTGGGGGAGAACACAGTGAGCCGGGGACCCCGGAGCCAGCTCCCCACCACCCCGGGGCCGCTCCTGCTCATGCCGGACAGGCGAGGGGAGGGCAGGCACCCAGCGTGGGGCAGGAGCCCGGCTTGAGGAAGGTGAGGGGAGGGCAGGCGCCCGGCGTGGGACAAGCACAGGGAGGGCAGGCGCCCGGCGTGGGGCAGGCGAGGGGAGGGCAGCACCTGGCATGGCACAGGCACCTGGCGTGGGGCAGGCGAGGGGAGGGCACGCGCCTGGCGTGGGGCAGACGAGGGGAGGGCAGGCGCCAGGTGTGGGGCAGGCGAGGGGAGGGCAGGCGCCCGGCGTGGGGCAGGCGAGGGGAGGGCAGGCGAAGGGATGGCAGCACCCGGTGTGGGACAGGCGAGGGAAGGGCTGGTGCCTGGCATGGGCAGGCGAGGGGAGGGCAGGCGCCCGGCTTGGGGAAGGCGAGGGGAGGGCAGGCGAGGGGATGGCAGCACCCAGCGTGGGGCAGGCGAGGGGAGGGCAGGCGCCTGGCGTTGGGCAGGCGAGGGGAGGGCAGCACCCAGCAAGGGGAGGGCAGCACCTGGCGTGGGGCAGGTACCCGGGGTTACAGGACAGCCAGGGCAGGGGTGGAAAGGTGCCAGCCAAGAGAGCAGGGCGCTGCCCAGCCCCACGGCTTAGCCGCCTCCCCTCCCAGAACGGGGCTCCCAGGCACTGACCCGCTGTGGGGGCTGCTCCCTCCCCTGCGGGCAGCCCCCAGGTCCCAGCGTTACCTTTGGGGGCGCTGTGTGGTGGTAGCTTCTCACTGGGGGGGCCCAGCAGGTTCTCCCAGCAGGGCTCCCCCGGGAACGCTTCGTCCTCGCTGTCCGAGGAGTGGGTGGAGGCGTAGGAGCCGCTCTGGTCGTCCTCCAGGGACAGGTCGCTGTCCGAGTCCGTGTCGTGCTCTGGGGCAGGGTCACACAGAGAGCTCAGCACGGTGCCCGCACCCCCACCCCCAGCCAGGCCAGCTCCCCACACCGGGCCAGCGGCCTGCAGGGCCACTCCCAGCCTAGGGCATAGCCGGGAGGTGGATCCTGGTGCCGGGCTCCAGACACCCCCGTTCTGCCCCCGAGCCAATGGGCCCCCCCAGTGTGGCAGCCACCAGAGGATGCTGTCGCTAGCCGCCCGCCCTGCATCGCCCAGCAGAGGGCAGCACCGCTCCACCACTCCTCACCATTTGGCTGGTCCGTGGCCTCCAGGAAGTGGGTACCGGGGTCCGCCTGCCCGCTGGGCACCTGGCAGCTCTTCAGCCCGGATTCCTCCCTGCAAAACACGGCCAGGATGCTAGAGCCACGCAGGGCCCGGCCACACTGGGCTCCTGAGGTCCCCCCTCCCCCCCCCCATGGCCCAGCACTGCCCCGGGGGGCCCTGGCAGGGCAGGCGGTACCTGAGCACGAAGGGGATGTAGCTGTGCTGGCTCTTGCTGGAGTGCACGGTGCTGTACAGGGAGCCCGTGGAGGCGCCAAAGGGCGTGTGGTACAGCCTGCCGGCCACATATGTGTTGTTGCAGTTGTAGGCCTGGGGGCAGGGGGCAGAGAACAGGGGGGCGGACAGTGAGTCACTGCTTCCTCTGACACTTCCCACTCAGCGTGCTGCCCCTCCCCCGGCACCTCAGCCCTGGGGTCCCCCACCTCTGCCGGTGCCCCTCACTCCCAACCCACAGCCCCTGCCAGCCCAGCCCTGGGGTCCCCCCAGCCCCCTCGCGCTGCCAGTGCCCCTCACTCCCAACCCACAGCCCCTGCCAGCCCAGCCCTGGGTCCCCCACCTCTGCCGGTGCCCCTCACTCCCGACCCGCCGCCCCTGCCAGCCCAGTCCTGGTAGAGATGACACTGCGCAGGGCCGAGAGCCAGGCCGAGGCACTAGTTACTCCGGCTGTGCGGGGCCGGCACTCACCGCGGTCAGGGTGGATTTGGTGGTGAGCGCGGGGTCTGTGCTGTGCTTCTTGCTGCAGCTGAACTTCAGAGCCTTCCTCACGTCCTTGCTGAAGACGATGCAGGCGAGGAAGATGAAGGGGCCCTGAGGGAGGGCGCGAGGGGCAGGTCAGAGCCCGCTGGGGCTGAGCTGGGCCGGGGGGCCCGAATGGAGCCGGAGTGGGTCCATGAGCCAGGCCCCCTGCCCCGACATGCTGCCACGCTTCCTGCCGGGGGGTGATGGCTTTGGGGGCAGGGGCCCGCACAGGGCTCCTCCAGAGGGGATCTCTGCGCCGGGCCCAGATCCCCCCACAGCCGTCACAGCGCAACCCCCCCACACACACACACACTCCCCGGCACCATGGTGTGAGGCCGGCTCTGGGCCAACGGAGCCACGCAGGGCTGCAGGGGCCTCTGGGCCACCTCTACTCAGGCTCGGCTCCTGGGCCAAACTGGAGAGACCTCCGCCCCCGCTGGGGAAAAGGCCCCACCCATCCTGGGGGAAGGCCCCGCCCCCTGCCCCGCCGTACCTGGAGGCAGTTGAAGCCAGCAAAGAGGTAGTGGAAGAGGATGGCGTCGCTATTGACGGAGAGCAGGGCCAGGAGCCATGTCGCGCTAACCAGCAGCAGCACCAGGAATGCCGCCCGCAGCCCTGACCTGCGTCAGGCAGAGGGGTCAGGCCAGGCCAGAGATGCCAACCCCGCCCACCCCGATCCCTCCCCTGCCCGCCCCCACCAACCCCGCCCGCACCGACCCCTCCCCCGCCCACACCAACCCCTCCCTCACCCACCCCCACACCAACCCCACCCGCACCGACCTCTCCCCCACATCCGAACCGCTACCTACAGACCCCGCTGCACAATACAGCCCCCCTCCCCCACAACACCCCACACCCACCCCTGCAGCACACACTGAAGGGGTAGGGGCTGTTCCCTCAGCAGAGCTGCCCCACCCCCAAGAAACACCCCCCAGGTTCGCCCCCCCGGGAGCAGGCCTCAGTCAGCACTTCCTGTGCTGCCCCGCCAGCCAGGGCTGTCCAGCTCTGCTGCAGTGTGCCAGGCACCGGGGGGGAAGACTCACACTGGGCCCCTCTTCTCAAAGCCCCGCTCCTGGGCCAGGCAGGCGGCTTTGGTGGCCAGGACATGGAGGAAGACGCTCATCTACGGGGGGGGAGAGGGTGGGTCAGCAGCGGGAGGCAGGGCCCAGGGTCCCCCCTGCCCCTCCCCATGGCCCCCTGCCCCTCCCCACAGTCTGCCCAAGTGGCCATAGCGCAGAGCCAAAGGCAGAAGGGGGGATGTGGCTGCGCCAGCACGAGCCACGGGAAGCAGCCCCCAGGTCAGAGCCCTGGTCCAGCTGGGCTGGGACACTTCCAAGGAATCCATGTTAGGGGGGTTCCCTTCCTGGCTCTGCATGACAGGAGGAATCTGGAGGCCAGTGGGAGGGAGAGCAGCAGGTCTGCATGGCCCAGGCCCTTCCCTCGACCCTCATGGCTCTCCCCAGCAGGGAACCTCAGTGAGGAAACTGAGGCACTGAGAGGCAAAGGGGCCTGTCCCAGGTCAAACAGAAAGTCAGTGGCAGGCCTGGGAAGAGAACCCTGGAGTCCTGGCTCCCAGCCGCCCTGCTCTAACCACTAGACCCCCCCCCCCCGAGCAGGGATAGAATCCAGGAGTCCTGACTCCTAGTCCCACCCCGCAACTAGAGTGAGTGTGGGGGGGGAGGTGCAGCCCACACGGGTGAGTGCCGGGTGCCCAGCGTGGGCGTGGGGGGGCAGTGTGTGCAGTGTGGGTGCAGGTAACGAAGCTGGGGCTGCTCTGCGCAGGATTGACCAGCCGTGCCTGTGGGGGTGGTGGGGGCACCCCATGTGCGGCCCCTGCAACTGTGACGTCAGCAAAGGCTTCGACCCCGACTGCAACAAAACCAGCGGGGAGTGTCACTGCAGAGTGAGTGAGGGCGATACCACTGCAGGGGGATGGGGGGGAGATACCACTGCAGGGAGACTGGGGGGGGGGGGTGCCCGGGTCAGCTGGGGGCAAATACCACTGCAGAGGGACTGGGGGGGTATCCAGGTCAGCTGGGGGCAGATACCACTGCAGGGGGACTAGGGGGGTACCCAGGCCAGCTGGGGGCAGATACCACTGCAGGTGGACTGGGGGGTGCCCGGACCAGACCATGCTGCTGTTGTTCTTGCTGCCCTTTGATCCTCCCTGTGTCTCCCCAGCCCCATGCACTAGCCTCCAAGACCCCCACTGCCCCCATACGCACCGAGACGGCGAAGACGATGGGCCCAGCGAAGCTCCAGACCAGTGTGTCGTAGATGGAGAGCCAGCAGAAATCAGGGTTCCCGTAGCCCTCGGGGTCCAGCCCCACGGCCAGCCCTGCGAAGAGAGGAGCCGCATGGCTCATCACATCCCATCCTGGCAGGGTACGGAGGAGCCAGCAATCCATGAGCCCTCAGACCGGGAAGGATGCGGTCAGTCTTTACTGAGTGTTTGGGAGCAGCTGCCAGCATCAATCTCACCCAGAACATCCGTATCCCTTATCGAAAGGTGACATCTGAGGGGTCGGATTGTGAGCCTGTGTGCCGGTGGGACCCAGCAGCCCGGAGAGACGTTAGCTAGTGCGAAGGGCTGGACTCCAAAGAAGGGGTGACGTCCTGCCCCACGGGAGAGATCCATGGATACCAGACCTGCCACTGGAATGTCCCTACGTACCGTCAGCGAGAGGACAAAAGACATTTGTTCTCCCTCGTCCCCGTGAAGAGGAGTCAGGCAAGTGGATTCCTCCCAGCTGCTGAGTTTGCAGCTCAGAGCACATGGCAGGAAGGGGATCAAACCCCCAAACAAAAGAAACTTGGGATCTTTGTGCTGCTTGGACGCTGGGGGGCCAAATGTTTCTAGGCATAAGCAAGAGCTGCCCAGCTGCTTGGCCTGGGTTAGCCCTAAGGGACACATAGAGCTGGCTTCTCATGGAAGCCTCTATTATCTTTTGAAACTTAAGATTGGAACTCATTTGTGTATCGGTTACCTGCTGTAACCTCGTCAGTAACCCTCGTTACCTTTTCCTAGCTAATAACTCTGTAGATAGTTTGTTCGAGGCTTGGCTGCAAGCCTTGTCCTTGGGGTGAGATCTAAGGTGCAACTGAGCTGGGGGAAGTGTCTGGTTCTTTGGGCCTGGGAGTGACCTGAACCTTGCTGTGATCTGTGGTGAGGGACCAGCTACCACAAAGGCCAGAATGCCCCAGGGGACTGTCCATGACTCCAGAGGCATCCACACTAGATAACTGGTTGGTGAGGGCTCAGTACAGAACTCCCAGCCAGTATGGGGGGCGGGGGCGCCCTGCTCCTCCCAGCCTGCCGAGAGCACTCCCCTCCCTGCCTTGCCCAGCTGCTGGCAGCGGAGACTGGGTGGGAGCAGACGTAGCCCCAGCAGGGAGGCGGGGCAGCGCCGGGCTCACCTGTGATGAAGGCTGGCACGCCCCAGCCCACCATATAGTAGAAGCGCATGGGGCTGTGGTTGATGTCTCGCACCTCGGTCAGCATGCGGTAGAGATGCAGCGCCTCCAGCAGGAGCCAGGCGAAGGTGCACATGTAGAAGAAGTGCAGCAGGATGGCGATCACGGTGCAGGCAAACTGCGGGGAGAGCCGGGCGTTAGGGAGTGGGGGGAGCCGGCACAGCCGGGGAAAGGCCCCAGGACACCTCAGTTAGCGTGTGCCCCACAGGCTCTGGGGCACCCTGCTGCCCCCAGCTGGGAGACCGCACACTGCAGGGCCTCCATGCCTGGGCTCAGCCAGCCCCGCCGGGGCTCCATGCGGAGGCACAGGGCCCAGCCGCCACCTGCACAAGGGTCACGAGGCCGCTCAGCGCCCACCCCTGTGCCAGTCAAGCCGCAGGAGGGACCCAGGCTGGCCCAGCCGCCCCCCACCCTGCCCGCAGGCTCACGGGGACGTCGGCCTGGTTGATGCCCAGCAGGAAGACGAGCTCGGCGAGGAAGAGGGCGGCGGCGGTGTTCTTGCGGATGCTGTGCTGGTTGGCGTGCAGGGCGCGCAGGCCGGCCAGCACCAGGAAGGTGAGCAGGAGGCTGCCCAGCGTCACGGCCACGGAGGCGTAGGTGATGGTCTGCAGCGGCAGGATCTCCCCATTCTGGGGGGCAAAGGGGGGCTCATTGGGCAGCAGCCAGGCACCACAGGCCCCGCCCCCCAACCAGTTCGGGGCTCAGAGATCACCATAGCCCCACCCACTCTCACACGGGGCCTGCCCATGGCTCCACCTCCTTGGGGATGGGACTCCTCCCCCTCTCACCCCTGACACTGTGGGCCCACCCATAGTCCAACTCCCTGGGGGATGGGGCACCACCCCACCTCTAACACTGTAACCCCGCCCATGGCTCTCCACCCCCTGGCTTGGGGCCCTGCCCCCTGCCTGCTCACCTCTCTCCTGGAGATGTCCATCAGCACGGCAAAGCTGGTCATGTGGCTGCACTGGCAGCTGACGTGGCTCTGGTTCCTGAAGACCAGCTCGCAGCCCCTGGCCGACCAGCCACCCGCCCCGCCGGGCCTGGGGAGCAGGAGAGCCGGAGTTGGGGGGGCTCTGGGCTCGCAGGGGTCCCCCAGAGCCCCCCCTCACAGGGGGCGGGCTGGGGGGCTGGGCCCAGCCGGGGGTACTCACAGCATGGAGTGGTTCCAGAAAACACAGATGGGCTTGGAGCGCTCCTCCGTCTCCAGCAGCCGGAACTGCACGGTGACGGGCTTCTCCAGCGTCCGCGGCCCCCGCTGCTCCTCGGCGTGCACGCTGATGCTCACCACCGGTGTGTTGATGACGGGCCGTTTGGGGACCCTGTGGGAACAGCCGGTGCCGTGGGACCCAGCACCACGCGCCCCCCTCGCCGCAGTCCCAACGACCGGGACCTGTGTGCTCTGCCCACCCCAGCTCCCTGCCCCCCGCCTGCGCCCCCTGTGCCTCTGCTCCCTACAGCTACCTGCCCCCTGCCTGCACCCCGTGCCTCTGCTCTCTACAGTTACCTGCCCCCGCCTGCGCCCCCTGTGCCTCTGCTCCCCCAGCTACCTGCCCCTGCCTGCGCCCCCTGCGTCTCTGCCCCCCCAGCTACCTTCCCCCCGCGTCTCTGCCCCCGCCTGCGCCCCCTGTGCCTCTGCCCCCCGCCTGCGCCCCCTGTGCCTCTGCTCCCCACAGCTACCTGCTGCCACCTGCGCCCCCTGTGCCTCCCAAACGCCCCCCCCCAGCTCCTCTCCCCAGCACACACACACCCCTCCCCCCGGATTCTTTCCCCAGCGCTGTGGGTACCGCAGGCTCCGCTTGTCCGTGTCGTACTGCTCCGGCAGCAGCCCTGCCAGCGTGCGGTAGATAATCACGCTCGCCACGGCCTGGCCCTCACTTAGGTCCGGATGCCTCTTCTGCCGGGTCACCAGCGACGGCTCCTCCTCCTCCTCTGCAGAGCTGGGGGGCTGCTTGGCACTGCCCATGGGGGGGTCTGGAGGGAGAATCAGGGTAGGTGAGAGCTGGGCCGGACCTTGCTCCTGCGAGGGCAGCACAGACCCAGGCGAGGACCAGTCCCACCGCACTCCCTGCACTACAGGCCGGTGCCCGCAGAGAGCGCCAGGCTGTGCCATGTTCCCCCAGGGCTGCAGCAGGTCTAGGATTACAGCCCAGCCCTGGGCTCCCCCCAGCTCTGCCGGTGCCCCTCACTCCCCACCTGCTGCCCCCTCAATTCAAGCCCTGGGCTTCCCCTAGCACTGCCGGTGCCCCTCACTCCCCACCTGCTGCCCGCTCAATTCCAGCCCGGGGCTCCCTCTCCAGCCCTCCCTCAATCCTGGACTCCCCACAGGTGCTGCCCAGCTCCACCCCCTGCTGGCGCCCCCCGGTGGGGCACTGCCGCTGACTCACCTTTGCCCTCGGGCACCCGGAAGACGGTTTCGGGGAGGATGACGGTGGTTTCCAGGTCCGTGGGCTTCTCGCCCCGCAGCGCTTCGTAGTGGGGCAGCTTGGCGCCAGCGAAGTTCCCCTTGTCCAGCCGCACTACGGAGATGACTGGCGGAGAGACCCCCCATGAGGGGCTGGGCCTGCCAAGGGCACAGCCGGCCCCCGTCGAGCTCATCCCACCCTCCTGCCCATGCTGGCTCCCAGCTCGGGCCATCCACGCCCTGCAGGGCTTGGCTGCCTGGACCCAGACCCCAGCCACCGCCCGCTGCCGCCCCCCTGCGCCACACGCAGGCCTCCCAGGCTGGGCAGCCAAGCCAACATATGGCCACGAGTCTGGGAGCCCTGGAGACTCCCGGGCCCAGCCATGGGGGCACCGAGTGTCCACCTTCCCCGAACTGGGGCTGCTCAGGAGCGGGCCCTGCGGGGGATAAGACTGGGCTCCCTCACATGCTAGGCCTCCCCTTCCGGCTCCCGGGCACAGCAGCCTGCAGCCCCTGTGGAGCCAGCGCCAGCCGAGCCGTGATACATGGGCCTGTGGAGGTGCCCAGAGAGCCCCTCGCCCCACCGGAGCCCATGAGCTGCCTGCTGCGGGGGCCTGGCTCTGGGGCTGGACAGGCCCCCCAGGGCGTGGGGCTGCGACAGCCGGTTGGTCTGCGGGGCCATGTCCCCACCCTGAGCCCAGGGCACCCTGCCAGGGCCGGGAAGCCCTGAGAGAGCTGAGCCCCAGCTGGTTCTGCCCGTCCCTGGGCAGCCAGGGAGGGGGGAGTCCCAGGATAATCCCCCCACCCCGCCAGAGACAGGCGTGCCCCCTACGGGCAGTGCCATGCCTGCAGGTGGGGCTGGTCAGATCCGTGCCCTTGTCCTGCCCCACGGCCGGGCAGCGACACCTAGGGACGACGCAGGGTGCAGTGGGGTCGGCCCGCTCAGCTCCACGCTCCTCAGCCCCCCACCTGGCCTCCGCCCAGCCCCACGCTCCTCAGCCCCCCACCTGGCCTCCGCCCAGCCCCCCACCGGTCTCCCTGGCCCCCTCAGCTCCTGCCCTCACCAGCCATGTCAGGAGCTGGCTGGCCCTCTGCAGCGAGCCCCCCGGCCCAGACAACTGCCGCCCTCACTGCACATGGGCACAGCCGGACCCACTCAGAGACAGCCCCGCCATGCGGTGGCCACGCCCCCCACGTGACAGCCACACACCCCAAACGGTGGCCACACCCTCACCGATGTTGGGCGTGACGAGGGTGAAGGGGCTCAGGTAGGTCTGGCGCAGGTTCTGGCCCAGGGTGCTGGCGTAATCCTCGTAGCGTTTCAGCAGCCAGGCCGTGCCGCCCTCCGTCTGCTGGATCAGCTCCCAGTGGCGCTTGTTGCTGGGGTCCAGCAGGGCACTGCCCACCCGCAGCAGGTTCTGCCGGGGGGGGCACCATGAGCACGGGGCCCTGCTGGGCCGACACACAGGGCACCCCTGGGTCGGGGTCCAGAGCACAGGCCTGGCTAGGCACTGCGGCAGGCTCGTCACCATGGTGCCCGAGCGCCTGGGTCCCACCGCTCCGGGGCTGAGCCAAGGTCGCGGTTCGGGTCTCAGTGGGGCCATCTGGGGATCCAGCCCGATGGCTCTGATGCTGACGCCCAGCGCCGTGGGGTCAGGGTGTCTGGGGACCTGCCCGACCTGGGGGACCCGCCTGCCCCTGGGGGACCCACCTGCCCCTGGGGGACCCACCCAACCCCATGGGACCCACCCAACCCTGTGGGTCCTGCCTACCCCATCTCCCCAGCCGAGCGTTTTGCTTGTGGGTGTGAGGGGGAATCACCTGCCCCAGGCCACAAGAGCCCCAGGAGTCCCCTGGGCAGCCTGCACCAAGCGACACTTGGGCCCCACATCCTTCCCGTCAGCCCCCTGCCCATGCACCTGCCACCAGCCATGCCCGGCCTGTGTCCTGTAAGGCGTCACCGAGCCGCCCAGCCACCCTGTGCCCATACCCAGGGGCAGCCTGGACAGGCATGGCAGTGCTCAGATTCTTTCCCAGGTTCCCGTGCCAGCTGCTTTGCACAGGGTCAGTCTCCAGCTTACCCCATGGGGCACACATGTGGCCCCAGCAGGGGAGCATCCTCTGATCATAACAAGCCCCCCGTGCCCAGGAGCCAAGGTCCCTCCCTCTCTAGGCAATGCCACCTGAAGCCCCCACCCCTGTGCCTGCCTGGCAGGGCTTCTCTGTGCCACCCCAGCTGCTCGCCCGACCCGCTGGCACCTCGGTGAAGTGGACGTCCTGTGTGGCGGCCAGGCCGAAGCCCTGCTGGTGGCTCTCGTGCTGCAGGAGGCGGGCGCAGAGCTGGTACGCCACCCGCACGTCGCTGCCGAAGTAGCTAGTTGTGTGCTGGGTGGCATTGTGCAGCTGCAGGGCCGCCTGCTGCACCAGCCCCGGGTCCAGGAGCGACTCGTTCCGCAGCAGCCGCTCCGCCTGCACCAGGCAAGGCAGTCATCAGTGCCGGGCACAGGGGCATGAGGGGCCTCAGACCAAACATGGCCTGGGGGGCTCAGGGCCGGGCACTGGGGAGGCGGGGGGGGCCTTAGACTGAATACGGCCTGGGGGCCTCAGCACTAGGCACCTGGGGGGACACAGGGGCATGAGGGGCCTCAGACCGAACGCCAGGAAAGCAGGGGAGTCCCAGCCCGAATGCAGCCTGGGCTGGGGAGAGGCCTCATGGCTGAGGTCCAGCTGCCTTTGGAGCCCAGCTCTCATGATGCCCTCCTCAAGGATGGGACTGGTCAGCTTGTGGGAAAACCCCCTCTGATTGGCTGCCTTCCCCACTGCCCCGTCTCCTGGGGAAGGGCAGCCAATCAGAGCTGCTTCAGGAAGCTAGCAGAGCTCCCCCTCCCCGATACCATTGCATGGGGGGAGCTAAACAGCCCAGCGGGTCAGAGCCTTCCCCACAGTGAGTGACAGGGCAGCTCCTCCCTCCCCCCCCCACCCCCGCACACTTGTCCTGGGCAGAGGCAGAGCGGGGTGAAGACCCCTGAAGACACCGCTGGCCTGGAGGGGGAGAGGAGCCCCCAGCACCCCCAGCCTGGGAGAGGAGGTGAAGCCTGAGGGGGGCTGGGGACAGAACAGGGGGGCCAGGATGAAGTGTGGAGCAGGGCAAGGGGAGCTTGGTAGCACCGATGGCCCCTGCGCTGGGGCTGGCCCAGAGCACAACACAACCTCGTCCAAAGCGCCTGGTGCTGGGGGGCCAACTCCTGTGGGGCTGCCCGTACAGGGAGCACCACTCCCAGCATGCACTGCTGCACTGCACCCCAGGCCTCACCTCTCCAGGTGGAGCAGTGCATGCTGGAGCCCCCTGGAGTCACAGCCAGGGCACTGGGAGCTGCCGAGGGGCCCTGGCAGGGCTGGGTCTGGGCTCTCCGGCTCTGAGGGTGCTGGGCAGATGCCACTTACCAGGCTCCGGAGCTGGGCGAAGGGCAGCGAGGTGCAGTTGAAGAGGTTGGGAGCCAGCCAGCCCTTGTGCTCGTCACAGTGCCGCACCGCGGTGCCTGTGGGAAGAGACCAGGGGTCACCGCGGGGCGCCCCGGCCCTGCCCACCCACCCCCTGCTGCCAGTGAGTCGGCGCCGTCCCACGCCCCCAGCTCCCGGGCAGGCGGGCAGAGGGCATCGCACTGCAGCCGTGGCATGAGGGCGCATTGAGCACCATCTCCCGTCGCAGCAGCACATAGTTACCGAAGGATCCTCGGGGGCAGGGCGACGCAGCGGGCAGCCCAAAGCGGGTGCGGGGCCACCAGATGTTGGCTTCGATGGCACGGGGGCAGCTGTCGTAATTCACTGCACGGCAAAGAGGCGAATCAGAGCGAGAG
This sequence comes from Platysternon megacephalum, assembly GCA_003942145.1. Taxonomy (NCBI): domain Eukaryota; kingdom Metazoa; phylum Chordata; order Testudines; family Platysternidae; genus Platysternon; species Platysternon megacephalum. The sequence continues at coordinate 1,383,145 of QXTE01000258.1, read as the reverse complement.
CCCCGGGGTACCCGGGCAGGTCCAGGGGCCAGCTTTACCGCAGTGTGCTCAGGGGAGCCCTGGTTGGGGTGCACACGGGCCACAGGACAGCCCTGGGTTGGGGGGTTGCTATCACAGACCCTGCCTGGACAAGGGCCTGCCGGGGGGTGGGCAGGCAGCGGGGTCCATGGGGAGTCTGGGTAACAAGGGATCAGGGGGACGGGACATCACCCGGGGCCATGGGCCACATCCTGGCTGGGAGACCTTGGCAGCCGGCGGCCCAGGCACCCCTTCGCCAGCGTGGGGCGGGGGGGGCGCGGCAGGGAGCCCACAGTTCAGGGGCTACGGTCCGTTCAGCCCCCTGCTGATACTGACAGCTCCACCCTCCAATCCCAGGGCAGGGCGGAGCTATCCAATATGACTCCTTTATTTCCTGCTGCAGGGGCCATGCCCCGCACACTGCCCCCAGTCGCAATCCTGTGTCCTGGGCATGCCCCCCACTGGCATCCTGAGTGGTGCTGGGCCCTGCCGCGCCTTGGGGGCCACGTCCCGCCTCATGCTGGTGGTTTTGTCCCGCCCCCTCCCTTGGGGCTGTGCTGGCTGTGCCATCGGGACTGTGCCCCACCTCGCCCTGGGAGCCGGTCCCTGCCATGCCCTGGGAACCGCGTCCTCCTATGCCCTGGGGGCCGGGCCCCGCCATGCCCTGGGGACCGCATCCCGCTGTGCCCTGGGGGCCGTGCCCGCCGTGCCCTGGGGGCCAGTCCCTGCCATGCCCTGGGGGCTGTGCCCCGCTCTGCCCCGGGGGCCAGTCCCTGCCATGCCCTGGGGGCTGTGCCCCGCTCTGCCCTGGGGGCCGGGCCCTGCCATGCCCTGGGGACTGTGTCCTGCTGTGCCATGGGGGCTGGGCCGACCTTCGCAGCCGTTGGCGGTGACCTCAGCAAAGGGGTTATCACAGCGGTCGCAGCGTCGCCCAATGACACCTGGCTTGCACTGGCACTGCCCTGTCTCGGGGTCACAGAGCCGCGCCAGGGAGCCCGTGGGGTAGCAGTCGCACAGCAGGCAGGAGTCGCTGGCCAGCGGGTGGTAGTGATTCTCCTGGGGGGCAGAACACAGACGTTAGCCCCAGGGGGCAGCTGGCAGCCCTGGGCAGCCAAACCCCATCTATCGACCGTTGCCCCCCGCCCCATGGGGCTCCTCTCGGTGGAGGGGAAGTACAGCCCCCACCCATCCAGCTAAGCCTGCTGGCAGGACCTAGTTAGTGCCATGGTGGGGGGGGGACTGACTCGCTGAGACACGCCAAACTCTGCTCACGCATGGACCCCCATGCAGCCAGCAGGCACTGCCAACAACCATGTCCCACTGCCAGCCCCTCAGCTGCCTACTGCCCAGGCCATGGGCAGAGCCATTCCATGGGGCAGGTACCACCAGAGCCCAGCAGCCCAACCCCACCGGCCCGCACCCAAGGCTGCAGAGGGCAAAAAATCTCACAGTCCACCTGGGCCCTCAAACTGCCTCATGGGAACCCCTTGTCCCAGTGCTGCTCAGCTCCGGGCCCCTGCTGGAGCCCTTCTGGGAACCCGGCGTGGGGTGGGGACACAGGGCCCAGAGCCAAGCAGGGGGGCAGGGGACAGGCAGCACAGCCAGACTGCAGCGGGGGGTTGATGGGAGGGGCAGAAGGAGCTGAAAGCCCTGGAGCTAAGCTCTGGGTCACTGGCACCGCCCAGCAGTAGTATCCCCCCCCAGCTGACCCAGGCACCCCCCCAGCCCCCCTGCAGTGGTATCTCCCCCCAGCTGACCCAGGCACCCGCCCCCCAGCCCTCCTGCAGTGGTATCTCCCCCAGCTGACCCAGGCACCCCCCCAGCCCCCCTGCAGTGGTATCTCCCCGCAGCTGACCCAGGCACCCCCCCAACCCCCCTGCAGTGGTATCCCCCCCAGCTGACCCAGGCACGCCCCCCATCCCCCTGCAGTGGTATCCCCCCCCAGCTGACCCAGGCACCCCCCCGTCCCCCTGCAGTGGTATCGCCCTCACTCACCCTGCAGTGACACTCCCCACTGGTTTTATTGCAGTCGGGGTCGAAGCCTTTGCTGACGTCACAGTTGCAGGGGCCGCACATGGGGTGCCCCCACCACCCCCGCGGGCACGGCTGGTCGATCCTGCGCAGAGCAGCCCCAGCTTCGTTACCTGCACCCACACTGCACACGCTGCCCCCCCACGCCCTCGCTGGGCACCCGGCACTCACCCGTGTGGGCTGCACCTCCCCCCCCACACTCACTCTAGGCACTGCTCCCACACACACCTGGCACACTCACTGCATATGCACAGCACACACAATGCCCCCGACATGCTACCAGACACTGGGCACACACTGCCTGCTCCTGCACTGCACGCACCCCGAACATACACCTACACTGCACACACACGCGACATACACCTACACTGCATGCAAACACTCACTGCCTACATCTGCACTGCACACACACCGAGCGTAAAGCAGCACTGTACGTACACCCAGCACACACCTGCACTGCACACACACACTCACTGTGCACATGTACACACATACACAATCACCGCGTAACCTGCACTGCACACACACACTGTGTACATCAGCACTGCACACACACAATGCACACACACACTGAATACCTGCATGGCACACACACCTGCTGTGTACACCTGAACTGCGCCCACAGACACACTGACTGCGTACACCTGCACTATACACACACACAATCACTGAGTACACCCACATGCCATGCACACACACATACTGCATAAATCTCTACTATGTGCACACACACTCACTAAGTACAACTGTATGGCACACACACTGCATACACCTGTACAGCACGCATGCACACACATACCCTGAGTGTACACTTACACTGCACACACATATTCACTGAATACACCTGCATGGGGCATGCACACTCACACACTCACTCCATACCTCTGCACTGCACACATATGCATACACACACATATAGTGTACACCCGCATGGTGCTCTCTCACATACATACACACTGCATACAGCTGCACAGCACACCCACAGAGTTAGGGTGACCAGACAGCAAGTGTGAAAAATCGAGATGGGGGTGGGGGGTAATAGGCGCCTATATAAGACAAAGCCCCAAATATCGGGACTGTGCCTATAAAATCAGGACATCTGGTCACCCTACAGAGTATACACCTGCACTGCATGCACACTCACCGCCTACACCCCCACACTGCACACCCAGTACTACGCCCACACAGAGCATACACCTGCACTGCACCCACATCCCGGCATCTCACTTGTTTTCGCAGTAGGGGCCGAAGTAGCTGGGGGGACACTCGCAGGTGTAGCCATGCGGGGCGCTGGGCTTGCGAGTGCACGTGGCCTGATGCTCACAGGGGTTGAGGGCACACACGTGGGCACAGCTGTCTCCATAATAACCTGGGGCAGGAAGGAGGAGACGCCTGGGGGTTCAGTGTCCCGATGCCCCAGCCCGGGGCTCCCACGGCCACCCGCCCCTGCTGGCTGAGGATGAGTGATGCTCCGAGCGTGCGGCACCAGAGCCAGGGCGGCCTTGGCCCCAGCTGTCCTCCAGGTGGCTGGCCAGCCTTGCGATGCCCCTCGTGTGTGATCAGCCCCAGAGCTGCTGGCCTAAGCTCCCCACAGCTCCCCAGCCTGGCTGAGATGTGCCCCGCTGATCCCAAGGGTGTACTGGGGGCGGCAAATACCCCTGAAGCTGCACATGGGGCAGAGCCGATCCTGTGCACAGGGATCGCCAGGCAGCGCGTGACCCCCCTGCACCTCCCCCCAGCTCCTGGCCCCTCACCTGGGTCACAGCTGCAGGAGAAGCTGTCCCAGTCGTCGTTGCAGTAGCTGTTGGCCGGGCAGGGACTGGAGTCGCAGGGGTCAGGGACACTGCAGCCACGCTCCACGTTCACCCGCTCGGCCTGGTTCACGTTCAGGGCCACGGCACTGGCCGCCGTCTTGCCGATCCGCACCCCCTGCCAGGGAACACGGGACCCCGGTGAGCCTGGCATTGGCCCCGCCCCCCCACCCCTCTCAGAGCAGGCCCAGAGCCCCACCGAGAACGGGCCCACAGCCCCCCTGAGAACGAGCCCACAGCCCCACCGAGAATCAGCCCAGAGCGCCCCCCCCCCACTTCCTCTCGGAGTGAAGGACCTGCTGCCGAATTGCCGCCCAAGAGCCGCAGATCACGATTGATGGCTTTTTTTGGTTTTTTTTTTGCTGCTTGGGGCAGCTAAAACCCTGGAGCCGGCCCTGCACAGGCCTCCCCAGAATAGGCCCGGAGCCCCGCTGAGAATGGGCCCAGAGCCCTCCTGGCAGCCCCCCGGCAGGGGGCTGGGTTCCCCCATCAGTCCCCTTGTTTGCATGTTTCATACTGTGCCACAGACCCAGCAGCCGGGGATGGAAACCGGCCCGCAAGGGCCCGTCTGTGACATAAGAACATAAGAACATAAGAACGGCCGTACCAGGTCAGACCAAAGGTCCATCCAGCCCAGTATCCTGTCTACCGACAGTGGCCAATGCCAGGTGCCCCAGAGGGAGTGAACCTAACAGGCAATGATCAAGTGATCTCTTTCCTGCCATCCATCTCCACCCTCTGACAAACAGAGGCTAGGGACACCATTCCTTACCCATCCTGGCTAATAGCCATTAATGGACTTAACCACCATGAATTTATCCAGTTCTCTTTTAAACGCTGTTATAGTCCTAGCCTTCACAACCTCCTCAGGTAAGGAGTTCCACAAGTTGACTGTGCGCTGCGTGAAGAAGAACTTCCTTTTATTTGTTTTAAACCTGCTGCCTATTAATTTCATTTGGTGACCCCTAGTTCTTGTATTATGGGAATAAGTAAATAACTTTTCCTTATCCACTTTCTCAACATCACTCATGATTTTATATACCTCTATCATGTCCCCCCTTAGTCTTCTCTTTTCCAAGCCGAAGAGTCCCAGCCTCTCTAATCTCTCCTCGTATGGGACCCTCTCTAAACCCCTAATCATTTTAGTTGCCCTTTTCTGAACCTTTTCTAGTGCTAGAATATCCTTTTTGAGGTGAGGAGACCACATCTGTACACAGTATTCGAGATGTGGGCGTACCATGGATTTATATAAGGGCAATAATATATTCTCTGTCTTATTCTCTATCCCCTTTTTAATGATTCCTAACATCCTGTTTGCTTTTTTGACCGCCTCTGCACACTGCGTGGACATCTTTAGAGAACTATCCACAATGACGCCAAGATCTTTTTCCTGACTCGTTGTAGCTAAATTAGCCCCCATCATGTTGTATGTATAGTTGGGGTTATTTTTTCCAATGTGCATTACTTTACATTTATCCACATTAAATTTCATTTGCCATTTTGTTGCCCAATCACTTAGTTTTGTGAGATCTTTTTGAAGTTCTTCACAATCTGCTTTGGTCTTAACTATCTTGAGTAGTTTAGTATCATCTGCAAACTTTGCCACCTCACTGTTTACCCCTTTCTCCAGATCATTTATGAATAAATTGAATAGGATTGGTCCTAGGACTGACCCTTGGGGAACACCACTAGTTACCTCTCTCCATTCTGAGAATTTACCATTAATTCCTACCCTTTGTTCCCTGTCCTTTAACCAGTTCTCAATCCATGAAAGGACCTTCCCTTTTATCCCATGACAGCTTAATTTACGTAGGAGCCTTTGGTGAGGGACCTTGTCAAAGGCTTTCTGGAAATCTAAGTACACTATGTCCACCGGATCCCCCTTGTCCACATGTTTGTTGACCCCTTCAAAGAACTCTAATAGATTAGTAAGACACGATTTCCCTTTACAGAAACCATGTTGACTATTGCTCAACAGTTTATGTTTTTCTATGTGTCTGACAATTTTATTCTTAACTATTGTTTCGACTAATTTGCCCGGTACCGACGTTAGACTTACAGGTCTGTAATTGCCGGGATCACCTCTAGAGCCCTTTTTAAATATTGGCGTTACGTTAGCTAACTTCCAGTCATTGGGTACAGAAGCCGATTTAAAGGACAGGTTACAAACCTTGGTTAATAGTTCCGCAACTTCACATTTGAGTTCTTTCAGAACTCTTGGGTGAATGCCATCTGGTCCCGGTGACTTGTTAATGTTAAATTTATCAATTAATTCCAAAACCTCCTCTAGTGACACTTCAATCTGTGATAGTCCCTCAGATTTGTCACCTACAAAAGCCGACTGTGTCGAAGTGGGAATGTTTTGATGTGTTCTCTGAATACTGAGGGGGAGTATTGACCGGGGAAGGCTGCAGGGGAGCTTGGCTGGGACTGCCTGCATGGGGGAAGGGAGATACCTGAGCATGCAACATGAGAACCCAGGAGGGGGGTTGAAGACCAGGTAACACCTCTGACCTGGAATCTGGACAAAGGACAAAGGCTGGGGGAGGAGCCGGGGGGAAGGGCAGGAAGGAGAAGCCTGGAAGGTTTTTCAGTTTTGTTTTGGAGCTGACTGGAAATAGAGAGGGGAGCCCTGACGGGGCTTGGGCTTCCCAGCGTGGCTGAGGGCCTCCCTGGGGCCCCCAGATGGACCTAACTAAAGGGGATCCTGTTGTCTGTACCGGCAAGACCTGTTTTGGACTGTGTTCCTGTCATCTCAATAAACCTTCTGTTTTACTGGCTGGCTGAGAGTCATGGTGAATCGCAGGAATCCAGGGGTGCCGGGCCCTGACTCCCCCACACTCC
>QXTE01000258.1:1267953-1370723 GCA_003942145.1 Platysternon megacephalum | reverse complement strand
ATCTTCAGAGAACTATCCACGATGACTCCAAGATCTTTTTCCTGATTCGTTGTAGCTAAATTAGCCCCCATCATATTGTATGTATAGTTGGGGTTATTTTTTCCAATGTGCATTACTTTACATTTATCCACATTAAATTTCATTTGCCATTTTGTTGCCCAATCACTTAGTTTTGTGAGATCTTTTTGAAGTTCTTCACAGTCTGCTTTGGTCTTAACTATCTTGAGCAGTTTAGTATCATCTGCAAACTTTGCCACCTCACTGTTTACCCCTTTCTCCAGATCATTTATGAATAAGTTGAATAGGATTGGTCCGAGGACTGACCCTTGGGGAACACCACTAGTTACCCCTCTCCATTCTGAGAATTTACCATTAATTCCTACCCTTTGTTCCCTGTCTTTTAACCAGTTCTCAATCCATGAAAGGACCTTCCCTTTTATCCCATGACAGCTTAATTTACGTAAGAGCCTTTGGTGAGGGACCTTGTCAAAGGCTTTCTGGAAATCTAAGTACACTATGTCCACTGGATCCCCCTTGTCCACATGTTTGTTGACCCCTTCAAAGAACTCTAATAGATTAGTAAGACACGATTTCCCTTTACAGAAACCATGTTGACTATTGCTCAACAGTTTATGTTTTTCTATGTGTCTGACAATTTTATTCTTAACTATTGTTTCGACTAATTTGCCCGGTACCGACGTTAGACTTACAGGTCTGTAATTGCCGGGATCACCTCTAGAGCCCTTTTTAAATATTGGCGTTACGTTAGCTAACTTCCAGTCATTGGGTACAGAAGCCGATTTAAAGGACAGGTTACAAACCTTGGTTAATAGTTCCGCAACTTCACATTTGAGTTCTTTCAGAACTCTTGGGTGAATGCCATCTGGTCCCGGTGACTTGTTAATGTTAAATTTATCAATTAATTCCAAAACCTCCTCTAGTGACACTTCAATCTGTGATAGTCCCTCAGATTTGTCACCTACAAAAGCCGACTGTGTCGAAGTGGGAATGTTTTGATGTGTTCTCTGAATACTGAGGGGGAGTATTGACCGGGGAAGGCTGCAGGGGAGCTTGGCTGGGACTGCCTGCATGGGGGAAGGGAGATACCTGAGCATGCAACATGAGAACCCAGGAGGGGGGTTGAAGACCAGGTAACACCTCTGACCTGGAATCTGGACAAAGGACAAAGGCTGGGGGAGGAGCCGGGGGGAAGGGCAGGAAGGAGAAGCCTGGAAGGTTTTTCAGTTTTGTTTTGGAGCTGACTGGAAATAGAGAGGGGAGCCCTGACGGGGCTTGGGCTTCCCAGCGTGGCTGAGGGCCTCCCTGGGGCCCCCAGATGGACCTAACTAAAGGGGATCCTGTTGTCTGTACCGGCAAGACCTGTTTTGGACTGTGTTCCTGTCGTCTCAATAAACCTTCTGTTTTACTGGCTGGCTGAGAGTCATGGTGAATCGCAGGAATCCAGGGGTGCCGGGCCCTGACTCCACCACACTCCGTGACACCGACTCAGGTTTGGGAATCTCCCTAACATCCTCAGCCGTGAAGACTGAAGCAAAGAATCCATTTAGTTTCTCTGCGATGACTTTATCGTCTTTAAGCGCTTCTTTTGTATCTCCATCATCAAGGGGCCCCACTGGTTGTTTAGCAGGCTTCCTGCTTCTGATGTACTTAAAAAACATTTTGTTATTACCTTTGGAGTTTTTAGCTAGCCATTCTTCAAACTCCGCTGTGGCTTTTCTTATTACATTCTTGCACTTAATTTGGCAGTGTTTATGCTCCTTTCTATTTGCCTCACTAGGATTTGACTTCCACTTTTTAAAGGAAGGTGACAGGCTGTAGCTGCCGGGACTGGCCACTAGAGGGCGCCATAGTCTCACCCTGGGACCCTGGAAGTGCCCGTTATCCAAGGGGGCAGCGGAGGGGCTGCCCGAGAGCAGGAGAGTTTAGGTCTGGCCCTGGTGCTGCCATTACCTGCCCCCACCTCCCCACCAGGCGCCAAGTCCCAGCCCGATGGGCCCATCCCCCCGGCTGGGACCCAGACGAGGGTGCAACCCCCACGGCACCCACGGTACCTGCATGCAGCCGCGGAATCCCTGCTGCACCTGGCCCCCCGCGCCTGCCACGCCGCCCACGCTCAGGTTCCGCAGCTTCAGCCCCTGCAGCTCGCTGCTGGGGACCTCCAGCACCTGCAGAGAGACCGGTGAGCACTGGGCCCTGCAGAGCCCGGGGGAGCCCAGGGCTGGGGTAGCAGGGGGCTGCGGGTCGGGAGTGAGGGACGCGGGTGGAGCAGGGAGCCCAGGGATGGGGTAGCAGGGGGCTGCGGGTCGGGAGTGAGGGACGCGGGTGGAGCAGGGAGCCCGGGGTGGGGTAGCAGGGGGCTGCGGGTCGGGAGTGAGGGGCGCGGGTGGAGCAGGGAGCCCAGGGATGGGGTAGCAGGGGGCTGCGGGTCGGGAGTGAGGGACGCGGGTGGAGCAGGGAGCCCGGGGTGGGGTAGCAGGGGGCTGCGGGTCGGGAGTGAGGGGCGCTGTTGGAGCAGGGAGCCCAGGGTGTCTCTGTTGCTCTCACCCCTGCTCTGTTGTTGGCCCCAAAATTCAGTTCAAATGTGAAGAAACAGACACAAGGTTTAAAAGAACGACAGCGACAAACAGCCCCCCCCCCCACACGCCTTGCCCAGCCCCCATCCTGCCCCCTACACGTCCCCCCAGCCCCCAACATCCCCCATTCGCCTTGCTCCCTTCCCCCTGCACCTGCCCCCCATCCTTCCCCCCATGCCTCACCTGGCCCCCCATCCTGGCCCCCACACTTCACCCAGCCCCCCCTTCTACCCCCTCAACCCCCTTATCCTGCCCAGATCCCCCCCACGCCTGGCCAGCCCCACCCCTGCTCTGTGCCCGCCAGCCCCCGCACCTGATGCAGGCCGTAGTCGAGGGCCAGGACAGCCAGGCCCTCGGCCTCTGCGCTCTCCCGCCCGTGCCGCAGCTCCAGCTGCAGGTGGTGCCAGTCGCCGTCGTTCACCTTCACCTGGTGCAACTGGAGTGCCCAGCCGCGGCCGCCAGGCTGGGAGACGCTCATCAGCACGTGCCCCTCGCTCAGCTGGGAGAGACGGGGGCGGTCACAGGGGGTAGGGGGCTGGGGGCAGTGGGGGGAGCACGGTAGGAGTAGGGGGCCTGGGGCAATGGGGCAGGAATGGGGAGTGGGGGAAAGAGGGGGCGGGGGCAGTGGGGGGAGCGGGCTGGGAGGGGGGATGAGGGGAGCAGTGGGGGGAGTGGGGGGTAGAGAGGCAGTAGGAGGAGCGGGGGGGGGCAGTGGGGGAAGTGGGGGGGAAGGGGCAGGGTCAGTGGGGGGAGTGGGCTGGGAGGGGGTTGAGGGGGTCAGTGGGGGGAGCCGGGTGGGAGCAGGGGGACAGTGGGATCCAGGGGGCAGTGAGGGGAGTAGGTGGCCAGGGGCAGTGGGGTAGAAACGGGGAGTGGGGGGGGCGGGGGGAACAGGGGGGCAGCGGGGTCCGGGGGCAGTGTGGGGAGCAGTGGTCTGGGGTCCTGGTTGCTGGGACACGCCCAGCGGGTGTCATGAGGGCCCATGGGTGGGTGCTCAGATGCTGGGCAGGGGCCCCTGAGGACGGGGAGCATCTCCCAGATCTGGGTGCTCCCATCTGCCCTGGTGCGAGGGGCCCCGGGATGGGCAGCGTTAGCCGGAGGCCGATGGGGTGTATGGGGCCTTGCCCTGCCCCCGCCTCTTGTAGCCCATGTGGGGCCGAAGCCAGAGGGTGGGTGCATCACTGCCCGGGGCACCGTGCCAGGAATGGGTCCTACGCTCACCTGGGCAGTAGGGGGGTCGTGCTCCTGCCTCCCCCAGGCTCTGGCACCCGCAGGGAGTCCCTATGGGATGACGGCCCCTTCCCCCATGGCACCCACCTGCCGGGCGATGGCCCCTCCCACTGTGGTACCCACCTGCTGGGCAATGGCCCCTCCCACCATGGCACCTGCCTGCCGGGCGACGGCCCCTCCCCCCATGGCACCTGCCTGCCGGGCAATGGCCCCTCCCCCCATGGCACCCGCCTGCCAAGCGACGGCCCCTCCCCCTGTGCCACCCACCTGCCGGGCAATGGCCCCTCCCCCCTGTGCCACCCACCTGCCGGGCAATGGCCCCTCCCCCCATGCCACCCACCTACTGGGCAATGGCCCCTCCCCCCATGCCACCCGCCTGCCGGGCGACGGCCCCTCCCCCCATGGCACCCGCCTGCCGGGCAACGGCCCCTCCCCCCGTGCCACCCACCTGCTGGGTGATGGCCCCTCCCCCCGTGGCACCCCCCTCCGGGCGACGCCCCATGCCCCACCTGCAGGGTGATGGTGGAGAGCTGCCCAGCCAGGGCCCGCAGGAGGACGCCGTTGGCCTGGCGGGTGCGGAACATGAGCCCCAGGTGCCAGGGCAGCGAGATGCTCAGGGCCGGGTCACTCCAGGCCACCAGGCTGCTGCCCACGAACCGCTGGGGATTCGCCATCTCTGCAGGAGACACCGGCTCAGCCCATGGGGCCTGCTCCCCCCCCCACAACAGGGGCCTGCTCCCCCGCACAACAGGGACCCGCTGCCCCCCCACAACCGGGGCCTGCTCCCCCCCAACGGGCCATGCATACCGGGGACCAGCACTTGGGCAGTGGTTTCTGGCTTCATTCGCATAACACCTGCCATCCCCCTGCTCGGCTTTGTCCTGGAGCCTCCTGCCTGCCCCCCACCCCCCACCCCCGAGCTCCCTGCCTGCCCCCCCAAACCTCCGCTGAAGCCCCCACCTGGCCCCAGAGCCCCCCGCCTGCCCCCCCGAGCCCCCGCTCAAGCCCCCGCCTGGCCCCAGAGCACCCCGCCTGCCCCCCCGAGTCCCCTACCTTGCCTGCAGTTCTTGCCCCCAAAGCCCAGGGGGCACTGGCAGCTGAACGTGTCCCACTGGTTGACGCAGGTGCCTCCGTTGTGGCAGGTGTTGCTGTCACAGACGTTCTTCTTGGCAGAGCAGCCTGGGGGGGCGAGAGCCAGGCTGAGCCCCGGCTGATGGGGGGGCGTTCCCCAGAGACGGGGGGGCAGATGATGCTTTGGGGCTCAGGGAGAGGCACAGACCCAATGGCAGCCCCTTCCCAGGGTCTGAACCCCATGACTGATGGCAGAGGTACCCCCAGAACCCATCCCGCCTGGCTGCACCCCCCGTCCCGCAGTACAGGCACGGTGCCCCTCAGTTCCTATCCCAACCCCGCCCCCCCAGGGCCACCCAGCACCCACCTGGCATGGTGCCCCCGAGCTCCATTCCCAGAGCCCCCAGAGCCCCTCCCCCCCCCGGAGCTGCCCAGCACCCACCCAGCACGGTGCCCCCCAGCTCCATTCCCAGAGTCCCCAGAGCCCCCCACCCCCCTAGAGCTGCCCAGCACCCACCCGGCACAGTGCCCCCCAGCTCCATTCCCAGAGCCCCCCGAGCCCCCCCCACCCACCCAGAGCCGCCCAGCACCCACCCGGCACGGTGCCCCCCAGCTCCATTCCCAGAGCCCCCAGAGCCCCCCCACCCCCGGAGCTGCCCGGCACCCACCCGGCACGGTGCCATTGTTGGCGATAAAGTCGGCCATGTCCAGCTGGCGGTTATCGATCAGCAGGTTCCGGATGCAGCCCACGAACTGCCGGTTGTGCACCGGGAAGCTCTCCGGCAGGTCGGGGACCCCGCCCAGGAGCAGGGGGCCTGTCAGATCCAGGGACCTGGGCAATGGAAGCAGAGTCACACGGGGACATGGCATTGGGGTGGGGGATTCCTCCCCATTCACTACCCTGAGCCAGGGACCAGAAAACCCTCTCCTGCCCAGGGCTGGGCTGGCAGGGGCTGTGGGTCGGGAGTGAGGGGCACCGGCAGAGCTGGGGGGAGCACAGGGCTGGGCTAGCAGGGGCTGTGGGTAGGGAGTGAGGGGCACCGGCAGAGCTGGGGGGAGCCCAGGGCTGGGCTGGCAGGGGCTGTGGGTCGGGAGTGAGGGGCACCGGCAAAGCTGTGGGGAGACCAGGGCTGGGCTAGCAGGGGGCTGCGGGTTGCGAGTGAGGGGCACCAGCAGAGCTGTGCAGAAGCTTTAGCCCCACACTGACCCCCTGTCTGCCTGGGAGCCCCAGCGAGTCTCTTACTTCTTGGTGCCCGACTGCGTCCCCTGCGCGGAGCAGGAATAGTTCCCCAGCACCTCGCCAAACTTCAGGGCCACGGCCGCGTCGCAGTCATCCACCGTCACCACAGCCACCTTCTGCTCCGAGGGGCCCTGGGGCACCCCCAACTTCCCAATGACAGGCTGTGGAGAGAGCAAGACCCTGGGTGCAGCAGGCGGCTGGGCAGGGCAGAGCCCCACACTGGGCAGGGAATGTGCTATGGGGGCTGCAGCACAATCAACACCTCCCCGGCCCAAGGGATTCGGGCACCAGTCAGACCTTTGCTGCCATCCCATCTTGAGAGCAGCCCAGCAGGGCCGCCCCCAGAGCAGAGGGGTCCCCAGCGCTCCTGGGACCCAGATCTCGGCCTGCCCCTGCCAGCAGGAAGCGGCTGGCAGCCGGCGGGTGTGTGGGGTCGGGGAGACCGGCAGCCCCAGGAGCTGCCAGCAGAGCCGCTTTGCCAGCACCCACCTGACCAGCTCATGGCCCGACCTCCTCCTGGCCGGCTCCCTGCCCAGCCAGGCCCTTGGGAAGCTGGCCCTGCCATGGCCCTGGGGTAGTCAGGCTCCAGGACTCCCATCCCTCAGGCAGTGCAGTGAGGGCCTGTGACCAAGTGGGAATTTTGATGCCTATGTGTACCTCAGTTTCTCCAGTATTTTGCATGGTTACTGGGGGGGTGTCTGCTCTCAGGACAGGCTGAGACACAGGTGAATGGTGCCCAGCTATCTGTGCCAGGCAGGCCCTGGCGACCCCATCTCAGTGGGGAAGACAACGGCAAAGCCAGCCCCCAGGCCAGCGACACCTGGTGCCCAGCGCCCCAAAGGGGGAGGGATTCCCCGGGCAGGAGGGCAAGGAGTGGGAGCAGAGCTGGCTGCGGGTCCCCTGGAACAGAGTGAGGACACCCAGATGGACAGAGCCTGACCAAGGGGAGCCGACACTTTACCCCTGCTCTGTGCTATCCCCAGGCCTTGCTCTGCTGTGCCCAGCGGGCAGGTAAACCCGCACGGTGCCGGCAAATGGCACTAATCCCAGCCACGCCGCCACGTCTCTGCCAGGAGGCTGCCTCAGGGCGTGGCCACGCGGGACATGCTGGCACCAGCTGTGCCCACGGGAGGGACTCTCCCCTCGCTGCAGTTCACCCTGTGACGAAGTGGGACTGTTCTTAATGTGTTCTTTGAATACTGAGGGGGGAGTAAGTGACCGGGGAAGGTTGCAGGGGAGCTTGGCTGGGACTGCCTGCATTGGGGAAGGAAGGATACCTGAGCATGTAACATGAGAACCCAGGAGGGGGGATGGAGGCCAGGTAACACCTCTGCTCGGGAAACTGGACAAAGCACACAAAGGCTGGGGGAGGAGCCGGGGGGAAGGCCAGAAAGGAGAGGCCTGGAGGGAGTTTGGAGTTTGAAGCTGGCTGGAAAATGGAGAGGGGTGCCCCGATGGGTGCAGGGCCCTAACTCCTCCACACTCCGTGACACACCCGCCTCCCACCCCCAGCGACCTGGTGCCAACTGCACCCACGTCACTCCGAGGTTTCATGCTGCGCCCATGGACAGCTCGGGGCAGAGCTCCTGGTTTGAGGCCGTGGGGCACGCTCTGGGCAGGAGAGTGGGAGCCCTGGGACTGGGGCCTCCACTCCTCCCCCAAGGACCCCCCACCCTGGACCAAGGGCCTCAGATGCTTCCCGAGGGTCCCACCCCACAATTGCCTCCTCCAGCTCTCTGGGGCCCCAGGGCAGGAGCCCCCCCGCCCCCCAAGCAGGGGCTCTATTTCAGCATCAAAATCTGCGGTCGGCTGAGAATTGAGGGGGCTGGGGGTGGGTGGGAATGCAGCAAGCTCAGCACTGGGATCAGCTCATAGCGAGGGAGGGACTGGGCTGGGCCAGGGGCCCAGCGCTGCCTCCTGGGGGGCGCCTGGGGGTCTGCTGGGACCTCTGAGTGCCTTGGTGAACGCCCCACATCCCCTGCCCCATGGCATGGCTGGCAGGCATGGGACTGACAGGCAGCTGCCCGGATGCCCTGCCCTCCAGGTGCCCACCGGCGCTGCCGCACTCACCTTGTTGTAGTACTGCAGCCGGACCGTGTGCCATTGCCCGTCGCTCACACCGCCCGGCACGGACGGAGACACCATGGTGGTCGACTCGCCTGGGGGGAGCAGGGGGACGCTGGTTACCGCGGGGCCCTGGGGGAGCCACGGCCTGAGGTGGGCAAGGGAGCCCAGAGCTCCCCACCCAGCAGCAGGGAGCTGGGCCCTGGGAGGGGAGCAGGGTCTGGGGGCAGAGGGCTCTGTGGGGGGCTGCACGCCCAGGAGCCAGGGGGTGAGGGGAGCTGGGGGGAAGGGGAGGCAGGGCCAGGGGAACTGAGAGCCAGGGAAGCTGGGGCGAGGGGTGGGGAGGGCTGGTGTGCTGAGGGGAGCGGGGCCAAGGGCAGTCGGGCCTGGGGCAGAAGGAAGTCAGGCCTGGGATGAGGGGAGCCGGGCCCGGGGCTGAGGGGAGCCGGGCCCAGGGCAGAAGGGAGTCAGACCTGGGGCAGAAGGGAGTCAGGCCTGGGATGAGGGGAGTTGGGTCGGGGCCGAGGGGAGCCGGGCCCGGGGATGAGGGGAGCCGGGGTCGGGGCCGAGGGGAGTCGGGCCCAGTGCTGAAGGGAGTCGGGCCTGGGGCAGAAGGGAGTCGGGCCCAGTGCTGAGGGGAGTTGGGCCTGGGGCCGAGGGGAGTCAGGCCCAGGGGAGTCGGGCCCAGTGCTGAGGGGAATCGGGCCTGGGGCAGAAGGGAGTCGGGCCCGGCCAGGCCCTACCTGCCGAGAAGGTGAGCTGGATCTGCTCGTGGATGATCTCCAGGGCCACGAAGTCGTGCTTCTCGTTGAAGCGCCCATTGTACAGGAGCAGCCCGTTCCGCTCCTTCGTGGCGAACCTGCCCGAGGGGGAGAGGGTGAGAGCAGCGTCCCCCACAACACACCCCCTGGATCCCTCACGGCCTGACACGGGCTGAGAGAGCCCAACCCCCTGGGATCCTCCGAGATGGGCAGGAACAGGGTCATCAATTAGTTTGTGTCAAGGTCCAAATTTCTTGGTCAAGGTCCAGACTCCAGAGAAAAAAATAACAACAATGATAATAAGTAAAGGAAAAGATTTTGGGGTCTGTTCAAAATCATCTGGCTGTCCGGATTTGGCCTGCTGTCCCCCTACTGACAAACCCTGGGCAGGAGCATGGCCAGAGGACTGGTGCATGGAGGCACCTTGACCTGCGTGGGGAATGGATGGGATTGGGGCACAGAGTTAAGGTGGGTGTTGGGCAGAGTTAAGGGGGGCACTGAGACGGAGTTAAAGGAGGGGACATCCAGGAAGAGTTAAGATGGGTGTTGGACCAGAGTTAAGATGGGTGTTGGACCAGAGTTAAGGCGGCATCAGGACAGAGTTAAAGAGGGCATGGGGCAGAGATAAAGGGGGCATCGGGTCAGCATTTAGGGGGGGCATTGGGACAGAGATAAGGGGGGCATCCGGGCAGAGTTAAGGGGGCAGCAGGGCAGAGTTAAGGTGATGGGCCCCCATGGAGCGTACTCTCTGTGCAGTAAGGCATGAGTTCAAGGCTGGGTAGTAGCGATCCCATCTTTGGTCTCCCCACAGCAATCGGAGTTTAAAGGCAGCCATGGCCTGGCTCCCCCGTGCTCCCCGATCCCCCCCCAGTCAGTGACTAGAGGAGTGGTGAGGAGCCTGCAGAGTAGCTGCATGCGTGGGGAGAAGCTGGGCAAGGCCCAGGCCCCGTGCCGTGGCAGCCTCACCTCCCTGAGGGCCAGAGACTCAGGCTGCTGGGCTGGTTCTGTGGCTTCCTCAGCCCCACAGGTGCCAGGAAGAATGAATATAATGGGGCTGAGACAGCAGGGGGCTGTGGGTCGGGACTGAGGGGCCAGTGAGCGTGGTACATGGAGGTACCAGTGACACAGGGAAAGGCAGGAGGGGTACAGAGAGGGTATAGCTGGATGGAGGTACAGAGGGGGGTATGGCTGGATGGGGGTACAGAGGGAGGTATGGCTGGAGGCCAAATTTAAGCTGCTAGGGAAGAGGTTAAAGTCCAGGACTCCCTGGGAGCATTCTCTGAAATCTCCCAGTTCCACGCGCAGGGCCAGGGAGACGGGCAGAGCTGCGGGGTGTCAATGCAGGGATGAGCCGACGGTGTAGGGAGAAGGGGGTTAGGTTTATAACGGGGAAAGGAGGGGCCAATACAGGGCGCTGGCAGCGGCTCAGCAGGGGGCTCATAGCCAAATTCCAGACCAAGCCCATTAGTGTCAGCCAAAGCATCTCCTGCCTGTCCCTGTGGGCTGCCTGTGCACAACGGCTGCTGGGTTCCACCCCAGAGGTGGCTGCATTTGGACCCTGATGGATGAGATGGGAGAAGGGTCTGGTGCCGTGAGGCCCAGCTACAAATGTTATTATAGGTGCTGGGGCAGCACCTCGTGGCCGAGCTCAGGGCCCCGCGCTGCACACAGCGTGAGCCAGGCCATGCCCTGAACAGCTCACACCCTGACTATACGCAGGCTAGCAGGGGAAACTGAGGCACGGCGATGGGAAGTGACTGGCCAAGGTCACTCAGCAGGGCAGTTGGGTGTCCTGAGTCCCAGCGCAGCGCTCTGTCACTGGCCCTCCCCCCATGTATCCAGCACCACATGCCCATTGGCCCAGCCCCCTAACAAGTGCCCAGCACTGCCAGACCCTTCCTCCTCTGCACTGCCAGCTCCTCACCCGCCTCCTGGCACGCCTCTGCTCTGTAGGGCCTGACCCCATGTCCAGCAGTGAGCAGGTGCCCGCCGGCCCCTCCCAGCAGGGATGTTCTGCCCCTTGGCCCCCCTAACACTGACTGCAGCACCCCCAGCCAGGGCAGCAGCGCATAGGGTGCCTCCCATGCCCACAGCCCAGCAATTTGTCAGGCTGCGGGGCTGCTGGAGGGGGCCATCCCCTCGGCCAGCCTGAGCAACAGGCCTAGCCCTGGCCCCCCATGCCAGCCGCGATTCATTACCCGCTGTCAGCACGCGGCAGACCCCCACGGGGTGATGGTCCCAGCCCCGGCCACGGCTCCCACCCCAGGACAAAGGGCCCTGGCTGCCCTGCAGAGGCTGCGGCTGGCTAGCCCTTTGTGCTGGGCTGACAATGGCTGGAGCTGGCAGGATTATGGGGAGGGGGGCCAGGCCCACTGATGAGGGTTGTGATCTCATCGCAGCTCCTCGAGATAATCCCTCCCATCCCCAAACCCCGCCTGGCCTGCTCTGCCTTAGCTGGCGGGAGAGAGGGGCAGGGCTGGGCCGGGCGGTGAGCCTGGAGGCAGGGGGAAGCAGTTGTTCCAGCCCCAGCCTTGGGGGATCCTCTGCAGGGCCAGGCCTGGGTGAGGGCTGCTGGCGAGCTTGCAGGAAAGCGCCCGGGGGGGCAGACACCCCACCCCACTGGCAGCTAGCCCCCCGCCACGTCCAGCCAGACAGGCCCGGCAGTGAGTGGAGGGGGCTCCTGGGTCAGGGAGGGCCAATGGAGGAAGACCCCCGTGTGTCCTGCTGGAAAACAATGGGCCCATTCTGGAGCAGGACAAGGGAGGGGAGGGGAGGGCCCCGGGCTTTGGAACAAAGATGCCATTTAGTGTCCACCTGCCAGACCCCGACCCCCAGGGGATCTGCCGTGGCAGGGGCTGGGGCCCCCCAGATAAGAGCTGCCATAGTGGGTCGTGCCCAGTAGCCTCGCCGGAGCAAAGGCAAACAATCCCAGGTTGGGACTCTCCTTCCAGAGGATGTGGTGGTACCGAGGACACCCCTCCGGGGAGGGGCCCCCATTATGGAGGAGCCAGGGAATAGCAGCGGGGGATTCGAGGATGAGAGATACAGAGAGCTGGGTTGTGATGAGCAGGAGACCTGCAGGGTGAATTGCTGCCTGGGTGGAACTCATGGGACATCTGGACAGCCTGGTAGGCAGTGCTGGGTGGAGCCAGTGGGTGTGGAACATGTAGGTACCAATGACATAGGGAAAGGCAGGAGAGAGGTCCTGGAGGCTGCTAGGGAAGAGGTTAAAGTCCAGGACTCCCTGGGAGCATTCTCTGAAATCTCCCAGTTCCACGCGCAGGGCCGGGGAGACGGGCAGAGCTGTGGGATGTCAATGTGGGGATGAGCCGATGGAGACCAGTGGCTCTCAGTCTTTCCAGACTGCTGTCCCCCTTTCAGGAGTCTGATCTGTCTTGTGTATCCCACGTTAAACCTCACTTCAAAACGACCTGCTGACAAACTCAGACATAAAAATACAAAAATGTCACAGCCACTAGTACTGAAACATGGCTGACTTTCTCGTTTTGACCATATAATTATCAAATAAATCAACTGGAATCTAAATCTTGTCCTTACATGTCAGTGTAAAGTACACAGAGCAGTACAAACAAGTCGTCGTCTGTATGAGATTTTAGTCTGTACTGACTTTGCTGGTGCTTTCTATGTAGCCTGTTGTAAAACGAGGCAAATCTCTAGACGAGTTGATGTACCCCTGGAAGATTTCCCAATTCCCCCTGGCTGAAAACCACT
The DNA here is from genome assembly GCA_003942145.1 of Platysternon megacephalum. NCBI lineage: Eukaryota > Metazoa > Chordata > Testudines > Platysternidae > Platysternon > Platysternon megacephalum. Next base: position 1,358,031 of record QXTE01000258.1, on the reverse strand, counting down.
GGTGTAGGGAGAAGGGGGTTAGGTTTATAACTGGGAAAGGAGGGGCCGATACCGCAAGGATGGGCTCTGCCTAGACCACAATGGACCCAGGTTGCTGGCGTGTCTAGTGGAGCAGTTTTTAAACTAAGGGCCGGGGAAGCCGACAGGTGCAGAGGAGCCCGTGGTTGGGACAGAGACACCCCTTGGGGAGGAGCTATTATGGGGATTCTCTCTGTCCTAGGAAGGCGGGGAGGGGAGGAGCTGGGAAGGCCAGGCTTGTGGGCGGGCAGGTGCTGAGTGGGTGGCGGGGGGGTGAGTGGACTGTCCGATTCACTGACAACATGGAGGACGAGCTGGGGACCCACCTCAGCCCCAGCTCCGCAGAACCCTCGGCCCCAGGGTCCTCTACTACTGATACGCAGGCGACGGCTTCCCACCCCGGGGCCAGCACTCATGTGAGGGTGATGCCCCCCGTATGAGGTGCCAGTTGCCCAGCCCCCCAGCACTCACGTGAGGGCGATGCCCCCCGGATGAGGTTCCAAGGGCCCAGCCCCCCCCCCCCCCCCCCCCCCCGGGGCCCCCCCCCCCCCCCCCCCAGCCCCCCCGTGGGGGCCAGGCCCCCCCGGTGAGATGCAAAGGGCCCAGCCCCCCCCCCCCCAGCTGGTACCCCAGCCCCCCTGGCACTCACATGAGGGCAATGGGCCCCTGGAGGAGGTGCCAGTCACCCAGCCCCCCCGGCTGGTGCCCTGGCCCCCCCAGCACTCACGTGAGGGCGACACCCCCCGGATGAGGTGCCAGTCCTCCCCCCCCCAGCACTCACGTGAGGGCGACGCCCCCCAGATGAGGTGCCAGTCCCTCCCCCCTGCCCCCAGCACTCACGTGAGGGCGACGGTGAAGTGGAAGCGCTGGCGCAGCCCCCGGAAGGTGACGAAGGAGCGGGCGGGGAAGCTGCGGCTGCTCATCTCGCAGTAGGGCTTCTCGTAGTCCCCCGAGGGGCAGTCGCACTTGAAGCCCCCGACCAGCAGGTTGGTGCAGGTGCCCCCGTTCTTGCAGACACCCGGCGTGCAGCGGCCCAGGCGGGAGTTCACCTCACAGTGCTCTCCTGCGGGCAGGGGCAGCCGTCAGGGGCAGTGCCAGGGACCCCCCTGCCCCAGGGCACATGCTGCTGGTCCCTGGCTGGCACTGAGAGCCAAGGGCACAGCACCCTGCTTCACCCAGCCCCCAGGAGCTAATCGCCCTGCACCAGACAGCACCCCCGGCTCGAGCCCTCCCAATTCTCCGGCTCCCCAAATGCCCCACCAGCCGCAAGCAGCTCCCCACTGCCACGCACCTGGCACACGCCATCACGCCCGTGCCCAGCCAGCCCGGCGCACTGGGGTACCTGACCGAGCAGGGCGCATGCTCTGGGCCCCACTCACAGCCAGGGGCTTGTCCTCTGGTTCCCTGGGCTGGCAGCACTGGTACGTGGGCGTGGTGGGGGGGGGTATGCATAAAGCCAGGGGCACCGCTGCCTGCCTGGCAAAGGCCCTGGGGCACGAGGCCGGCCGGAGCCCAAAGGGACACGGGTTCTGCTGACAGATCCCAAGCTGGAGGCTGCCCCACTGGAGCGATGCCGGGGAACAGGCACTTGCCCCAAGGCTGGGAAAGGGGGTGCTGCAGGCACGGGGGGGGCTGCGAGGCTCACTGGAGTGAGGGCATGGCAAGTTAAAAACAGGGCGGGGATGTGCACTTCTTGGGACGGGCAGGACGCAGGTGGCAGCACTTCACACGGGAGGGGGGCCTGAGAAGCTGGGGCTGGGGCAGGCCAGAGGGCAGGACCTCGCCTCCTGGGTGAGAGGGGAGTGGGCAGGCAGTGTGGCCTGGAGCACTGGCCTCACTCAGAGGAGCTGGGTTCTGTTCCTGCCTTTGCTAGGAGACCTTGGGTGAGTCTCCCCGCTCTGTGCCTCAGTTTCCCCCCAAACAGGGATAAGGACCCTGACCGCCTTGTGACTCATTCAGAGCTCTACAGCGGGAAAACGCCATTACCCCCCTTCTACAGAGAGCTGGCCTGAATTTTGATTCCAGGGGTCCTGTGCAAGGCCCATCAGCTGTATGCGCAGCTCTGGTTGGCGGCTCTCCCTGCTGTCAAGCAGGCCCCTGAGCACACAGCAGATAAAATAACCCAGGGAACAGAGGTCTGGGAACACGCAGAGATGGAAGTGCTGCCTCAGCGCCCCAAACCCACGCCCAGCTACCCACCCTGCTTTGCTCCGCCTCGGGGGCACTAATGGGACGCTCATCCGACCAATCACACGCTGCACGCAGCCCAGCACCCTCCCAGCCCCTTAAAGAGCAGGTGCTTTTAACCCCCGCTATCCCGCTGCCTCCTGCCGCTCAGACAATGACCAGGCTGGTCAGTTTCACTGCCCCCCTGCTGGGCTGCACCCCTGTAAGCGGGAGGGGCCTTGGCTGGGTACCAGTGCCAGATTCCACAGGGACTGGCAGCATCCCGGGCACTGCTCGCCTGGCTTGTCTGTAAATCTAAGGGCCAAATTCTCAGCTGGTGCAAATTGGCGCAATGGGGCTGCACCAGCTTATGCCAGCAGAGAACTGGGCCCACCCTTGACGTGCCAGCAGCCTGGAACCCCACAGAATCTGGGATTAATGACAACGGCAGCTCTGGTCCATCTGCACCTCCTGCTCTAAGCAGCCAGCGCATTCCCAGCCCAGAGACCCTGCACACGCCAGCCCCATGCTGCATTGCAGTCCCGCAGCCAGGAAACCCTACAACAACAAGCCCGTCTGTACACAGTCTGGCTCACACGACACACCCAACAACAACAAGCCCATGCACATGCCCAAAGAGGAGTAACCATTGTGGTGACCGTTTTATCGCCAGCAGCAAGGGGATGAAGCACTGAAGGGGCCTGGCTGAAATCTTCTGAGAGCTGGTGGAGCAGGTCACTCGTGATCACAGGCCAGCACGTGCTGCCGTTGTTTGCTGGCTCAGGGCCTTAGCCTGGTAACTCTGTGGGGCAGGGGCTGTCGCTCCCTGTCTGTGCTGCGCCCACCCGATGGGGCCTCAACGTGCTGCTCGACACCCAGGTTTAGGGTGACCAGATGTCCTGATTTTATAGGGACAGTCCCGATTTTTGGGTCTTTTTCTTATATAGGCTCCTACTACCCCCCACCCCGTCCAGATTTTTCACACTTGCTGTCTGGTCACCCTACCCAGGATCAATAACACTAATGGCCGGGGGCTGGGCCGGGGCGGGACCCAGGAGCCGGTGCCTTGGGAAGTTGTAGATTTATGGCTGTTTCTATGGGAGGAGGCACCAGGAATCACCAAGAAACAGATGAAACCTTTCAGCTGCAGCTAATACAAACTAACGCATGAGGCGACCGCTTCGGCACCGCACTAATGCATGTGTGAGTGATGCGCTGGACAGGCAGGCCGGGGCCGGGGGGTGGGACTGGTTTCTTTGCTATGACTTTGGCTGTCGAAGACAGAGATTTTGAACAAGCGATTGCAAGACGCGCCCCGGGGCAGACTCCCCCCACAGAGCCAGGGATGCAGCTGGGACCACAGCCAGGCATGTGCCACGTAGAGACCGTCCCTGTGCCCGGGGCGGGGCGGGGCGGGCAAGGCACTGGCACGCTGGGAAGTAACCCCCTGCCTTTTAGCATGGCTACTGAGAGGCACTTCGCCCTGCTGCATTATTCCAAATGCACCCCCCAGCTCCAGCTTTCTAACTTCCTGCGCAGGCCGGCACCTCCCAGAGGGCCCCTCGGCTGCGCCAGTGTCTCCCCCCCCGCGCCCCATGGCTTGCTGTCTTTTGGGGCTGTGCGCCAGGGACCCTGGGCACAGCCCAGACAAGCCCAGCTGGCGTGGATCGCAGGGGGCACAGGGTGCCCTGCAGAATGAGCCCCCCCAGCCTGTGCCCAGGTCTCCTCAAAAGCTGGGGCAGGCGTTCAGAAGTGTTCAGCACCCAGCAGCTCCCATTGGGACCCTTCTCACTGGGGGCATTCTCCATTGCCCCAGTGGGGGAGGGGGAATTCTCTATTGTCCCAGTGGGGGAGGGGAATTCTCCATTCCCCCAGTGGGGGAGGGGAATTCTCCATTGCCAGGGAGCTCACAGCTTTCTACAGTCCTGGGTCACACTCCCTTCAGCGCCATCACCTCATCTACAGTTGGGGAAACTGAGGCACAGAGCAGGGCTAAGGGCTAAAAAGAGAATTTGTGACCCAGCCAGGGAGAGAACCCAGGAGTCCCAAACCCCTGCCCCCATCCTGACACCACTTCCCTCCTAGAGCTGGGAAGAGAACCCAGGAGTCCTAGCTCCCAGCCCGCACTGCTGTAACCACCAGACCCCCCATGTCTCTCCCAGAAATTGCCAGAACCCAGAAGTCCTTCCTGCAGTCATGTGTTCTAACCACTAGTCCCCGCATCCCCATGTCCATCCCAGGTGATGGGGGGAGCGGGTTACTGATACCCGACCTGCGGTGCCGGCAGCATCCTGGGGCAGGGTTCAGGGGCAGGCAGTGCCAGGGACACTGGGGGGTGCCAGGGCCTGGTTTACCAGGGCCCTGGGTCTGCAGTGGGTATCACAGGGGCACGCCAAGCAGTTATGTCACCGCTGGAGTTTGGGAGTCACTAGCTGTCGGGGTGTGCAGGGATGGGGGGCTGGCAGCTGTGGAGCATGTCTGAGGGGAGGGAGGGTCTCTGGGAGGCTTTTCTGGGCCGGGCTGGGGGTGTCTGTGTGCAGGGTAATGGTTTGGGGGTTCACCCGCTGGCCCTGGAAGCTGGGACTCTCTAGGCAGGGCTCCTGGGGGGCCAGGCAGGGGGAGGAGCCCTTTGGGGCGGGGTGAAGTTGGGGTCACCAAGGGGCAGGAGTTTGGGGGCAGTCAGAGTGCACTAGGGCAGGGCGCAGACGGTGCTGGATGCCTCATAGCCTGTTCCTCAGCACCCCAAAGCCAGACACCCCCACATTTCACCCTCGTGTCACAGCCCCTTATGGCATCAAATTCGCTCCTCCCCCTCCCCTATCAGCCCCCCCCCCACTCCTCCCTCCCCATCCCCAGTCCTCCCCACAGAGGATTTCAGGAAGGATCTCCATCCCCAGCCTCTCCCTGTCCCGCCCTAATGACCAGCTTCAGTTTCCAGGGAAACTGGCGCTCTCCCCCCCCCCTCGAAAGGAACCCCGCCCCTCCCCCACCTGCAGAGGGGAGCCCAGGCTGGCGCTGGGATGACCCAGCTCAGGCCCTGGGGGATGCAGCACGGGGGGGAGCTGCTCCCCTGGCTCAGTGTCACCAGCTAACAAGGGCTCCCCAAGAAACAGGCCACCGGGGCCCCTGATTCCAGGGCAGCCGCTGAGAGCCTCCCCCCCACCCCCTCTCACCGCATGGCCAAGGTTCCTGGGGACCCCTCCTAGCTCTGGGCCTGGCTGCCCCGGCCGTGGTGCTGAGCAGCTCTCCCAGCCACGCCACGAGCCCTGGCGCACTGAGCGACCCCCAGGAGCCCCACCACGCCCCCCTCCAGCCTCCCCCTCTCCAGGCCGTAGGGCCGGGTACTCAGAGCCCGGGGGGGCGGCCAGACGGGGGCAGGGGGAGGCCAGGTCACGGGGTGGGTGGTGTTCCTGCGTGGGAGCAGGCCAGACACTGGGCGTGGGCAGCCCAAGCTCTTAGCCGGCGCTAAGAGGGGGCAGGGCAGGCCGGGGGCTTGGGCTTAGAACAAGAGACTGCTGCGTCCTCAGGCTGCGGCTGGGTGGCCCCACAGGTGGGGGCAGCCTGGCCAGTGCAGGAGGCTGCCCCACTCCATGGCCTGCCCCACAGCTCGCAGCGCGGCCTCCAGCAGAGCTCCCTGGCTCCAGCCCCCGGAGAATCTACTCGCATTGGGGACGCTCCACCGCAGGGCTGGGGCAGGGGCAGAGACCCCGCCTCGGTAGGCTGACCAGCGAGCAAGTGTGAAAAATCGGGACAGGGGATGGGGGGTAATAGGAGCCTATAAAAGAAAAAGCCCCAAATATGGGGACTGTCCCTATAAAATCGGGACATCTGGTCACCCTATGCCTAGGCCATGGGCCTCAGGGACACGCCCACAACCCAGGGGCACCCTCCCACAGGGACACACCCCTGCCCCATAGGGACACGCCCCCGGCTCACAGGGACACGCCCCCCAGGGGGACACCCCCTGCCCCACAGGGACATGCCTCCGGCTCACAGGGACACGCCCCTGCCCCATAGGGACACGCCCATGATGCAGGGGCACCCCCTCACAGGGACACACCCCTGCCCCATAGGGACATGCCCCCGGCTCACAGCGACATGCCCAACAGACATGAAATGTGGCCACTGCCCTGGGCTGGATTTGAACTAGTGCCTTGGGGGTGTGAAGGGGGTGAAGGCCCCCCAGCATTCCCCAGCCCTCCGAGCCAGCCAGCAGAGGCCCTGGGAGGTGGAGACGGATGGCTGGATGGGGGTACAGAGGCGGGTATGGAGGGGGCTGGCCGGACAGTATGGATGGGATGGCTGGACAGGGGCATGGACGGAGACGGACAAAGGGGGGGTACGGCTGGAGATGGCCGGGCGGGGGTACTGACGGGGGTATGGAGGGGGGTATGGAGGGGGCTGGCCGGATGGTACGGATTGGATGGCTGGACAGGGGCATGGACGGAGACGGACAGAGAGGGGTACGGCTGGAGATGGCCGGCCGGGGGTACAGAGGGGGGTACGGAGGAGGGTGGCCGGACGGTACGGATGGGATGGCTGGACAGAGGCATGGACGGGGATGGACAGAGGGGGGGACGGCTGGAGATGGCCGGCCGGGGGTACGGCCGGGGCTGGCCAGACAGACAGAGACGTGTGTAGGGTCCAACAGAGGAGCCCTTCCCCCCCCCCCCCCTCCGGCCCCTCTCCCGCTCACCAGTGAAGCCGGCCTGGCAGTGGCAGGTGTAGCCGCCCTCCCGGCGGTGGCAGCGCCCATTGTGGCCGCAGGGGCTGGAGTAGCACAGGTCGATCTCACTCTCGCAGTAGTGGCCGGTGAAGCCGGTGGGGCAGCGGCAGCGCAGGCCGCTGACGGGGTGGATGGGCCGGAAGAGGACGGTGGCGGAGGCCAGGAAGGGCGCGGAGCTGTCGAAGCGCAGCACGGAGACGCAGCGCATGTAGTTCTCGCAGGGCTCCCGCAGGCAGATGTTGTCGTCGAAGGGCAGCACCCGCTGCTCGGAGATGGCAGCCAGCAGTGTGCGGTTGAGGTAGAGCCGCTCCTGCAGGTCCTGGGAGGGGATGTAGCGCCCCCCGCGGGCCCCGCCCGGCAGCAGCACCGACAGGCTGACATTGAGGATGTGGGCGGCCGGCACATCCGTGTCGTTCTGGATGTTGAAGAGCACCACGTGGTGGCGGGGGGCCGAGAGCACGGCCGCCACCCCCTCCAGGAAGAGCGCCAGCAGCGGCGACAGGAACCGCTCCGGGGACATGTTCTCCAGGCGCAGTGTGATGCTGTTGGTCAGCATCTCGTCTGTGACGATGGTCACCTGCAGGGTGCACTGAGCCGCCACGCTGTGCACGCCGTCTGCCGAGAGATGAGGGCAAGGGGTGAACGGCACCCAGAGGGGCTGGGGCTGAGCCTGCCATGGGAACAGGCTTCTACAGCTCCAGAGTCCACCTGGGCTGGGCTAGCAGGGGCTGTGGGTCGGGAGTGAGGGGCACCAGCAGAGCTGCGGGGTGGGGGAGCCTGGGCTGGGATAGCAGGTGCTGCGGGTCAGGAGTGAGGGGCACCAGCAGAGCTGGGGGTGGCTGTGGGCACACAGGGCACATGGGTTGTGTCTTCAAACAGGCCTCCAGAAAGTGACGCCAGGACACCGGACTGCCCTCTGAGACCTCCAGCCTGCTGGTCTCCGGCCGTGTCCCCCCCGCCCCTGCGCAGCCCCTGCAAGGCCTGGGGCTCAGAAGGGGCATTTCGGCGGGTGCTCTCCTGCACATGAGGCCAGCAGCTGTGGGCCAGTGGCCCAGGGCCAGCAAGTGCCAAGGCAGACGGCTGGCAGCCAACACCCAGTAGGAACCACTTCCCCAGCAGCTGGGGGGCCTTTCTCACACACTGGACCTCACTGGGGGCTCCCTCAACTCCTAGCCCATGTCAGCCTGTGGCTACCAGGTTATGCCCCCTGGCTAGTTGGTATCTGCCTGGCTCCCAGCCCAGGGGACATGACCGACCACACTGCCAATCACTGACCAGCCTCACTGGAAACCCGACAAAAACCTGCTGTGCCAGGGTCTGAGACTGTTTGCTACAAAAACCCCGGCACATACCCCCGGCCCAGCGCAGAGGACACGAGGAATGCCCCAGCACAGCCCCCGCACAGACAGACAATCCCAGGCACAGCCCCTGGATGGATGGATGCCGGGCTCAGCCCCTGGACAGACAACTACTGGGCACAGGCCCCACCCATCCATGGCCCCAGCCTGCCCTTCCTAAGCAGGGAACTGGGGGTGGCAAAGGGGGGGCAGGAAGAGCAGCTGGCGGGGGGTGGTTCTCACCAGTGCACCACAGGCGGGCGGGTCAGCATCAGTCCTAGGTGACAGATGGGGAAACTGAGGCCCAGAGGAATGCAATTTGCTCCAGCTCATGCAGCAGGTTGGGGGCAGAGCAGGGAATAGGACCCATTGCTGCTTCTCCAGTGTGAGGTTAATTCCCACCCCAGCTCCAAGGGCTGCCACCTGGGACAGACTAGGGGGAGGGGGAGAGGCCGGCCGGGGCTAAGCAGGGTGCGTGGAGCTGCTCTCTCATCTCCAGGCCCCCGGAGCCGGTCTGCCCCTCCCACCCCAGACTCCCAGAGCTGGTCTGCCCTCACCGGCCCCCCGGAGCCAGTCTGCCCCCCCCCCCACTCCACCCTCCAGAGCCGGTCTGCCCTCACCAGGCCCTGCCCATCTCATCTGGGTCCAGCAGCTCAGCCCCGGCCGCGCTCTGTGGCAGGTTAGTTCTGGCCACGGGAACTGCCTCTCTCGCTGACCCCCGGGAGTTAGCCTGCGCGAGTTGCCCCTGAGCTCTGGGGGCACTGAGGGGAAGGGGCATATGCTGCACCTGGGGCTTATTGCACTTCTCCATGCCATAGCAGTGAGGCCTCTCTCTGTGGAGAACCTTCCTCAATAGAAGCAGTGTGGGGCTATGACACACAGCTAAGCATCCAGCAGAGGGCAGCAGTCTCTGTCCCTTCATCACAACTCTTAGCACTATTTCAGCCAGGGATTTCAAAGCACCGTGCAAAGGTGGGTCAGTAGAATCACTCCCATTGGACAGCTGGGGAAACTGAGGCACAGCGTGGGAGAGAGACTGACCTGATGTCACCCAGGAAGTCAGTGCCAGAGTCCTGATCTAACCACTAGCCCTCACAGCCCCCACAGAGCCAGGGACAGACCACAAGAGTCCTGACTCCCAGCCCTGTACTCAGTCCAGACCACAAAAATCTGAAGGCACCTTCCTTAGGAATGGGGACTTTGCCCTGGTGCCAACATCCACATTTCCCCTTCCTCACGTGCACCTCCCCACAGAGGCGGCTGCAGCCCAGCGGCACCGCATAATCTGGGCAAGGAGCCACTCCTGGGCACCGTGACATTTCATTGTGGACACACAAGGCGAGGCTCCAGCACCATGAACTGAGTGAGGGGGGGCTGAGCTGGGGGGCTAACAGATGCCCCCGGGCAGGGCGAGGCGCTGAGGAGGTGTGCACACAGAGCCTGGAGAGCAGAGTTACAAATCTGTGCGGTCCTGCCTGACTGAGGCTGCAGAGAGCTGCCCCCAAACACCCGTCTCAGGGCGATGTGAACTGCTCTCATTCACTGCTGCCGGCGTTCACTCTGAAGCCTAATGGTGATACGTTCAGTCCGGGCCTGGCTGTTTCACTGCCGGTCAGTTCTGCAGAATCTTTCTGCCCGTCTGGGGTGGAGCCTGGACGTATGTGAGAGGGTCCTGGGGCTGTGAGGGCGGAGCTTAAGGGGGAAAGGGTTGAGGCCCTGGCATAGTCCATGGGTCCTGTTTCCAAAACTGCGAGGAATTAAACACAACACGAGGGGCCCCCGGGGTCGTGACCTCACCAAGGAGGTCAAAGGTCATCACCCCCACCAGGCTGCAGCAGAGAATGAGGAGGGGCCGCTTGGCCCCACAATGGCCCCGCCTGACCAGCGGGGAGGCCACGCGCAGGGAGCCCATGCCCAAGCTTCCCCCCCCCGACCTATAGAGCATGGGGGGCAGAGCGGCCGCGTCACACTCCCCTGCAGGAGATATTTACTGAGTGCCCAGCGCCCAGCTCATGTCTGTCCAACCCCCAGCCCATGTCTGTCTCAGCTACGTCCATCCTGGAATTCACTCCCCCAGCCTCAGGGCCCCCCCTCCAGGCCCCCGATTCTCCTGCCCCAGCAGGCTGATCCCCTCCCCCCAGCCCCTCCTCACCTGCCTCCCTCTCCTCCCAGATGGGACATTCCTGGGCCGAGCCCCCCCTGACACTCCACGCCCCGGAGCAGGCAGCCGTTGGCTCAGCAAACACGGGGCCCTGGGTGCCCAGAGCTGAAGGGCTCTTGGGCTGGAGTGCGGATGCCTCGGATGCCTGGGGCAGGGGCTGACAAACACTCCTGGCCACAGGGGCCTTTTCACACTCCACACCAGGTGGCCTCCCTGGGCCTGGGATAGCGGGGCTGCCAGTCAGGAGTGAGGGGCACCGGCGGAGCTGTGTGTGTGTGGGGAGCCCAGCACAGGTGTAGCAGGGGACTGCGGGTCGGGAGTGAGGGGCACCGGCAGAGCTGGGGGCTGGGGGGAGCCCAGCACTGGGGTAGCAGGGGGCTGCGGGTCAGGAGTGAGGAGCACCTGCGGAGCTGGGGGGGGGGGGGGGGGGCCCGGGGGGGGGGGGGGGGGGGGGGGGGAGCCCAGGGCTGGGATAGCAGGGGCTGAGGGTTGGGAGTGAGGGGCACCAGCAGAGCTGGGGGGAGCCAGCTCTAGCAGACCCTCCTGAAATATGCACGTTTTCCCAGCTCTATTCATTGTTTGACAAAGGACAACAGCTGCCATGGCAACTGCCAGAGCATCTCCCCTGCGCCCACAGGCAGGGCCCAGGCTGGGAACCCCTCCTCCTGCTGCTGCAGGGGCTGAGGGCAGGGCTGGCACCAGGCAGTGCCCCATCTACCCCTGCTCCCTGGGGCACCGTGCTAAGGCCCCTCCCTTCATCAGGCAGGGGAGCAGGGCCTGGCGAGGACAGCCCAGGCTGAGGGGTTCTCAGGGCCCGGGGGGAGCATAGCCCAGCCTGCCCTTCCCAGTCCCGACCCCAGGGCAGAGCCAGCTCTGCCTCAGGCCCTGTGCTGGGACAGTCCGTAACCCCAGCTCCTCCCTGTGCAGCCCCCGCTCAGTGGCCCAGGCAGAGGGCCCCACTGGGGTCACTGGTTTCTGTGCAGACACCTGGCCTGCACTGAGACCCAGCGAGCTCATTACATGCAGGGCCCAGTGAACAGAGCACAGATGGTACCAGCCTGCCCTGGAGCGGGACTAGCAGCCCAGAGACAGAAGGTTCTGCTGGCCCAAGGCTGGGCCTGGCTGGACCGGGGGGTGATGCCACATCCCTGCGCCCCTCATCTTCCCCTGCTGGGTCTGACGCCAGGGGTGTGTCCCGGAGCACAGGCCCCTGCCCAGTGACCCAGCCCTGCGCTGGCTTCCTGGGAATCCCCCCAGCGCAGTCCCCAATTGCTTAGCCTGGGCAGCTCCAGTGCCAGGCTGGGCCCAGTCGCTCACTGGGTCTGCGCAGCCTCACAGAGCTTCCCCCTCGGCCCCAGCGACTTGGAGCTCACGCGCCAGCACCAGGCGTCCGCTCGGCTCCCCAGCACACAGGGGTTCAGTGAAAAGCTGGGCTGAGTCCGCAGGAGTTCGGAACAGCCCAAACCCAGCTAGAGACAACGGCCAGGCGCACACAAGGGTCCCCCTAGCCCCCAGCCTGCCACAAATTTGCCGGTTCCCCTCAGTCCCGACCCGCAGCCCCCTGCTAGCCCAACTCTGCCAGTTCCCCTCAGTCCCGACCCGCAGCCCCCTGCTAGCCCAGCCCTGCCCCCCCCCCCAGCTCTGCCAGTTCCCCTCACTCCCAACCTGCAGCCCCTGCTAGTCCAGCCCTGGGCTCCCCCCAGCTCTGCTGGTGCCCCTTACTCCCAACCCACAGCCCCCTGCTAGCCCGGCCCTGCTCCCCCCAGCTCTGCCAGTTCCCCTCACTCACGACCCGCAGCCCTCTGCTAGCTCAGCCCTGGGCCCCCCTCAGCTCTGCCAGTCCCGACCCTCAGCCCCCTGCTAGCCCAGCCCTGTCCCCCCACTCCCCCAGCTCTGCTGATACGCTGTCTCCCTCACTGCTGGGGCCAGAACAAGAAGCACGGGTGTAAATTGCAGTGAGGCCGGTTTAGGCTGGAGCGGAGGAAATGCCCTGCCAGGGCAGCCCCACCCAGGGAAGCTGTGGGATCCCCGTCATGGGGGACTGAGTCCAGGCTGGACAAACGCCTGCCGGGGTGGTGGAGGTTCCCTTGGCCCTGCCTCAGCACAGGCTGCTGGGCTCGGTGACCCCCGCGGCCCCTCCAGTCCCACCTCTCTGTGATCCAACGGCCATTTGGGGAACACGCCCAAACCCAGCATCGCTCCACATGCCAGCCCAGCGGGATTCGAAACCAAGTGTTCGGGGACTAACGGCCAGTGCTCAAGCCCCACAACCTCCCAGCTCAGCCTTCTAACCTGCCCCATGGGGGCCCTGCCAGCCCCCTATGGCCCAGTGACTGGTGCTGCCAGCCCCCCACTGCCAAGCACCTGCCCGCCCCGGCCCCTCTGAGACACGGCCCCAGGGAGGGCGGGCAGGCGAGGGAGTGGGAGCGCACCCCGCTGCCCTCGGCCCCCCGCGTGCCCAGCCCCTGCCCAGCGGCCTGTGGCTCTGGCTGGCCGCGCTGGGTTGCCATGGTGGCGGCAGGAAAGAGCCAGCTATGTAGGGGAGGCTTTTGTTCCTCGGGCTCGGTTCTCTTCTCTCTGACTCACGAGACAAACGCCCCCTTCCCCGGGCAGCAGGACGCTCAGCCTGGGGGGGAGGCAGCTGGGGGGGGGGGGGGAGGATGCAGGGGTGAAAAGGGAATGGGGGGCCCACAGGGAGCTGGAGAAGGGGCTCTGGGGTGAGCAGGGGAAGGTGACAGATGGGGAGCTGAAGGGGGGTCAGGGGCTGAGGGTGGGGAGCTGGGGGAGGCACTGTGGGGCTGCCAGGGCAGGAAGGCCGGTGGGGGAGGGGACGGGGAGCTGCCCCCATTCTCTAGTCCCTGGCTCATTCTTCCGCTTTCCGACCCGGTGCCCCGCACCCCTTTGTGCCCGGCCGCCCCCGCCCCGCCCTCACCCGCCCCGCCTTTGTGTCGCTGTGCAGGAGAAGAAAGGGCCTCTCCCCCCAGGTCTTTCCCCCCCCATCTCTGGAGGGGTCACAGGGACGTGGCTGCAGCCGGATCCTCTGGCACCAGACGGGGGCGGGGTGGGCTGAGTGATGGGGGTTCCCATGTGGATCACCATGGAGACAATGGCCTCATGGTGATGCCCCCGTCAGGCACCCACCGCGCGGGGACTGGGGCGGGAACCATCTGGGGCATCAGCCCCCTCCACATCTGGCCTTCCCGTGTGGCCTTAGGCCCTGCCAGCCCCACACTAGCCTCAGACACATGGGGGGGCAGACTCACTGACTCCAGCTCTGGCTGGTTACACCCCAAGGACATCCCCCCACAAACTCTCCTGCCAGCCCCACACTCCGTGACCCTCCCCCCAGACATGCTGGGTCCCGCCCTGGCCTACCCCACGCAGTACCATGTGAGTCTCTGAGGGCCTGGACGCTAGGTGCCCCTGGCAGAAGGGGGGGTTCCTTGTTGGACTCAGACCAGGCCGTTGCCGGGCACAGCGGCAGGCTGGGCAGGCCGACAGAGCTGGGCCCGAGGCCTCTGTGCCCAGCTCAGGACTTGGCTGCACCAGCGCTGGAGGGGTTAAAGGAGGGACCCCAAAGCCCTGAACCCCTCCCACTCCAGACCCCAGGGGTGTAAACCCCGCCAGCCCCAGGTGCCCTCTGCGAGCAGGGGGGCAGCAGAGCCCCAGGATGGCATCAAGGGCACCCCCGGCCCATGTAGCTGGCAGCTAACGCACAGTCGCAGGCCTGGCCAGGCTGGGAAGAGATTAACAGCAAGGTTGAGTTACCGGGGGGGGGGGGGGGGGGGGGGGGGGGGGGGGGGGGCGGGGGGGGGGGGGGTGGGGGGGGGGGGGGGGCGGGGGGGGGGGGGGGGGGGGGGGCGGGGGGCGGCGGGGGGGGGGGGGGGGGGGGGGGGGGTGCGGGGGGGGGGGGGGGGAGGGGGGGGGGGGGGGGGGGGGGGGGGGGGGGGGGGGGGGGGGGGGGGGGGAGGGTGTCTCCCTGCTCCAGCCCACTGCCGAGACCAGCTCTGCCAGCGCCGCCCCTGTCCCCCGGAGCCAGAGGGGCAGGAACCATTAACGATCCAGGAGGAACCCTGCCTGTGCCCCCCACAGGACAGCATCCCCACAGCGCCCCACACAGCGCAGACCCCCCCCCCACAGCCCAGCATCCCCACAGCGCAGACCCCCACACACACTGCCCCACAGTGCAGACCCCCCCACAGCATCCTGCCTGTGCCCGCCACAGCACAGACCCCCCCCACAGCATCCCCATAGCACAGATCCCCCACAGCACCCTGCCTGTGCCCCCCACAGCACAGACCCCTCCCACAGCCCAGCATCCCCACAGTGCAGACCCCCCTACACTGCTCCACACAGCGCAGACCCCCCCCCCCAAGCACAGACCACAGCCCAGCATCCCCACAGCGCAGACCCCCCACAGCACAGACCCCGCCAAAGCGCCCCCCACAGCACAGACCCCCCCCACACTGCTCCCCACAGCACAGACCTCCCCACAGCACACTACCTACACCCCCCACAGCAGCCCCCCTCACAGTGCCCCCCACAGCACAGCACCCCCTGCAGCCCTGCCCAGCCCTGAGCAGTGCAGCTGGCCCAGCTGCCTGGGGGCAGCTGCCTCCAGCACACCGGGGATCAGCCCTGGCTGACGCACAGCCCTGATTCTGGGGTGGAGCAGAGGTGTAAATAACTGTGGCCAGGCCAGGCCACACAGGCAGGAGCTGGGCTGGGACGCGAAGGGTTATTTTGGCTTCCAGGTGTCAGAAAGACACTGGTATGGGCCAGAGCTAGGTGAACGGGGCCAAGCTCAGAGACCAGGCTACCAGCCCAATATCCCTCTTCCAGCCGCGGAGGCTGTGCGGCTGGCAAGAGGCGCCTGCCAGGCATGGACCCGCCTGGTCCCTGTCAGACACCGGCCAAGCTGGAGGGGACGGGGACGGGCTGCCATGCCGGCCAGCCCCTGCCGTACACACACAAGCCCAGCGCCGTGTCCCAGGGAACATTGGGGTTCCCCACAGTGTCTGCTCTCTCCAGACACCAGCGAGGCCCTGGGGAAGGTGAGAGCCCGACAGGCCGGGGGTTCCAGCCAAAATCAGGGTGTTTCAGTGACAGAAAAGCAGCAGCCCAACCATCTCTTGCTCTCCCCAGCTGGAGCATTGTCTGACAAGCCCACTTCCCCGGCCAGCCAGCTCCAGCCGGCGCTCAGCAGGGCCCGGGCAGTGTGTGAACAAAGACCAAGCTAAACGGGCCAGCTCAGCACAATGAGCGGCTCCACCAGAGGCCGGCACACGGCCATTGCCACGCTGCTCGATGCTGCAGCCTGGTCGTGCCAGGCCCTCAAGAGTCGCCCCCGCTGCTGGGAGCCAGGCTCAGTCTCACCCCAGCAAAGGGCCCCGCGGCTCCACCGCAGCCAGCCAGCAGCAGGCTCAGCCTGCTGGTCGCTGCTCTGGACTCAGAGCAGGGGGCGAGGGAGGCAGGGCTCAGCGAAGGGCTGGAGGTCAGTGGAGACGTGCAGGCGGGAAGGGCCTGGCCTCCGTGTGCCCGCTGATGGGCGCAGGATGAGCAGGATCCAGGCAGTGGCAAGACTCGGGTGCCCTCGGCTCAGTGCGCAGCACGATCCAAGCAGCACCTGATTGGCAGGTGGCCCAGAGATCCCAGCACTGCCCTGAGCTTCCCACCTGGGGCTAGGCTGAAGCCCTTCCTTTCCTAGAGGGCAGAACCCCCCCCTCCCACCCCACTGCTCCCTCGGTGGGCTTAGAGACTGGGCTGAGATCAGTGGGGATCACATCTGCCCTGGGCCCCCCTCTTCTGGGTCCACCCAGCCCCTGCCCCACGGTGGAAATGGTTCACTCTGTGGGGGGGCATTTCCAGGGAAGGACAAGCATGCCAATCTCCCCCCCCCCACCCGAGCCCCACAACAGGAAGTGGGAGCCCCACCCCCAATTTCCTCCCCAGCCCCCAGCACTGGCCAGCCCCAAGCAGACAGCTCCCCCAACCCTGTCCAGACCAGGTATCACGGCATGTGCCAGGCACCCAACAGAGCAGGGGATCCCCTCCCTGGCACTGCCAGTGTGCCACCTCCCAGCTGGCCAGAACCCCGGGGTCTCTGCCACTCATCGCCCAGCTGCCCATAGCATAAGGACACAATCGAGTGGCCACCGACACAGCTTCAAGCCCCCCCCAGCCACTCTCCAGCCTGGACCCTGGGAGCTCTTAGCCCCTCCCCCTCGGCCCACCCTTCGTGGGCCCAGGCCACAGCCCCTGCCCTGCCCCTGCCCTGCCCCTCGGCTGGAACAGAAATACTGCCTTTGCACAGGGACCATGCCTCCTTACCCCCATACGCAGCACCCTGGGGTCCCCCAGACTACTGCCCCCGACAGACACGCACGTCGCTCCAGCCAGCTGCGGGAACACGACCCCCGATGCTCTGCTCCTTGCCAAATGCTTGATAAACAGCCACTAAGAGCCTCCACCCTGACAGGTGGCTTCATCCTTATGTCAGCAGTGGGGAAACTGAGGCACAGAGCATCAATGGCTGTCAGAAACAGAACCCAGGAGTCCTGACTCCCAGCTCCCCTGCACTAGACCCACTTCCCTCCTAGATGCAGGGAGAGAACCCAGGCATCCTGATGCCCACTACCCTGGCTCTAACCACCAGACTCCATTCCCATCCCAGAACTGGGAACAGAACCCAGGAGTCCTGACTCCCAGCTCTCCCCTCCCCCGATCTAACCCACTGGACCCCAGGGCCCCAGACCTTGGTGAGCCACATGTCACATCCAGCCCCCCTCCCATGTCCCACCACGCTCCCCAGTCTGGCTGGACCCACACGCCCATTTCCCACAGGAACGTGAGGAGAAAAGCTCTCGTCTTTACAGCCATTTGTCAGGAAGGAACCTCTCTGGGGCATGGCTCTGGGCCCTGCCTGGGGAGGAGACCTCCCAGGGCATCACAACTCAGGATGGTGTTTGCCACCCCCACCCCCCAGCTTTGGTATCCTCGCACCCCCCATCTCAGTTCCCCTGATCTCCCTGAGAACGGGGCTGGGCTCTGGGGTGCCCTCCAGCCTGACACCCCAACATGTCCATCGCCCTCCTCCCAGCTCCTGCAAGCTGCTCCCTGGTGTGGCTGCCCTGGGCACCTGGGGGGCTGGTCCCCTCCCTGGGGGGGAACGGGCTCCCCTCTGCTCAGCACCGGGTCATACAAGCCTTCATTTCGCCCAGCCCAGGAGAGCTCTTCCCAGCCCCGCAGGCTGTGCCCACGCCACCTTCCCCTGCCAGCCCCCCAGTGCTGCCTCATGAAGTGGCTGATGGGGCGGGTCCTGGGGCAGCGCCAGATGCCTGGGGGATGGGGCTCGCTGGGGTGCCGGATGCCCCTGACCTATTTCACGTCTCTCCAGCAGCTTATGGCAGCAATCTGCTCCTTCCCATTCAAGGCTCCTGTGCCCCTCTGGGCCCCACCCTCTCCTAAACCATATAGGTCGAGCTGGGCTAATCTCCTGGCTTCTCGGCCCCAGTGCCCCTCTTCCCTCAGCGGCAGCCCTCGCCCAGAGCAGGGCCAGGCAGAGGCGCTCCCAGGGCTCCGTGAGCAGCTCGTGGGCGGCCAGGCCTCTGCCCGCAGCCCCAACAGCGAGCAGATGGTTCGAGTGTCTTAGCTGACACCAAGCCCCCGCCACCCCTCAGCCCCCACCCACTCTCCGTCACGCCCTGGGCTTTGCGCTGGGACAGACTCAGCCATGCCCCTGGCTTAGGGGGAGCAGCAGGACGAGTGTGACGGGTGGAGGTGCATCCCCTGGGAACACAGGGACACAGCTGAAAACTGCTGGGCTATTCCACGCAGCTTGGAGCTGGCCCAATGGGGGGAGCTGCGGGTCGGGATGGAGGGGGACAGCGTAGCAAGTCCTTCCTCAAAGCGCCAGTCACTAGCCCCGCAGCCCCGGCTCTCTCCCCCAGCCCCATGCGCCAGGCAGCGGGGGGGGGAGGGGGGAGAGGAGCTCCCCACTCCTCCAGGCTGGCCCCAGTGGGGGAGACGGGCCCACTGCAGGGACCCAAGGGGGCCGAGGTGTTTTCGGGCTCATCTCCTGTGGAGAGGCTCAGGCCCAGACCCCCAAAGGCAGGCAGGCACCTGACTCCCAGTGGGCTCTAGCGCCAGTTCTCCCCCCAGCCCCAATCAACCCCCCGCCTAATGCATGGACGGGCCCCCAGCCCCTTCCTCAGGCTCGTACCCAGCTGGGCACCACCCCCCGAGCCAGGCTGGTGGTAGGGCTGGGGGGCGGCTCCCCCGCTGCATCTGCCAGGAGAGGCGCTAGCCCCCACCCCCTTGGCAGCAGGGCTCGGCTGCGTCTCCCGGGGCCGGCCCAGCCTGAGCCCGGGGCAGGGGTGCTGACAGGAGGTTAAAGCTGCCGCCCGTCTGAGCTATTAACACCTCGCAGCACAGCCCCAGCTGGGACCTCCCTGGCAGGGGGCCCAGCTGCGAATGCGCTAATCACCAGTCCCCCCCAGCGAGAGCAGCCCCAGCCCAGCGCCTACCTGCTCGGATCCCTCCCCCAGCCCAGCAGGTGCACGGCGCGGCCCCCCCATGGAGAGGCTAATTGCAGGACTCAGGCACAGCTGCTCCCCAGCCGCCCACAGCCTGCACCTGCAAGCTGGTCCCGGCGGGCTGGCCCCAGAGCGAACCTTCGGCAGCATTAAGGAGGGGCCCCTCGGTTGCGGGGCTCCAGCAGGGCCCTTTCTCCACGCTGCCAGCGGCTGGCAGGTCGGGTGGGTGAACACCCCCTGCAGCAGTGGGGAGATATCCCTCCACACCCCACGCCAGCAAAGCCGGGCCGGGCCAGCCAGGCCCTGGGACTCCGAGAGCAGCCCAGACAACAGTCAGGCAGCATCAATCCAACACAGCTTTGGGCCCAGGCCGCAGCTGGAAAGACTCTGGCTAGCGCCCGTCCACACCGCTGGCCCCGGAAAAGGGATCCAGGCTGGTCATATGGCGCAGATCACCAGAAATGCAGCTTCAGCAGCTTCCCCCACCCCCACGGCACGTACAGTCCCCCCGGTGCTGCGTCCTGCCACGGCTCGTCCCAGCCTGCCACACCCTCCTCAGCCCGACATAGCCCCAGCAACAGCCCTGGCTGGCCGCGCCCGGCACCTCACTGCTACAGCTGCAGACTCTCCAGCATGGCACCATAGGGGGGGGGACACCACGTGGGCACTGCCCCCTCCACAAATGCTGACGCAGCTCCGTGGCCCACAGCAGCAAGCTGGCAGAACAGGGGCCCAAGCGAGACGCCGACAAGCGCCAACTAGTGCAGGGGAAATCCCGAGCTGGGAGCAGGAGATGGTGGGCAGGCCCTGCCTCCAAGCCTGTGCAGGGAAGGCCTGGCTAGGTGTTTACCCACACCCCGCCCTGCTTCTCAGGCCCAGTGCCAGCCCCTCGCATGCTAGGGAAAGGTCCCAGACTGGAGGCCTCTGATTCATCCCTAGCCCATGGGCAGCGGCACGGCACAGCAGGGCCAGCTTTAGGCCGATTCCCCGGATTCGGGCCCCTTAGGTGCCTTTTTAATTTTTTTTACTCACCCGGCAGCAGTCCACTCCGGGTCTTCCGCGGCACGGGGTCCTTCAGTGCCGCGGAAGACCCGGAGCCAAGTGAAGGATCCCCGCCGCCGAAGTACCGCCGGGTATTCGAATCAGGCCCCGCAGGTCCTAAAGCCGGCCCTGGGGCCAGTCCCCTCAAAACTTGTCCCCAGGCCCAGTCAGATCTTGTCTTCTCTGCTGAGATGCCCACACCAGGGGGACTGGGGGAAAGTGGGACGGGGTGGCTGAGGCTAGCTGGGAGGGTGGCCCAGTGGCCAGGGGCTAGCAGGGAGGGGAGACACCTGTGGTCAGCTCTGGCTCTGTCGCAGGCCTAGTGTGTTCCACACACCCAGCCTATCTGGCCCAGATCCCCCCCAGCCCCTGATTTCAAGGCACTCAGGCACCGAAAGCCCTGGGGGGATCTGGACCTCACTCTCCGGCCCACGGGAAGAGGAGCCATGCCCGGAGGATCAGCCCGGTCGCCCTGTGAGGGGCCAGGCAGCGCTGCAGACAGATAGCAGGGATGGGCAGGCTGGGGCTGAGCACGTCATCTCCTCCCGGGCAGCGACTCCTGGCCCTTGCAGGGCCAAGGCAAAGCCCTGGGGCTCGGCCGCTCCCCGGCAGGCTGTGAGCCAGCCCCCCCTCTGCCCCACCAGCCAAATCCTGTCCCCAGCCAGCAGTGAGTCAGTGACCACTGAGAGCCCCCGCCCGGAAGCACCCAGTGCCAGGGCCCACCGGAGGGGCCACAAAGGAGACACTCAGCAGCTGCCTGATCCTAGCTCTGGCTAAGGTGGAAAGACCACACGTGACAGCCCCCGGCCCAGATCTGCCCGCCTGTCGCCCCAGGCAGCTCCCGTGCTGCTGTGAGATGGCGCCCCTCCCCCAGTGCTCACCGCACCATGCTCCGCCCCCAGCACCCACCTCACCCCGCCCCTCCCCCGGCACCCGCCGCACCCCACCCCTCACTGGACCATGCCCTGCCCCCAGCACCCACCTCGCTCCGCCCCTCCCCCGGCACCTGCCACGCCCCACCCCTCGCCGCACCATGCCCGCCCCCAGCACCCACCTTGCCACACCCCACCCCTCGCCGCACCATGCCCTGCCCCCACCTCACCCCGCCCCTCCCCCAGCACCCGCTGCACCCCTCCCTGCACCATGCCCTACCCCCAGCACCCACCTCGCCCCGCCCCTCCCCCGGCACCCACCGCACCCCTCCCTGCACCATGCCCCGCCCCCAGCACCCGCCTCACCTCACCCCTCCCCCGGCACCCGCCGCACAGCTATAGCTACATTTAGGGGAGCAGAACAGGGGCGGGCGCATGGGCAAATGAGAGCTGTTTGGCTAGGTACAGAGATCGCCCCCTGCATGGGCACCACCCCCGTACCACGGCCACACACAGCCCTTGTGATTACACTGAGGGGGCCCAGCCACTTCTGTAGCAGAGCCCTGAGCGATGCAGCCCCACAGCCCCAGCGATGGCCCCACGCCTTCCCCCCCATCCCAGAACCCAGAGTTCTTGCTCCCCCAGGGGCCCTTCCAGGGGAGAACCTGGAAGCTAGAGAAGGATGTGGGGCAGCCTCCACCCGCCCTGGCTCTGCTGGCCCCTGGGCTGAGGGCGGCTTGGCCGTGGAAAGGCCATGGCCTCCTGCCCTAGCCCCGGGTGGTTGGTTTCGAACACGTAGAGGGGGGTGTCCCTGGCAGGCCGCCACAGCCTCCCGCATAGCCCAGCCAGGGGCGGGAGGGGAGGCAGCCACCTGGATCAGCAGAGATCTGAGGGGTTTGCACTTTGGTTGGGCCTTAGCCAATTGCAGAGACCGACATGCAAGCCCCCCACCCCACCCCAATCTCAAGGTGGACTCTAGGCCAGAGGGCCTGGCACAAAGTGGCCACCAGCCCGGAATATCCACTAGCCCCACTACAAGTCTGAGGTCAGAGCCACTGGGCAGACTGCCCCGGACCGGAGCGCTCCACCCTCACTCGGGGTCTTTGCGTCGACGCTGGATGCCTGCATCCAAGAGACGCTACTCAAGCCGGGGCCCCGGTGTGGGCTCTCTGGCCTGTGCAACACTGAATGGGCCCTTCCCCCCCTTCTCTGGCTGATACCTCGGCCCCTTGGACATCCAGGACAAAACCCCACTGACCTGAATGCGTCCCTGAGTTTAGGCTAGGCTCCCCTCTGCCCGGCCAGCGTCTTACCTGAGACAGACACCCTCATGACGGCCTCCAGAGGCCTGTTGTTATCCAGTGCCCGGCTCAGGCGCAGCTCCCCGGAGCTG
Source organism: Platysternon megacephalum (assembly GCA_003942145.1). Taxonomy (NCBI): domain Eukaryota; kingdom Metazoa; phylum Chordata; order Testudines; family Platysternidae; genus Platysternon; species Platysternon megacephalum. The sequence goes on along the minus strand of QXTE01000258.1, from coordinate 1,335,783 downwards.
TGGTTCAGCAGCACCAGGTGCAGCTCGTTGCCCTGCTCGAAGCTGTAGGTGAGCGTGTCCGAGACGTCGGGGTCGTGGGCTGGGATGCGGCCGATCACCCCGCTGGGGAAGCTGCTGGACTTGTTGGTGACGTAGTTGTTGAAGAGGATCTCGAAGTTTCTCAGCACGGGGGGGTTGTCGTTCTGGTCCAGCAGGCGGATGTGCACAGTGGCCCGGCTCACCAGCGGGGCTGACGTGGCCTGCACCACGATGACATACTCCACCTTGGCCTCGTAATCCAGATCCATCAGTGCCGTCAGCTCCCCGGAGAAGATGTCGAGCTGGAAGACCTCAGGGATGTTGCCCTCCACGATCTGGTACATGACCTGGGCATTGGTGCCCTCATCCGGGTCGCTGGCCGTGATCCGCGCCACCGCCAGGCCAATGGGGCTGTTCTCCACCACAAAGACATCAAACTCGTCCCGCTCAAAGACCGGGGGGTTGTCGTTCACATCCAGGATGGCCACCTGGACGTCGACGGGGGTCCTTGTGGCCGGGATGCCCTTGTCCACGGCATAGGCTCGTAGCTCATAGAGAGGGACGTTCTCCCGGTCCAACCGGCGCAACGTCCGCACGATGCCGGAGGTAGATTCTATTATGAAGTCCCCGTCCCCATCATCCCCGCCCTGGAAGGTATAGAACACCCTCCCATTAAGCCCTGAGTCCCGGTCGGTGGCGGAGACCTGCAGGACGCTGGTGAAGGCCGGGACGTCCTCGTAGACAGAGCCCTGGTAGGCGTCCCGCAGAAATTGGGGTGCGTTGTCATTGACATCATTGACCAGGATTTCCAAGTAGGTGGTGTCTGATTTCTGTGGAATGCCATTGTCCCGGGCCGTGATGGCCAGCGTGTAGGACACTTGGTCCTCGTAATCCAGCTCCATCTGGGTAGTGACCGCGCCTGTGTCCACATCGATCCGGAACTGGGGGATACTGTCCTCCATAAAGTAGGTGATACGGGCGTTCTCCCCCGTGTCCTCATCCGTGGCACTGATGAGCACCACCGTGGTGCCAACCGGCCGGTCCTCATTGATGTTGACAGTGTAGTGGGAGCTCTGGAAGACTGGCCGGTGGGTGTTGGCATCAGTCACATTGACGAAGACCTGGGCCGTGTCGAGCCGGGTGCCGTCAGAAGCAGTGATAGTCAGCAGGTACTGCCGCTCCAACTTGTAATCCAGCGGTAGCGCCAGGGTGATGAGGCCGCCCCCGCTCTGGCTGGTGATGGAGAAGCGGTTGCGGGTGTTGCCGTTGGCTATCTGGTAGGTGATGACGCTGTTGGCATCCCGGTCAATGGCCGAGACGGTCAGGACACTGGTGCCCACAGCAGCGTCCTCGTTCAGCCGCACAGAGTACTCCTTCGCGGTGAACTCGGGGTTGTTGTCGTTCACGTCCAGCACGGTGATGCTGACGCTGGCCGAGGAAGCCATGGGGGGGCTGCCGTGGTCCCGGGCCTCCACCCCAAAGCTGTAGAAATCCACCGTCTCCCGGTCCAGCTCTGAGGCCACCACGATCCAGCCCGTGCTGTTGCTGATGGCGAAGGGGAACCTGGGGCCGGCCTCCAGCAGGGCATACTGCAGCCGGGCATTGTCCCCGGAGTCCGCATCGATGGCCTGGATGTGCAGGACCGAGTAGCCGAGGGGCACGTTCTCCAGCACCGTGGACTGGAAGGGGGTGCTGACAAAGATGGGAGTGTTGTCATTGACGTCCAAGACCTGGATGGTCACCAGCCCACTGATGTTGGACAGAGGGGGCCGCCCCCCATCCTGGGCCCGGATGCGGAGTGTGTACTCCTTGCTCAGCTCGTAGTCCAGCTGGCTGACCACATCAATGCTGCCCGTCTGGGCGTCAATGTAGAACTGGCCCCGGGTGTTCCCGCTCATGATGCTGTAGTGCACCAGGGCATTGCTGCCTTTGTCCCGGTCCGTGGCCGTCACCCGCAGCACGTGGGAGTTGGCGGCCACGTCCTCAGGCACCTGGGCCACATAGCGCTTTTCGCTGAACTGCGGCGCATTGTCATTGTCATCCTCCACAGCAATGTGGATGGTGGCCGTGGTGCTGCGGGGCCCTGGGGCCCTGCCCTGGTCACTGGCCTCCACCAGGAGCTGGTAGGACTCCACGGCCTCCCTGTCCACCAGCCCCTTGGTGCGGATGACCCCGGAGCGGGGGTCGATCTCAAAGGCTTCGTGGGCCCCGTCGCCATTGAGGAGCCGGTAGAGGATGTTGGCGTTGGCGCTGGCGTCCCCATCAGTGGCCCTGACCGTCAGCACCTCGTACCCGATCTCCAGGTTCTCCCGCACGCTCTCCTTGTACTCCTGCTGCTCGAAGGCAGGGTCGTGGTCATTGGTGTCGCTCACCAGGATGGTGAGTGTGGCCAGGGCTGTGCGCCGGGGGGTGCCGTGGTCCACGGCTGTCACCCGGAAGACGTGGGTACTCTTGGTCTCGCGGTCCAGCTCCTCGGCCGTGCTCACGGCCCCGCTCTGGGGGTCCATGGCGAAGAAGCTGTTGGAGCGGCTGTCGAAGAGCGCAGCCATGGAGTAGTGCAGCCGACCCGCGTCACCCTCGTCAGGGTCCGTGGCCTGCAGAGAGATCACTGGGGTGCCGGCTGGCCTGTTCTCTGGCACAGACACCTGATAGGTGGGCGGCTGGAACTGGGGACTGGTGTTGACATTGCGCTTCCTCCGGCTGCTCCCACCACCCAGGCCCCCCTCCGCCCCCACGAGCAGCTTCTCCAGCTCCACCTGCTGCCTGGGGGAGCTCAGGCCCAGACTCCAGTTGACCGAGACCCTGGCGCCCCTCCCCTGCCTGGGCCCCCCCGCCCCTTCCCCCTTCGCGCACCGCTCGCACAGCAGCCCCAAGCGCACCGGGTGCCCCGACCGGAGACACATGGCCCGGACCGGGAGGATCAGCTCCCCCGAGGCCTGGGGTGAGAAGCTCCCCCCGGCGCCCCGCACCCTGCACCGCGGCCGGCAGCCTCCCCAAGCGGCCGCGGGGGGCAGGGGGACGCGGGAACCGGGCTCCAGGCACAGCGCCCAGCTCCACCTCGTGCCCCCAGGAGCCTGAGGAAGCAGCAGCCGGCTCAGCAGCTCCCTCCCCCCGGCAGCCCCGCAGCCCTGCCCGGACATGTGCGCCCAGAGGCCGGCTGCACCTGCCGGGCAGAGCCAGAGGGCGTGCGGGGCGCAGTGCGGCGGCGGCCGGGACCCGTCCAGCAGCATCAGCCGCGTCCCGGCCGCGGGCCCCAGAGCGCACGGCCCGTGGTGCCCGGGCGCTGCGCCCTCCAGCCGCGGCACCCCAAGCGCCAGCAGCAGGAGGAGAGCGCGGCTGGGGTGGCAGCAGCAACCGCCCATCTCCCGCTTCAGCGGCGGCTCCTCCAGCGGCTCTGCCCGGCCCCGCGCCTCATGCCCGGCGGGGTACGGGGCAGAGGGGCCCGCCCGGCTCCCTGCGCCGCCCGGCAGCCCCCGGCTCCCCGCCCCCGTGCGCCCCCGGCTCCCCGAGACCGAGCCGCCCCCACCCGAGCGCCCGTGGCCCAGCTCCGCTCCGCTCTCCCTGCCTGGTAGCCCCGGTTCTGCGGCGCGGCGGCAGCGGCTTGCGGGAGGCTCATTACCATAGACCTGCTCAGAGCAGCGCGGCGGCCCTTAAAGGAGCCACGGCAGCCTCGCCACGAGCCGGGGGACCCACCCGGGCCCCTGTGGGCAGCCAGGAACGGGCTCTTCCCAGGCACAGGGCAGGTGCTGGGGCGGCTCCTAGGGCAGCCCAGCCTGTCTCCATCAGGCCCATTAAAGTCATCTACCAGGTATGGGGCAGTGAGACCTAGTGGTCAGAGAAGGGGCCCTGGGAGCCAGGACTCCTGGGTTCCTCTCCCAGCCCCCACTGCTCAGCCATTTGCAGAAGAGGGATAAGAAAGTGCGAGATCCTGGGCTGAGATGGAGGTCATCCACGGAGACCAGCTGGGTAGCGTGCCCTGGTCCATACACACCAGCCCTGGTCCGTACACACCAGCTCTCTCCATCTGCTCACACTCTGCATTCACGCCAGCCAGGCTCTGTTATGGCCAAGGACTGCTCTGCTCCTGTTAGCTTGACTGAGGGAGGGGGGCTCCAGAGAAGTTGGGTGAACAGACAGGGAGTTGGGATTCAGGGAATGCTGACATGCCCACACTTTGTGCACATGCACACCCTGTGCACACACAAACACACTGTGTGCACACATATACACACACATTCACTGTGCACATGCTGTATGCAAACTTTGCACTCAACACATGCACACACATACACACAAGCACACACACTCACTCCTCTTCCAGAATTAATGCAGCAAAGCAGAAAGGAAATAGCTAGTCAATAAACTCCAAACTAGCCCCCAGTCCAGTGGCCCATCCTTGGTGGGCAGGTGAGTGGAGATCGCAGTGACACCCTGGGAGACTAAATCCGTGTAGCCAAGTGCCCTGGTGCGTGTTGGGGGTGTGAGGAACCAGTCCTGAGCCCGGGAGCTGCTGACTTCAGTTTCCAGGAGAGATTTGTTTGTGCAATGGCCTAAGTCAGCCTTTCTCAGCTGCCCCAGGCATCACTCACAAGGGACAAGGAAACTGGCCTGGCCCGGGGTTCTGTAGCCACCAGGTCATCATATAAATGGGACACCCCAGCCTCCTGCTACGTCCCATGCTCCGGGGGCCAGAGCCTCGGCTGGTGTAAACCAGTGTAGTAACTTCCCTTTACACCAGCTTAGCATTGGGCCCATTCAGTGTAAACGGACCATGGAGGAATTGATTTTACTAGCTGGGGATTTTCAGAAATATGTTTTCAAAGTTGTTGTGGCATCAAATTAAAAAGGGGCGTTGCCAAGCTGTGGATCTGAGTAATTTCCGGGCCGGGCAGCATGCTCAGGGTGCTGCCAAACACCTCCAGGAGTAACCAGCACCTGGCACCTTTCAGGCAAAGGGTGACACTGCCGCAGCAAAGCAGTCTCAGCGAGTGGGTCTCCCTTCCTGCGCCAGCTGTGTGCCGAGTTCCATACAGTTCCTCCTGATTTACACTGCGGTGGGTGAGAGGGGAATCAGGCCCAGTGGGTTATTCCTGATTTGCACCAGGGTGAGTGTGAGGGGAATTGGGCCCAGTGGGTTACTCCTGATTTACACCTGGGCGAGTGGCATGAAAGTCCGGTCTAGCCATGCCAAGAACTGGCCTGTTGCCCTGATTGGGAACTGACTTAGGGCCGGGGGTGGATTGGCTGCACTGGGGGCAGGGGTGAGAGGGGCAAGTTCAAACACTCCCTGCACATTAGCATCACCTTTCATGGGGTGACACTGGATCTGGATTCTGATGATTGGGGGGGGGGTGTTCCTGTTTGAGACCATGTTGGGGGGGGGGGGGGGGGACTAGATCTTGGTTAGTAGCTTTAGCTGCATCTATCATCAATAAGGGCTCTGTATCCTCCTGCTTCCGGGCAGAAACTAACTACAGACTTCCCAGGTGTGGGGGGAAAAACTTCTACTGAAGCATCTGATCCTGGCCCCGCACGGATAGAGCCCGGCGCTGACCCGGCCCGGCCCCGCACGGACAGAGCCCGGCGCTGACCCGGCTGTTTCTCCTGCACTGGGTTTGTTTGTGGTTTTTGCTGCTGGCTCCAGGCCGAGGCCAGTGACTCCCCTGCAGCGCTGGTGCCCAGCACCCCCCCGGCTCTGGCTCCAGCCGGGGGGCTCCCCGGCCGGGCCCCCCGGCCGGGCCGCACCCTGTGGCCACGGCTGTGCTTCCCCCGCGCCGCGCGGCGCGGCGCTCCCGGCGGCCGAGCGCACGTTGCCTTGTGTATATTTTGCAAGGACACGAACCTGGCTGCACCTGCGCACGGCTCGGAGCAGGCGGGTGCTGCGCCCCCTTAAAAGGGCGATGCCACGCTCAGCTGCCAGGGCAAATGTCCCCCGCACGGCCCTGCCCGAGCCAGGCGCTGCTGCGTTTACCGGGCAGGCCTGAGACTGGCAGCCGAAGAAAGCGGTGGCTGGGGCCCAAGCGGCCACAGGAGGCCGGGGTCAGGGTGTGTGAATTCAGCTGCACGCCAGGCCGGGGGCACGAACTGGCCGGCAGTGAAGCTGCCCCTCTCCTTGCGGCTGCTGAGCGTGGCAGGCAGGTGCCCGGCCGGCCCCGGCAGGCAGGGGCATTTCCTGGTGCCCGGACACACGCGTAGCCTGAGTGCCCCGAACAAAGAGCCACAAACGCCGCTGAAGTCAGGCCCCAGAGGCCGGAGCTCCCCCGTCTCTGCCTGAGCGAGTCAGCTGGCTTGGGCTGAAAGGGGCTGGGGGCCGCTAGTGATTAGCTCCTGTGGAGATGAGGACAAGAGCAGCTGGAGACGCACTACCTGCCACAAGGGCCAGATCCTGCAGCCTCGGCCGAGGATTTTGCACAAGTGGGGTCAGCCCCTGGCTACAGTGTGTTGTGCCAAATCTCCATTAGCAGTTAACAGTACAGGGCCTATGACACACAGCCACACTGTTCTGTACCATGCAGGACGTGGCATGGCAGTGGTGACTCATACACCAGCCAGGCCATTCCATCGGGGTTAACTGGGAAAATATGACACCCTGCACCCCCTTCCTTGCCCATTTTCCAGCAAAGTAGCTGCCTGACCCTAGCTCTGTGTTGGGCTCACACGTCTAGCCCGCTCTCTCCACGTCACCCCTCAGGTGGCTGCTCATGAACAGGGCCAGAGAGAAGAATGTTCCCCCTAGTTTTCCAGGTTCTGCTCTTTGTGTTTCCTCTGGCCCCAGGCTAATCCGTTCCCCTCCCATCCTGTGCTGAGCTCCCCGCAGGCCCGGGGTTCTGTGGTTTGTGGGGGTCTTTCATCAGGCAGCAGGGGAGAGCAGCATGTAAAGGCCAGGCCAGTGAGGCAGGAGGCTGGGGGTGGGGAGAGGTTAGGCACAAACTACTTTTAACTCCTGAACTGCCATTTCCAAGTGACGTCCTGTTAATTGGGCCCAATTCACTTTTGAGCAGCATCCAGGCACATTGTGACAGGCCCTATGCAGCGGTTTGGGCATGATCTGTGTCAGCCCTTTGTATCTGGGCTGTGAGGCGAATGTCTGGCACTGAGAAGGTGGCAGCTAGAAGTGGATGGTGTGTGGGTGTGAATGTTAGTGTGCGAGCTACAGATTTTCCAGGCCAGATGCTCAGCTGGGGTGAAGCAGAGACGCCCACTGACTCCAATGGCTCCATGTCCCTTCTCTGCATGGCAGACAGCACCACAGAGCCCTGGGAGCGAACAGGAGGTTTCTAAGCACAGGCTGCTTCAGAAAATGAACCAGCCTAACCCCTATCCCAGCACAGAGCCACGCCCCAGGAGAGCACCGAGCAGCGCAGGGCTCCGTGCCAGGTAATGACAGTTCAGAGGACGCCGGAGTCAGGGCCCATTCTTTGCCTAGCTGGCTGGTTTTAACATTTGCTGGCACTGGGGAGGGAATAAATACACCAGACCTGGGAGTGTATTAGAGGCAGCTAAATTAGCCCTCGCCTTGGCTCGCTGAAGTTTTCTGGTCCCATTTAGCAGTAACCAGGCCTGGCTTGCGAATGAGCCGTCCCAGCTCCTGATGAGCAGGGAAAGGGGATTCCACTAAAGTAGGTGGCGCTGGCTGGCCAGCAGAGTGGTATCATCATCCTGTATCAGCTGTGTCACCGTAGCGCCCAGGACCCCATGGTGCTAGGTGCTGTACAAACCCAGAACGATAAGCTGAGCTGAGCACCAGGCTGGCAGTGCCCAAAGGTCCATTGGGCTCAGGGCCCTGTTGTGCCAGGTGCGGTATGAACATAGAACAGAGCCAATCCCTGCCCTGAAGAGAGTCCAGCCTGGGTTACTGACAGTCCCGTGCGAGGAGGGGGCGTGAGGGGATGGCAGCAAAGGGCTGAGCTCAGGTGGGCTCAGATTCCTGCCACCTCATCTGCTCAGCGGCACTGGGAGCCAATCTGAGCTGGAGCTGGGCCAGAAGGCAGGAGCCAGAGGTCAGGGCTTGATCCTGGGAGGTGCTGAGCAGCTGCAGCTCACGCTGACATCAGGACAGCTCAGGATCGGGCCCTAGGTCAGGAGGGCCTGGCTTGCTTTGTGTGTGGAACAGACACAGCCCCACGCAGCGCGAGGCACGACCCATGGACAGGCTGAGTCAGGTGGGTACCTGATGGGTGGGGCAGAGGGGACAGCTCACACTCAGGCCCAGGGGAGCAGCCTAGACACCCTTCCTTTCCAGGGGGCACACTGGGGCTTAAGGAAGGCAAGGGACCAGCACCCACAGGGGGGCCACACTGCCTGGAAGGAGCGGAGGTAAGTCCTGTGCCTAGGAGCATTCAAGGGCCTCTGTGAGCCTGCAGAGTGGGCTAGGCCTGGGGTGGGAGTGGGGAGGTCACCCTCCTTCCTCCCTGGAGGCTGTCAGAGACATCGGCCTTCTCCAGCTTGTTAACTTAATTAGCAGCCTGGCTTTCCCTGTGCCCATCACAGGGCTGGCACTGCAGTGGAGCTAGGGGAGCAGATACACAAGCACCACTCAGAGGGGAGCTTCAGAGACCAGGATGGTCCTGGGCACAACCAGGGGAAAACCTGGGCTGCCGGGGGCCAGTCTGCACCCGGGGCTAATGCAGATGCGGCAGGCCCCAGGCAGGCAGTGTTGTGTGGGAGCCAGGACTCCTGGGGGCTATGCCTGGCTCAGGCACTGACGTACCCTGTGGCCCTGGCCAAGTCACTTAGGCTCTCTGATCTTCCTCTGGCCAATGAGCATGAGCTGCCTGCACGTGGCAAAGCACGTTCAGGTGCAAGGCCTGAGGCAAACGCAGGGGCTTGTTACTGTTCTGCAGGGGCCTGAGGGAGACCCGGGGAGGAGACTCTGCTGGCTCTGAGCTGTGCTGGCGTGAGCGAGGCACCTGGGGTTTGCAGCTGACAAAGCAGGGTGGTTTGGGGCAAAGGGGGGGGTCCCTCCAAACATCCCACCTCTTGCCAAGTGCCCTGGAGCCCTTTGTCCTTTGGTTGCAGGGTGCCCCCTGCAGCTCACGTCCACGCTCGCCCCGGCCTCTGGGCTTCCCAGGGAAACCTGGATGTAAGGAGCGATGGGCAAAGAACCCAGGGGGGGCAGGGGGTGCTGGGCAAACACTCAAGGTCCAGATGCTTTTGCTGAATCTTGGGTCAGCAGAACTCAGCCTGGGAATCGCTGCTCCCAGCCTGCCCCCAGTCATACTGGAAATACTCTTCCCCCTCTGCCCACCAGCCCAGCGTGTGACACGGGCCCGCAGCGGGAACAGGACAGGCAGTTTCACAGAGCTGGCCAGCTCTTGTAAGCCAAACCGGGCTTTGGCCAGTGTCACTCAGGGTGTCTCCACGGCAATTAGAAACCCAAAGCTGGCCTGTGCCAGCTGCCTGGGGCTTGCAGGGTTCGGGCTAAGGGGCTGCGTAATTGTGGGTAGATGTTAATTGTCTGGAGCACACACGGCTCCGATTCTGTAGGGACGCTGGCAGGTGCTGCACTGCGACCTGAGCCAGGGCTCAGCGTAACTAACGGGTGAACACCCAGAACAGGCGTGGCGTGGGCGGCCAGGCTCAGGGCTAATCCAATGGATGGAGGGGGATCAAGAGCTCCCCTGGTAAGCGCCAGGCACGGAGGTGGTCAGCGAAAGGACACCGGCTGCACCTGCTCTGTGGCCTGTGCTAATACTTTGCCTCTCTCTGGAGTACGTCGCCTGCGTGATCTCAAAGCCCTGTGGGGACACGGCTGAGTTTAGCCCCATGTGCACCGTTACCCCTGGGGAAGGGGAGGTGAAGTGCTTTACGGAAGGTCCCAGTGGGAGGCTGCGGCAGGCCCTGGCCGAGACCCCACGCCTGCTGGGCTGCACTCCCAGCCCAGACAGATAACAGCGTGCCCAGCATCTATGCTGGGAAACGTGGCCAGGAGCATGATCAGCAGTGATCTCTACACCCACTTGAGCTTGTCCTAGGCACTTCCATCGTCCCTTGCTGCACTGGGCCCTGGGCATCTCCGGACACCTCCGATTCTCCTCTCCCTGGGGAGGCAGCGGAGCGGTGGGTGCTCAGCACCGAGACTGAGGCCCAACCCCCAGATCAGAGGCCCTGTTTGGACACTGTCTCTGTCTATTGGTGGCATGTCCTGTGAGCGCCCCGGAGCGGGGGCTGTGTGGACGTGCCCGATTGGCGCACACAGCCTGAGAAACCCAAGCTGGATTTCATGCTTCGTTTCTATTCTTATTCCTCCCAGAGCATCTGTTGTTTGCAGCCCCACCTTGCCCCCGCCCCCGGTTTCTGGATCTGTGATTAACGGGACGCACCAGCTTAGCCCCAGTCCTGCTGCATTCTAGTGTTACCAGATTACAGCATCCACTGGCAAGTCCAGAATCGCCTTGCTGGCAAAGCTGCTGGGATTCGCCATCTCCTCAGCACGAGCCTTTCTTCCTGAGCGTTGCTGGCTGGGGCACGGGCTGGCTCACACGGCCGGGGGAAGAAGGCTCCAGCTGCAGCTGCCTTACTCCCTAGCCACTGGGGCTGGCTCAGCGCATGGCCCCCAAAGCTCCCTTCCCCCCACGCCAGGAATGTGAATTCCAAACCCCTTTTGAATTACAAATTGGAGCTGCCTGCTTTGTCCTCCAGTTGGGCATTGTCTGCGCCTGGGGAGCAGAGCGATGCCCTTTGCCGAGCGGCTGGAAGTTGGGAGGGGAGCCTGGCTCCCCAGCCCAGCTGCTCTTTCATGTGCAAAAAGTTTGGCCAGATTTTTGTTTGCAGCTACCGAGTTAATGGGATAAAACCCCAAAGAACTTGAGCATTTAACGAGCTTTGCAGGAAACCCATTAACAGATTCTCTGGCCCCGCCTGACTCTGCCATTACAGCAGTAGTGACCAGTGTCAGGGTGCCAGCAGCCAACTGAGCGGGGAGAGACCCAGCAGCCTAAGAGAAGGGCAAGCCCCTGGCCTTGTGAGGGCGGCCATCTTGGTGAGGCCAGCACTGAGCTGCCCAGCGGGTGGTAAAGAACTAAGGCCAGGGCAGGGCCTCACACCTATTAGGCACCTCACTCACTCCCCTTGATTCCTAGGGAAGTTAGACACCAACCTACCTCGGAGGATATGGGCCTAAACGCCCTAGGCAGGAGCTAGACTCATAGAATATCAGGGTTGGAAGTGACCTCAGGAGCTCATCTAGTCCAACCCCCTGCTCAAAGCAGGATCAATCCCCACCTAAATCATCCCAGCCAGGCCTGACCTTAAAAACCTCTAAGGATGGAGATTCCACCACCTCCCTAGGTAACCCATTCCAGTGCTTCACCACCCTCCTGTGTTAAAGAATCTAGCCCCCCCCTTCAATTAAGGGCTGAAAAGCTCTGACTCCACAGCTCTAGCTCTGCCAAGGAGGCCCCCAACAAACCCAGAATATCCAATCTGAAGGTAAAACAAAAAAAAGGGGGGGGGGAAATCTCATCACCTGATGTTGGTCTATTAAACAATATGACCACCACCACCCTGGCACTCTCATATTACCCATCATAAAGCAGTAAAACAAGGGGGACAGAACCCCACTTCCTTCCTTTTGCAGGATACTTAAAAACAGTGGGTCAAATCCAGCCCCGGTGCCTGGCATTGCAACCCTTATTTCACCTTCATTTCTCCTGACTGCTGTGCCCTGTTGGCAGCTGGATGAGCTTGGGGCGCATGTGGCGGGGAAGCAGGGTGTGGGTGCAAAAGGCACATGGTTGAATGCCCGGGAGGCAGAGCAGGGGAAGGCCCCGTTGGATACAGTAGCTCGTAGCAGATCCACAAGGCCCAGGTGATATTAACTGGCTAGTAGTTGAACCAAGCTCAGTTGTGGTCCTGAGCTCAGTGAGCAGGAGGCTGATTTGTGTATATGTCCTGCTGGTGAGTTGGGCAGGCATGCGCTCCCCAGCCAGCCATTAATACCTTTGCCCCCTCCGGGCAATGCAGCAGTTAGTGACTTGCCCTGTGATCAGCCTCACTCAATGCAGAGGGAAGACCCCCCGCCGGGGCTGCCCTTTAGTGTCCACATCAGCTTCAGGCCAGCCCAGCAGGGCCCAGCCTTACCTATGTGGGTGGCACAGGAACTGTCCTCAGCGGCTAAGGTGCTACCAGCCCCATCACCACGCTCTCCCAGTGCCCCAGTCTGCACTGGACTGACTCTCCACCTTCCCGGGAGGCCAGGCAGCACGGTTCCCCAGTCCAGAAGCACAGACCCCGAGATGAAGGCCCAGCTCCTCAGAGGTATGTAGATGCCGGATTTCCCCCATGTCAATGGGAGTTAGGGGCTGAGACACCCCTGGGGCTTGTGGGGGGCTGGTCCCCTGCACTCCAGGCTGACACCCTCGCCATGGCACCACGCTGCTGTGTTGCAGGGAGCAGAATGGTCACTGCTGACTGGCTAGTACATACCTTTGACAGCAGCCTCCCCCAGAGCCGGCGCCTGGCTGGGACCCACGCCCTATGGGTGGCCGTTTGTAGCCCAGCAGGGTGCTGCAGTAGCTGCCCCCTTCAGGCTAGCATGCCAGCCTGCCCCCTGGTATTGCCTATCTTGGGTGTGACCCACCTCTGGAGCTAGGCCCCAATCCAGCAAAGCACACGCTCTGCGGATTCAGGGCCTCATATCAATCAGTGCCTGGACCCACTTCCTCTCTCTGCCTGCAGTGTGGGGAAGCGCTGCCAGCCCTTCAGACAGCTGGGAACCAAGGAGCAGAGCGAGTGACTTGCCTGGGGATGAGAGCAGCAGCACTGTGCCTTCACCACAGACCCATCCTTCCTCTGCCTCACACCCACCACCGGGCCCTGTTCTAGCTCCTTCCCACCCCCTCACATCCCCAGGGCTGGTACTGGGAAACTGAGGCAAGTAGTTCCTGGGAATCCGATTACCCTCCCGCACCCACTTCAGCGCTTGGCACAGCCTCTGCCGTGTTCCTGGCCCTGAGTAAGAGTGTGGCAGGGAGCTGGCCCCGGGAAGGGGGTTTTGCTCCACATGGCCCACCCTGTAGAGGGGGAAATCGCACCTTTGCAGCGCAAGTCAGTCAGCATGAAATCAGCCACTAGACTAAGCCACCCGCCCACAAGGGCCAGAGACGCGGCATTGTTGCACAGAGGAGCCAGGCGGCTGGGCTCATGGGCACAGAACCAGGATGAAAAAGGGGGAATCCCTCTGCCCTCCAGCGGGGAAGCTGGGTTCCCCATCTGGGCAGGGCCATGCAGACTGCGTGCCAGCTCCACACGGCTTAGTTCAGATCACTGCAGAGATGCCGACGCTCCCAGAACTCACCCACTTGTACGGGTAACGTCCAGGTTACTGATGCAGGCTTTGTGCTCGTCATTCTGCACACGCGCCCGCTCTGCAGAGCCATAAAAGGTGTGTTGCTGACCACTGCTCGGGTCCCACGGGCACGTTCTGCACCGCCCCAGGGATTGGGCAGGGCACTGCGGGATTCACAGCGACTATGTTAACACGCTAGGTACCTAGAGCACGCAAGCAGGGTCCACCCAGGGGAGCTAGAGTGAACATGCAGCCTGTGGCTTGGGCAGTGAATCCAGCGCCCAGTTGCCTCCTCTCAGACCCTCACTGTGTAGGGGGCGGGCGAGAAGCTGGAGGGGCAGGAGAGGGAAGGTGACAGAGGAGGGAGAAGAGGAGCAGGATCACATCCAGGCCAGAGACTGGCCACGGTCATTAAGGGCCCTACACACCCTAGGAGGGCAGCTTTCCCAGGGCTGATCCTCCCCTTCTGTTTGGGGATAGGGGTCAGGGCAGAAGCCCAGTCCCACCCCTTGGCCATAGGCAGGGAGGGGAAGGAGGTTCTGGTTTCTTGGGGGAGAGGGCGCAGGCAGAGGTTGACATAGATGGAGTTCTACAAGTGATAAAGCTGGCACCACAGCGTGCATCATCTTCTCGAGTAAATAAAGTAGACCCTGCCCAATCACCACACAGCAGCACTGCCCTGAAGCTGCTCAGACGCCAAACCAAGCCCTGATGCTGAGGGCTGGCACTTAGCTAGGATACCGCCGCCCACTGGGCCCCTTTCACATGGCAGGTGGAACGAGGCTGTTTGGGAGGGTGTCCGCGGTGGGTGACACTCCCTGGCCAGCTGCAGTGAGCCGCTAGAAGCTCCAGCACTGGCCCGTTATTGACAAGTGGCCAGGATCCGGCAGACACTGTGATCTCGCCTTTCCGGGGCTTGGGACACAGGGCGGGACTTGTTTGCACGTAGTGAGGGTGTGTGTGGGGGGAGAACAGTAGGCTGCTGGCCAGACAACTCTCCAGTTCTGCTCTCGGGATAAGCAAGGGTAGGTTAGCAGCAGCCTGCAGCCTCTGGTACCGAAAGGGGAGGTTTCGATACATGACCCTTCCTCAGAAGGCAGGTGGGAGAGCTAGCAACATGCCTGCTCCGAGCTCCTTCTCCAGGATCTATGGGGCAGAGGGTCCCATGGATTTCCTTATCCTAGGCACGGAAGAGTTAACAGCTTCCCTGGCATCACACCGCAGGGAGATACATGATCTCAGCAGCACTGCCTAGATCCAGCCAGCCAGCTCTATCATCCGTTGCTTCTACAGCCCTTCTTCCCAACCGCTCTACAAACACACATCACTGTCAATCAGCACAATCAGGGCAAAAAAGAAGTCAGGCCAGTTAAGGGGGCAACGCCCCACACTCCCAGGAACTGCCAAGCCCAGGCAAAACAGAGAGGAGCCCAGTGCTGAAGGTCGTGTTGTACAGAATCAAATCGTCCCCACTTCAAAGCAGAGAATCCTCACAAGGCGCTTTCACCCCACAGCCGTCGATCTACCAGAGCCCTGCAACGAGATCTGGCCTAGCTCAGAGCATGAGCAGGAAATGTCTCCAGGCAACAAGTCCTGCACTTGCTTCTCCTCTAGCTGAAGAGTCTCCCCCCACCCCTCTGTGACTTCTTCCTCAGAGGCCGAGGAGGCGGTGCAGAGGGTCGGCTCCTTGGCATTTGGTACCTGACGTGGTCTGGAGGATGCCCCGACCTGCATTTCCAGCTCTCATCCACCAGGGAGAGCACCACAGCCAGAGAAGCGGTGCCCCTGGCCTGCTGAGTGTGGCCTTAAGCAGGGGCTCGCTCTCCTGTTGAGCAGCAGGTGCCCAGGGACACAGCAGCCTTCCTGCTGGGCTAGTCCCACTAAGGAGAGTGAGCATCTGCAGGCCATTGGCTCACTCGCCCGCAGGGGAACCTGAGCGGACAGGTCTAAGCTACGGGGACAAAGCAGCAGGAGCCCAAAGAGCCAGTGGTGAGGAGCCCTGGCCAGCTGTCTCCCCACATTGCTTTATTGTATTGCATTGATTCAGAGACAATCCTACATCCATGCAAAGAGACTATGGCTACAGTAAAGTCACATACGTAACAGGAGCCCGGCTTGGTTTTTCCCTTCTCATCTCCTTACCCTTGGGGTTCAGGTGGGGGGTGTTGAGAGCATGAACAGGACATCAGCACTTTGCCTTGCCCAGGTTCCCAGCTAGGGACCCCCAGGGAAACCCTTTCCACAGGCTTCCAAACATAATTGGAGGGACATGGCTGCTGGGGAGAATACCAGCTGGCACTGTGAGTGCTTTCCACCGTCCAGGTGCTGGAGCCTCAGCACCCCACGAGGCAGGGGAGTTAAGTGCCATCCCACGCTCCAGCGGGGGGACACGAAGCAGAGGGGAGTGATTTGCCCCAGGTCACGCAGTCAGCTGGTGACCAAGCTGAGATTGGAACTCAGGAGCCTGGCTCCCAGCCCTGGGCTCCACACACCAGACTGCGCTGCCTCGGGGAGATGACGGGGGAGCTGGGTTTAGGCATCGTTTACGCCCATGTTCTGCATTCGCCCTTCCAGGACACTATCGCCACCAGCTGGTTTCTTTTTGCTTCCTTCGTGCTGCTTCTTCTGTTTCTTGAAAGGTTCCTGGTCAATGGGAGCAGGTTTCACAAAGGGGATCATTTCCTTCAGCCCTGCCGAGAGAGACAGGCAGTTACCCATGGTGAGAGTGGGCCAGGAACTTTGCTCTCCTGGCCTGAGAACCATTCCCCTTTACATCACCAAGGAAAGTCCTGCCCAGAAGCCCTCATTCCTCCAGTCCCCACAGCCACAACCTTTCCTCCCCCATCCCCCCCGCTGGCTTCCTGCTCGGAGGGCTGGGTTGAGAACTTGCAGAAGAGTCACATGGGAAGCAGTGGGGCCGGGGGGAGAAATCCAGGAGAGATATTAGCGCTGGGAAGGAATGAGCAGACTGGACTTGCTCCAGGCCAGAGTCCCCCCTCGCCCTGCCTCTCCGGTGCTAGAACCCCTCTCCTACACTACCAGGCGGGGGAGGAGACAGGAAGAGGTGGGTCAAAGCATAGAGCAGGGGTGCCACGTGAAGGGGTTTCCGAGGTGTACCTGGCGGCATGAAACCCTTCAGTTTCTCTGGCACGACGATGCCGTCCTGTGTCTGGTAGTTCTCCAGGATGGCACAGATCGTGCGGGTCGTGGCACACATGGTAGCATTTAGCATATGGACAAACTCCACCTGCAAGGACAAAGCCAGTGACCCAGCGAACAGGGCTCGTGAGGAGCCCTCGCCAAGGCCCACGGGGTGCACCCCACAGACACACCAGCAGGCTAAGGAGCTGCTTCCCCTCCCCCAGAGGGGAGACCGATGCATCATTGACCAGGGAGCACAATGGGAGGCACCACAGCAGCATTTCCAAATCAAGATTTCAGTTTGGAGCCAAAGTATTTACATATCTGAATTGCTGTCCCAACTCACTCAGAGTTGTCCCTGGAAAATTTAGGTGAAAACTGAAGAGGGGGTAGGGGGAGGAGGTTCCCATCAAAATTTTCTGCAGAAGACACCTCCCCACCCCCAAATTTTCTGACCAGCTCTAACTGGGACCCAGCAGAGAGGATGGAGTGGCTGGTGCCCAGGGCTGCTCAGCAAGGATCTCGCCCTTTGGAAGGAGGGATGTGCTCTCCCAGAATGGAACACTGGGCTGGCAAGGAACACAGCTCTTCGCTGTGAGGGGGAGAGCGAGGACGCTGGAGGAAAGATCCCAGCACGGAGAGCAGCTAGCCAGGCAGACACTGAGCATGCAGCAGCAGCAGCAGAAGCCTGGGAGGTAACTGCTCCGAGATGGGTATTCAGCTGCCCCAGGATGCACACGGAGAGTAAAAGGGAGGTACTGAAATGCCACCTACTTTGTCCATCATTTTCTTGGTCTGCCCGTAGCGGATCCGCAGGCGACGGGCCTGGTAGTCTGTGCAGTTGGAGCAGGAGACCAGCTCCCGGAAGGCGCTCGACCCTGGGAACCAAGCCTCGATGTCCAGCTTCTTACTGGCAGCATGGTTCAGGGAGCCTGTGAGAGCGGGAGGCAGGTACTTGGGCTGGCTGGCAAGGCAGCAGCTGCATGGTAGCAAGGAGAATGCGCCGAATGCTGCCTCCAACCCAGCAGTGGCTTTGCAGGGACAGAGGGCAAAGCCCCCCCTGCTAAATTACTTGCCCAACTGCTGCGCTCTGGTTTCACCACAAACGATTACGGGGCCTAGAGACCCCGGTGACAGGCACCTTAGAAACCCCCGAGACACAGGGCCATAGTGAAGACTAGTCCTTAGGGTTCTGCAGGACTCTAGGCAATGAGGATTCTCCTGGAAGAGGAGGATCTAGGGCTGATTCTCTTCCAGCCCCCACTCTGCCACTGCTCCGGGGTGGGCCTTGGAGCGTCAATTCCTGCTGGACGACCCTCTGGCCCATCTCGCACTCAGAGTGGCTCCTGGGCTGGGCTTCCCTGTTCTCCCCTTCCTATGCCAGCTCCTCAGGGGAGAAGGAGCCTGGCCAGTGAGCAGGGACCGGACAGGTGATCAGACCTACCCGACACGAATGCCATTCCCACCCAGCCCCACTCTGGATGTACTTTATCAGCTCCCCTTCCCACTCCCTAGTGCAGTGCAGCAGCTCCGGGGCACAGGGCCCGTGCAGAGAACCTGTAGTGCCCTCCCCTCTCGGTCCCTTGTTTTAAAGAGGGATGAAGGCTGAATAAGTGAACTGTGAGAAAGAGCCTCAGCACACCAACCGCTGCACAGCAGCCTCCAGGATCTGCCGGGTGACGTCTGCTCCAAACTGCCGCCTGCCAAGGGGACCCGCCTCATTAGCCACCTGCCATTGCTAACAACAAAGGCAACGTCAAGCCAACGCGCCAAGCCTTACAAGAGACAGGAGCGTCGTGCCCGGCTCTCGCCCAGCTCTTCCAGCTCATACGGGGTTACAAGGCATTCGGCCTGGGCGGGCCTTCTGAGAAACCAGGGGCACCGCCATATTGAGGCACAGCCAGATGACGGAGGCCAGGTCTACACTGCACAGTCATGTCATGTCATGTGTGTGTACCGTACTACCAGCCAACAAAGCTACACTGACAAACCCCCACAAGAGGGCTTCTGCTGACCCCCTCGGGGAGGTGGTGTCACTCTGCCAACAGAAGAACTCCCACAACCTGGCTCGTCCATATCGACGGTAGGGGGTTTTGCCAGCACAGAGCCAGTAGGCAAAGCATCTGTCAGAGCTAACGGGCAGAAGGGGCCGCCAAATCGTGTGACCTCCTGTACATCACAGATCCCCCAGTGTAGACACGGCCTTAGCAAGAGGAGCTTCAGGCTCAGATTCCCGGCTAAGGCTGGTTCAAGCCACACCTTAAGCGTTCGATCTCTCCCCTCCCTGCTGTCACTCAGCTTGCCTCTACACCAGCCAGAAGGGGCCGTGGGAGCACGCGGCATGAACCTGCTTTCTCTGCAGCACCTCGCCCCCGCTGGCCTGGGAGGAGACAGGGACCAGAAACCAACCCCCTGGCACCCGTATTCCTGAAGCATGTAGGAGCCCATTCAGGGCCCCATTGCTGTATGTTAGCTCAGCACCTCGAGAGACAACAAGGGGAGCAAGACAGCTGGGGGGTGGGGAAAGCACAAGGTAACGGTGATGGCGTAGCACGTGGATCAAACTGACAGCCTCGGCCCAGCAGTGCCTAACCAACACTCCCGCAGCTTTCAAAGTGGCCTGCCCCGGACTCCCCTGCGTGGCCACGCGGATGCTGCTAGCAGATCACAGCAGTTCCTTCCCCAGAGGAAGGGACGAGCCATTTCAGACTCAATACAAGTCAATGATTAGCTTTTCCCAAGTGAGCTCTCTATCCCCCCAAGATTGCTCTGACCATGGCTAGGCAGGGCACTACCCGGAGCTGGGGCACAGCCACTGCAGTGTATGTCCCTGAAGTGTTACTGCACAGTGACCACCAAGGAAACGGGTCACTTTGGGCTCCTTCCCAACCACGCCAGCCACAGCTTCCAGCAGGCCGTGGGACAACGGTGCGCAGAGGCTGGGCCCAGGGCCCATTGCGCAGAGTGCTGTACACAGTCTAACCAGAGGCACAGAGGGGCGGGGCTTGCCCAAGCTCACCCACAGGTCAGAAGCCGAGCCAGGACCAGAGCCAGGGCTGGCTCCTCCGACACTGCCCTGCCCACTCGCCTCCTGTCTTGGCCTCTGTCCTTCGATGGCAGGCTGGTCCTGTCACATTACCCCTACAGAGAGGAGCGTGTGCACCCCGGACCAGGAGAGCCAAGTTCCGTACCTGAGACAATATTGACGATGTGGTAAGGAATGCCCAGCGACTGGTAGAACTCCTCAGCAGTCGCGATCATTTCATCAAACATCTCCCACGACTTGTTGTCATGAGGCGACGCAAAGACAAACTGCTCAATCTGGGGGGGAGGAGAGAGAAGCTGCTAACCATGCGCAGAGGGTCGGACTGCACGTCTTAGTGTGCTGCTGCTCAGAAGTGGGGCAAGGCCCAGGAATGGTGGATTCAGAGAACGGGAAACAGAAGACAAGGAGATTATTGCAGTAGGGAATGTTTTCTCCAATGTCCGTCTCATGGAATTCCAGTGTACCAAACCGACAGTGATGGGAAATGACAGCAGGCCTGGAAACTGCTAGCAATTTATACTGACAGACCCCTAAAGGAGCCAAAAGGACCTTTGCAGTCTCACAAATCTGTAACTACTTTACTCTTTACTAGGAAGAGGCCAGCAGCAGCACACCGTCGTCGTCGTCCCCCCGTCCCCCCCGACAGGGCTTTCTGGAGTCACTCTTGTTCTGAGGATATTGAACCTGCAGACCCCCCTCAGATCACGCAGCGAGGGGGCTCTGCAGCTCCCCTCTGCTCCAAGGTATTAATTACTCATTTTCCCTTCAAATATCCTACACCAGGGAGGAAAGACCCCGAGCCCATTCTTATCTACACGCATCCTGCAAACATTTCCCAGCTAACTGGCTAGCAGCGCATCCCTTTACCTTTTCAAACTGGTGCACCCGGAAGATGCCTCTGGTGTCACGGCCGTGCGAGCCAACTTCCTGCCTGAAGCAGGTGGACAGCCCAGCATATCTGATGGGCAGATCCTCTGGCTTCAGCCACTCATCCCTGTGCAAAGCTGCAATTGGCTGCTCAGAGGTAGCAATCAGGTACTTCTCATCGACGGAGCTGTCCTCTGATTTCTCACTACCCTTGCCAATGACCTGGAGACAGGGGTTGAACAGCACTCTGTCAGCGTACCAGAGCAGAACACACATCTATGGATATGTGCAACAGCCTCAGCAACGCAGACCTGGGCCCCAGGAATAGCAAGAGCCACAGGCTATAAGGATCCTTTGCCATGGCAAACACTAACGGAAAACTGTACTTGGCTTGCCGGCATCAGGACGCACAGGCCCTTCCCTGCAGCTTACCTTGTAAAGCTCCTCATCAAACTGACTGAGCTGAGCCACCTCCTGCATCACCTCTTTCCTCATGAAGAAGGGTGTGTAGATAGGGGTGTATCCCTTGCTGAGCAGGGTCTGCAGTGCATACTGGATCAGCGCCTGCTCAAGGAAAACCAGAGCACCCTACAAACACAAGACAAGCCTCTCAGGTCACATGAAGGACTAATAGCTCGCATTCTAGAGGTGCTGAGTGCATGCAACTCCTGTCCTGTGTGCTGAGCTCCTCTGATGACCAGGCCAGAAGTGCCGACAACAGCTCAGCTTAGAGAACGGAGCCAAAAACTAGGACAGAAAAAGGAGTCCAAACCAATGGTACCTGAGGACAAACAACGGTGATGGGCTTACCCCATGCAAGTCTTGGTCCAAAATGTTTTATACACAGCCATGACATGGTGCGTCTTGAGCTGAAAACATGCTTAGCAACAGCAGCAGACATGTAGCACTAGTCATACTACCACTAGCCCAGTCTGACACCCTTTGATTGTGGCACATGCAGCTGTCTTTAAAAAGCTAATGCAAGGCTGAACTCCACCAGTCGTGCAGAGGCTCCCTCTGCCTAGTACACGATCAGCACCAGAAAATGCACTTGTGCCCACTGCAGGATTAGAGGGAGGTACAGCACGAATGGCAAGAAAGCAGCAGATCTCTGCCACAAAGCCAGGTGGTTTGTTCTATGACTGTCTGATTCCTTTTCCTGCGTCCCAGAACCAGGAAGGTTTGGGGCTCGGGGCTCTCACCTTCAGGAAGTACCCTCTGCTTCCAGCTACTATGGCCCCCTTTTCTCCCTCGTAGCCATCCACCATCACCACCAAGTCCACGTGGGAGTACTTCTTCCTCACCGTGCAGTCTCCCCAGATCCTCTCCACTCGGTTATCTGCATCCTGCATGCAAGGCGAGATGAGGAAAACAAGGGCTCACTTGGAAGTCTCCTCTCACACCTGCTCCCGCCAGGCCAGGCCCAGCGCGGGGTGTAGAACCCTGGGCCAGTGTGTTCTGCGGAAGGCAGGTAAGGAGTGAAGAGGGAGTGGTCAGGCCCACATTCCTCTCCCTCCCTTTCCCCACTAGGGTCAGTGCTCAGGCCTCAGGCATCTCCCAATGGAGAGCATCAATACTTGTCTGAGCGCTTGCCACAGCTGTTACTGGACTCAACCCGAGGGACTTCCTCACCTTGGGATTGGCTCTGCAGTCTCCATAGCGACTAAATCCAGGCAACTGACAGACACAGCTCGGAACCCTAATGCTGATCTCTGCCGGCAGCATATTGTGATGTCACTTGGCTGCTGGCCCAGCCCAATTGTATTCCTGGAGTTAAACATTCTTGCAGGGTGAATGCAATGGGCAAGGGCAGATCCCAGCATTTGGCTCTGCCTAAGTTTCCCATGTATGCACTAAACAATGGCGGAGAGTTCCACACTGGCTGAGCGGGTCTTTGTGTTCAGTGAGCTCCTTCGCTGCAGGACACCCTGTCTTGTAATGCAGATTTCATTCACTCCCTACCCGATCTCAGCAACCCCTCACAACAGGGACCTCGCTGACTGTGTCTGCGGTCACTTTGATGTGCTGTGCACGGCTGTTTCAAGCTGACTGTACGTTACTTCCCAAAACCTGCCAGAGACATCGTCTACACAGAGGGGATGCGTTTGGCTCCTACCTCGTCGTTGCTGATGGGCACAGAGGGGTGGAGGAGGTTTCCAATTTCTCGGAGGCTTTCAAACCGCTCCGCCTCCAGTTTCACACGCTCGGCGTCACACTTCAGGATGGCTTCGTCAATGAGAATACGGACTTTCTTAATCTGGGTTACCTGAAGACCCTGTTACAAACAAATCACTGGGCATGTCACTATACAGCTTAAACAACAGGGAAAATGAGCATTATGCTCGTGAAAAGGGCCAAAGAGTTTTTTTAAGTAGCGCAAACCACTCTGATCTTTGCCTAACCAGCCTGGCTTTTGCAGAGGTAAATCACGTTTCACTAATCAAACAGACTTTGCTGAATATGTCAATAAAGTATTGGATAAAGGAGAACCAGTTGACAATTTATTTAGGCTGTCAAAGGACTTTGACAAAGTCCCTCACAAGAGGCTACTACAGAAGCTAAGTCATCACAGAGTGAGAGACAAAGTACACCTCTACCCCGATATAAAACTGTCCTCGGGAGCCAAAAAAATCTTACTGCGTTATAGGTGAAACCGCGTTATATCGAACTTGCTTTGATCAGCCGGAGTGCGCAGCCCCCTCCCCCCCCCGCTGCTTTACCGCGTTATATCCAAATTCATGTTATATTGGGGTAGAGGTGTATTGTCATAGATCAAAAACCGGCTAAGAGGCACGAATCAGAGTAGGAATAAACAGTTAGTTTTCATCATGGCAGAAGATGAAGTTGCCTTAAAGTTTCTCATTAGGCCCACCATTACTTCATGTATTTATTAGTGATCTGGAAACGGGGGTGAGCAGTGAGGTGCAGATGACACTAAGTTATTTAGGTCAGTCCAATCCAGAGAGAACGGTGAGGAACTTCGGAGGGACCTAATCAAGCTAGGGGAATGAGCAGCACAATGGCAGATGAAGCTAAATGTTGATAAATGCCAAGTACTGCACTTGGGATGGAATAATTTGAACTACTCATAAACCTTACAAGTTTCTAAATTCACTAGATCAACTCAGGAAAGGGACCTGGGCATCACTGTAGCCCACTCAATGGAGACCTCTGCTCAATGTGCAGCTGCGGCCAAAAAGCAAATAAAATCTTAGGATGCAAAAGGAAAGGGACGGGAATCATACGGGAAATATTGTGATGCGATTACATAAATCAAGTGTGCCTCCTTTAGAAAACCGTGCGCCGTTCTGGCAATCGCATCTCAAAAAGGAGGATTAAAGGGGTTCAGAGAACGGCAACAAAAATGATTAGGGCAATGGTAAAACTGATCTGAAGAGAGATTGATGAGACTAGGATTGTGACTTTAGGAAGGGGGGGAATAAGAGGAGCCATGAGTAAGTCTATAAAACTAATGACTGGTTTAGAGAAGGGAGATCAGAAGCTTCTGTTCTCCCTGTCTCACAACACAAGAACAAAGGGACATGCAAAGAAACGGAGAGGTGGTAAATCCACAACTAATACAAGGAAATATCTTTTCATGTGTGTGATTGGCAATGAGTTCCATAGTTCAAAGGACGTTAAGGCCAAAATCTTAAGATTAAAAAAGGGACTGAACACATATCTCTATGGATAAGAATATCTGGCTCTAATAGTGGATACTGTTGAATGTTGAATTTTGGACACAATAATATTCCTCATGCTTGAGTGTTTCTTGTACCTGTCTCTAAAGCATCTGGTGCTGGCCACTGCTGGCAAGCGAGATACTGACTTAGCTGGACCAGGGGGCTGATCCCGTCTGACAATTCCTGTATTCACATTTTGGCTGAAAAACGGCACCTCCAGCAGCACAATGCTCCTCGTCTCCAGGCAGAGAAACTGGTTCAGCACAGACTGAGGAAAGAGAACCCCAGACTGAATTGCCAATAGCACTTTGGTGTGTTCCTCAGAGGTGTCCTATTAAAGTATTGTCTCGGCCTGACCCTACCTAGCTAACAAGATCTAACAGATTCACAGCACAGAGTGATTTGGCTGGAGGTCTCTGACTGCAGAAGTACAGAATAGTCAGACTTCAGCCTGGAAGACGGTGAGATAAACAGGAAAGAAAAGGCAGGCGGTCAGTGGTCACTTTTCAGAGTTCCCGCAGCCCCATGAAAGCTGGGGGTGTAACTCACCGCTAAGATGTCAGCAGTGAGGCCATCAAGATTTTGTGCATGTTCTGGTACTGACTCATCATCGCCCATGGGCTCTTTTTTCTGCAAAGGGAAGAATCGAGAAGAACAATGAGCATGCTAAGAACATACGTTGTAAGCAGCGACAAGGGTATGCACTACAGCTGCTGCAATGTGTGGAATCAGGACTGGGAGGAGAGGGCCCAGGAGAGGATCTCAAACTTCATCTTACAAAGCAATCCACAGTATGACACAGAATGAAAATCATGGCTAGATTGTGCAGGGTAGTGGATTCTTCTAACTATAGAATCATAGAATATCAGGGTTGGAAGGGACCTCAGAAGGTCATCTAGTCCGACCCCCTGCTCAAAGCAAGACCAATTCCCAGACAGATTTTTACCCCAGTTCCCTAAATGGCCCCCTCAAGGATTGAACTCACAACCCTGAGTTTAGCAGGCTAATGCTCAAACCACTGAGCTATCCCTCCCCCCTATAACTAGTTATATGCTTTGGCAGTACATCCAACACGTGAACAATTTTCTCAGGTCTATTGATGCAACAACCTTAATTTGACATTGTCAAAAATTTCTATAGACATTTTTCAGGTCATTCACTAAGCAAACTTCTTCCTACTAGAGGTCATCAACTGCAGGAAGATTAGACAGATTACACTGCTTTTCAACAAGACTAGAACAAATAGCACCACATCAGCACTACACTAGCACCATGTTACCAGGGAAGACAGCTGCTATGATTTCATAGCACTCATCTCTCTTACCTTCATTTTCTCACCTATCGTTTTGCTGCACAGGTTCTTCAGTTTGTTCAAGTTGTCTGCACGAAATCTGCCTGGAAAGGAAGCATTGGAGGAAAAAATAAACCAGTGATCTCCATAGTGAAACTACACATTTGCTAGCAGATTCAAAAACCTGTTGAGTTGGTAAGTTATCCCTGTAGGTGATGTATCGCAGACACAAACAGTTCAGATACACAACTCATTCCCTCTTTGCTTCAATTAGCTTTACAGATCTTATTCAGAGAGTTGGCAAAATGGAGAGGAGAAACTTGCCCTGAGCAGGCATTCCATAACCCGGAGGGAAAGAATGGTGTCACAGCGGGAATAGGATTGAGAGATATACAGCTACCCCTCTGAAACCCTCTGCCACAAACTCATTGCATGCCCTTGGGCAAGTCAGTCCCCCTGTGACACCATTTCCCCAGCTATAAAGCAAAAGCAGTACTTCACTACCTCACAGAATCACTGGGTGGCTTAATTCAGACATGCACAGTTCCACTCACCCCTTGAGTGGAAGGTAAACTGTTCACTGTGTCATTAGTTGGAGTGAGGGAGGAAATTTTATGCCTGAGCTGGTAAATTTTCAGGGCTTGAAAACAATCCCTTCACCCCACTGGTCAGCGCAGAGCAGAAAACCCATGGCGAGAGGGGGAGGCAGCTCCTTTCACCCCTCCCAGATTCCAGAAAAAATGTCAGTTTTCACTTAAAACATTTCCAGTTTCTTATGGGGGCTAAGACAGGCTCCCAAATGTTACCATGTACCAGAGCCTACAGAGACAGCTCTAGGGCCTCTGCTCAGCTTTCCCAAGCAGCAGCAGAGTGAAACTGACAAGAGCCTGGTCAGTTTCACTGAAGATATTCAGACCTTTGGGGGAAACAGGAGAAACAGAGAAGAACTAGCTCATTTTCCTCCTCTGCTACTGTGTGGGAAGCTGGAAGCAGCAACAGCAGATGCAGGAACCAGAATGAAGGGCTCATAAACATGAAGATCTGTGGCCAGTTAGAACAGCAGAGACCTAGCCATCTTGGTGTTAGCCAGGGGCATGGGAAAAGGGGAAGAGGAACCTGGCTCTCACCCCACCCCTTAGCCAGGAGGTTCTGCAGCACAGGAACACCAGGAAGTGCCTACTCCCTTCCAGCCAGGGAAGTACAGAGGGAGGCTTGAAACTGATCAGAAACCTGTTAATTAGAGGCAGGTACTAATGCATCCAGGAACTGCATCTTGGCTGGAACCCAAGTGCAGGAGATAGAACAGGATCACACTTGTCACTAGGCTCTAGAGCAAGGGTTCTCAGGAAAAAAAATTTGGTAGCAACTCTTGCTGATGGCCGCATTCACATTTTTCCTAAAATACTTCATTAGCTTTAGGAAAAACAAATAAATATGCACATATACACGTCCAAATCATTGTAATTATTTTACTCCTAGCTAGTAAGTCCCTTGTGAAAAGTGATATTAACAAACATACAAGTATCACTTTTCACAGCAGACTTATTCAGCCCTGCCAAGCCTGGGGACAAATTAAGCCCTGGCTGGGAGGCCTGGGGAGGCAGCTGGGGCTGGAGTCTGAAGCTCTGCCGCCAGAGCCTGGGGCCTGCTGTTGCACAGCCAGAGCCTGGAACTGGAGCCCAAAGCCCCGCGGCCAGAGCCTGCCTCCCTGCCACCCAGGGCTGAAGCCCAAAGCCTGAGCCCCACCGTCCCTGGGAAGGGGGGGAACTCACCAGCTGCCTGCTCCTCCAGCGTTGTGCCTCAGATGTCTCCAGAGGGGGACAGGTCCCAACCCCTGCTGGCACCCCAGCAACTGACACCTAGGCGGTGCACCCAGGAGCAACAGGGAGGGGCTGCTACTTTGCCCCTCTCCCCCACTCACAGCTCAGGAGGCTGTGACTGCAAGAAAAGCCTCTGATGGCCACATTTGAGAAATGCTGCTCTAAAGCAGTTGGTTTCAACTAGGGGTACACGTACCCCTGGGAGTACACAGAGGTCTTCCAGGGGCACATCAACTCATCTAGATATTTGCCTAGTTTTACAAGGGGCTACACAAAAAGCACTAGCGAAGCAGTACAAACTAAAAATTCATACAGACTTGTTTATACTGCTCTATGTACTATACACTGACATGTAAGTACAAGATTTATATTCCAATTGATTTATTTTATAATTATATGGTAAAAATGAGAAAGTCAGCACTTTTCAGTAATAGCGTGCTGTGACACTTTTATATTTTTATGTCTGATTTTGTAAGCAAGTAGTTTTTAAGTGAGGTGAAACTTGGGGTACGCAAGACAAATCAGACTCCTGAAAGGGGTACAGTACTCTGGAAAGGTTGAGAGCCACTGCTTAACAGCCCCGCCCTGGACTTCACTGGTGGGCACGTCCCTCTATCAGCCTCCGGCTGGTCTGTCTAGTACTGTAGCTAATGGGGGTCACACCTTGTAAATACTGGTAACACTTATGCATGGGGGAGGGGGGGGGAGAAGAGGGGACTTAACAGATGTGTGATGTGCTTTGAGATCACTCAACCAGGAAGCTCAGATTTATATTGGTGGCTGATTTAAAAAAATATATATATATATACCAGTAAAAAAATGGATTACAAGTGGTGTCACTGAATGATATTCTTCCAAGGTGCTCTGAATGCTAGGAACATCAGCAGAGAAACCAAAAAGCAAATTCCTCCAGCCCTTCTCTCCCAAATATAAAGTTGCATTCCCAGAGATCTGACAGTGCAAACCGATCGAATAGTGACTACTTTTGATCTGTGGCATGAATGAATCAGTTTCTACACTAATTGCAGCTGGATTGCATCAGACGCATGAATCACCAATCCCCAAGCAGCATTCTGCCAAATAGTGCTCCCCTGATTTAAATGCCAACACACATTCACAGCACAGCTACTGAATGCAGAGGACAGCCACTGCGACACTGCCTTCAGCCCAGAGCTTCACTACAGCAACCTCCTGCCTCACTGTCTGCATTTAAGCAGCGCTGCCCAGAGATGCAAGACATTATACAGTGCATGTTGACAGCAAACAGTGCTGTCTGACAATGTGCATTAACCCAGCCCTCTTTCCATAACAAGGAAAGAGGTTCTTCCACATGAAGGCAACTACATTAAAAGTGGGGTTAAAGACACTTCATTTAGCCAATGGCTTCACATTCTAATAATTACTATTGCTAAAAAAAACCTCAACAACATAAGCTTCTGTATCCTAGAAATAGTGGCCTCTTTTGCAGATTCCCAGAGTGATCTGTCTCCCATTACAACTACATAAATTCATTAGCTACCATATTTACTCAACAAATAGGTGATCTTTAAATGGATCAATAAGTAACCCACAAAACATGAGGTTTCAGATTAGAAAGATCCCCTTGGCTAGTCTCAGTCCATGTGACATTCTCCTAAATCAGGCTCTGATTTACTTCTCTCTGGTCACAGCTCCAGGACCAGAGCTGGGAAAAGCTTACTGGTCCCGAGAACACCTGTACTGGTCTGGCAAAGCATTTCCAGGATTGGTGAACCATGACATATCAGACCCTAAAACAGGGGTTCTCAACCTTTTTCATTCTGAGGCCCCCCAAACATGCTATAAAAACTCCACAGCCCAGCTGTGCCACAACGTTTTTTCTGCATATAAAAGCCAGGGCTGGTGTTAGGAGGTAGCAAGGGGAACTGCCCAAGGCCTCACACCATAGGGGGCACTGTGAAGCTAAATTGCTCAGGCTTTGGTGTCAGTCCTGGGTGGTGGGGCTTGGGGCTCCAGGCTGCAATCCTGCATGGCTGGACTTCGGCTTTCTGCCCTGGGCCCTAGTGAGTCTAATGCCAGCCATGCTTGGTGGCTCCCCTGAAACCTGCTTGTGGCCCCCCCTGGGGGCCCAGGACCCCTGGTTGAGAACCACGGCCCTAAAAGTCACATAATTCTTACTATTCTTCCCACCCCAAACTTCACTTATGACATAGCCACCAGTAATCTCAGGAACTGCTGAAGTCAGAAATTTCTAATTACTTATTACTACAGGACTCAGGGGCTATAGTGCTGGTTTGACTGGCTGCAGAAATCATGTGGAATTGAAGCGGGGTGAAACAGAACAAAACTGTCATTGTGCAGGCTGGATTTCAAGGTCAGGTAACCCGCCGGAGACCTGAGCGCATGCTCCACACCCTTACGAAGGCAGCAACAATGAAAGGCCCAGATTATAGAGGGTCCAAGCACAGCAGCTCCACTGACTTCAATCTGCGCAGCTCTGCTGGCTCGGGGAACACTGTGCCCAGCTCGGCCCCAAAGGGCTCTCAGCTGCTGGGGGCATCACTGCCTGCTCACCCTGCGGACAAAGGGACCCAGAACAGCCCTGCCTCGCTATGGGCACAATCCTGCGCTGACAGCCACTGTCACCCTCACAGCCTGCAAAAGTGAGGGGGGGCTGAACGGGGCTATGGAGATGCAAGGGCTGGCCCACACCCAGAGGTCAACAGCAGGTGGCCCACACCCAGAGACCCCTCCCCCCCTGCAAGGGGGGCCGCACCCAGAGCCCGGGGGGGCCCCTCCCCCCCCACTGCAAGGGGGTCCCACTGGCTCCAGGGGAAGGGCCAGTTCGCGCATGCGCACCGCCCTGCCGCGGACCGCATCTAGCAGGGACCCGCTCCCCGGCCGGCCGGCACCTACATCGCCGCCATGCCCCGTCCGCCTCCACCAGCGCGTCCACCAGCGCCGGGTCCTTGAAGCGCTTGATCTGCGTGTCCCGCACGCGGCCGGGGTCCCCGCCCTTGTCGGCGCGGAACAGGTCCAGGTCTAGCACCATCGTGCCGACGGCGAGCAGGCTGAGGGGAACGACACGTCGGCACTGCGCAGGCGCGGCAATGAGGAAACGAGTGACAGCGGAACGCGCAGATCCCGCCGGAAACGGGATGCAGGGCGCATGCGTAGGAACAACAAACTGGCAGTACAAGTGCTCAGTACGCGTGCGCAGCTTTGCGGGGGAGGGCTAGAGCGCACCCTGCCGGCGCGCTGTAGGCTCGCAGGGGCGCCAGCTGCAGCCTGCCCGCAGGCAGCCCCGCCCCGCCGGCCTTGTCCCGCCCCGGGAGCCACTGCCGGGGCCGGCTGTGGGCAGTACGTGGGGGCGGAGGTGCTGGAGTAATTTGTACAGCGGGGGGTGCTGAGAGCCATTGGACCAAACTGCAAACCCGGGATGTGCAGCAGCCCCCCAGCACCCCTGCATGGGGTGGGGTCCGAGCGCATTGGGCCTGGTGTGATGGGCTGGAGCCTGGTGACTCCAGGGGTAAAACTCTCCTGGGCACGTGACCTCAGCCAACTTTCTACTTGCACAAAACTGAACAGGTTGTCTGTGGGCGAGGACTGGCCTGCCTCCCAAGGCCTGTGAAAGCGGGGGATTGTTGTCCAAGATGGGTTGTAGATCACTGATGATGCGTTGGAGAGGTTTTAGCTGAGGACTGTAGGTGATGGCCAGTGGAGTTCTGTTGGTTTCTGTTTAAGGCTGCNTGGCTTGCCAACTACAGAACCAGTTTCTCCTCCCTTGGTGTTCACACCTCAACTGCTAGAAGAGGGCCTCATCTTCCCTGATTGAACTAACCTCTTATCTCTAGACTGATTCTTGCCTGCATATTTATACCTGCCTCTGGAAATTTCCACTACATGCGTCCGACGAAGTGGGTATTCACTCACGAAAGCTTATGCTCCAATACGTCTGTTAGTCTATAAGGTGCCATAGGACTCTGTCACTTTTTACATGATAATTATTGTTTTCCTTAAAGCCCCAGCTCCTGGGGTCAAGTGGATCTGTGATGATTTCAGCCTTTATTCTTAAAGAAAAAGTACGTTTCTAGCCCTCATGGCTGTAGAGAAAGCTTCAAAATGTGATCCCCAGTGCACCCTAAAGGCTAAAAAAACAGAAGGCAAATAAAAGAAACATCAAATCAGGGGCAATGGATTCTTCCTACACGTGGGGGAGCCCCAAGGCCCCACCGCCTCCATGGCTCCACCTCTGCCTCTTCCCCCCTGAGGCCCCACCCCCCAGCCAAGCTGGAGCCGGGCCAAGGAGCCCGGACCCCACCTCCTCCAGGGTGGGGGGGCCCAAGAGCAGCCCCTGGCCCATGTCCCTCCCACAGGCTCCCCCTCTGGGCAGGGGGAGGGTCTGTGGCTCCCCACAGCTGCCCACAGGGCTCTTAGCCAGCCCAGCTCCAGCTTCCGGCCAGGCCATGGTAAGAGCCACTTGGGCAGCTGTGGAGAGCCACGGACCCTCCATCTGCCCTTGGCGGGGAGCCTGGGGGGCAGAGACACAGGCCAGGGGTGCTGTCAGGCCCTCCAGCCCCAGGCAGGTGGAGGGTCTGCAGCTCCCACAGCTCTCCCTGGGCCGCTCTTTTCTGGGCCAGGCTCCAGCTTCTGGCCTAGCCAAGGGGCAGGGCCTTGGGCGGGGTGGGGAGGGGAAGAAGAGGGGAAGGGGGCCAGGCCTGTAGTGAAAAGTGGGAGGACGATGGCCTCTTGGCCCCCCTACTCTGCTGCCCCTGCATCATCTATTATTTTGACATAATCTCATGATTTTAAAGCTAATCTCATGATTTTTGAATTTTTGGGGTTGGCAATACTGGGTCGTGTAGGAGAGTTAAAGGGACATGGCTGACACATAAACGATCCCCTGCCAAGTACTATGTGAGATCACTAAGTGGGAAGGCTGCAGGCAAGAGGGGTTTGGTGTTTTCCATCGCTCCTTTGACAGCACCTTGTGTCTAGTCAGTTTTGCTCTTTTCCCTGTATAGTCCAGGAGCAAGAGCACAAGCCTGCAACTGAGCATGTCTCACCTGAGCAGCCCCACAGCCTTCAGTGGGACCCCACCCGGGCCTAGAGTTACACATGTGCTTCAAAGTTTGCAGGCTCGGGGCTTAGCTCAGCGTCCCAGGCTGTTTGTGTGGGTCTCTTACCCAGCATTAAAAAGCTGATGAAAAGTTGACTGTAAAACCCCACACATTGGCAGGGCCATGCAGCTGCGGGGGTTTTAGTGCATGGAACCACTTTTAACTCTCTTTTATAAAAGCATTGGGCATAAGAGTTGACAGGGCCCCTTGAACATGTGTGATACTTAGGTCTCGCCTACAAGGGCAGTTTGACTGGTCTCATCACACCAATACACCCCTGAATAACAGTGAGTGCTACACTGGGATAATTGTACTCATGTTGTTGCCTGTCTCTGAGTCCCCAACAATGTCACACTCCATGTGGCCAAGTACTTAGTAGGAACCATTTCCCTTCATAATCTAATCAGAACATGACAGAAAAATGGCCATCCCATCACCAGCCCATCACTGTGGCCATGGGACATACGAATCAGGGGGGCTACGTGGTTGGACAAGCAAAGGGACGCCTCACTCTCATGGCTGTACAGCACACATCGCTGCAGACAAACAATTGCAAGAGGAAAACTAATAAAAAGCCACTGAATCAGCAAATGCAAAATTCAGTAAAAGCATGCTTTCGCTGTGGATCCCCCAACATCTTGCAAGCTACACAGGAT
This sequence comes from Platysternon megacephalum, assembly GCA_003942145.1. NCBI lineage: Eukaryota > Metazoa > Chordata > Testudines > Platysternidae > Platysternon > Platysternon megacephalum. The sequence continues at coordinate 1,302,874 of QXTE01000258.1, read as the reverse complement.
GTCCAGTAAAAGTAGCTCAGTGCAATCATTGCAAAAAGATTGGGCATTTTGCTAAAGTATGTCGCAGTAGCCAGTTCAATCAACAGGTGCATGCAGTTGCTGTGCTGAGTGTGGACAAAATCACAAGTGCACTGTAAACGTTTCCGCCATACCCTCAGGCAAATCACACTCTATTCAGCTAATGTTGGAAACGGGCTCAGCAGTATCTATACTACTTGATTCCATTTATTTGCATTACTTTAAAGATGTGCCTCTTACTGAACCCAAACTTCAGTTGGTGTGCTATTTGAAAAACCATCTTCCAGTACATGGCTGCCTGCCAGCAATAGTTACTTTTGGTGATTGCTGTGTAACTGCAGAGTTCTACATTGTCCACAAAGGCACTCCTATCCTTGGCAGAGATTTATTGGCTGCTTTAAATTTCAGGGTAGTTAATGGATGAATTGATCTTCCTCAGCAAAGCACTCTTGCGGTACACACACCAGTTTCAGCTGGGACCCAACACCAGGTTGAGGAGAAACTCGGCTGTGCTTATGGGTTTCTGCATAAAGTTAAAATGCGGAATAATGTGATGCCTGTACGACAGAAATTACGGCGCTTACCATTTTCAGTAAGGGAAGCTGTTTCAGAGGAACTAGAAAACTTGTTCAAAATGACATTATTGAAGAGATTAACTCCTTGGAATGGGTTTCACCTATAGTGGTGACGCAGAAGAAGGGTGGAGGCATTCGCCTTTGTGTGGACTTAAGGGAGCCAAATAAAGCTATTGTGATTGACAGCCATCCTCTTCCTCACATAGAAGAAGTATCTGCAGAACTCCGTGGAGCAAAGATGTTTTCTACTCTTGATTTGCAGAGCGCATACCACCAGGTTATGTTGCATGAAGACAGCAGAGACCTCACAGCATTTATTACACGAGGGACTATTTCATTTTAAACGTGTTCCATACGGTCTCGCATTAGCCCCAAGTGCCTTCAAAAAAATTATGTCATTGATTCTGAAGAATCAACATGGAGTTCAGTGCTATTTGGATGATATTATTGTGTTTGGAAATACTACTGAGGAGCATGACAATAACCTGCAGTCTGTACTAAACTCCACCAGCAAAGCAGGCCTCACGCTCAATAGGTCCAAATGCAAATTTAGACAAACTGAACTCTCCTTTCTGGGGCATACAATTTCACAGGCTGGACTAAAACCTGATCCCATCCTCGTCGCCAAAATGTTGTATCAAGCAGGCAAGGTACTAACGAACTTCAACAGGACTTTATTTTTACAGTGGAAACCTCTTTACCAAGCTGCTGCTGCACTCTCTGTAACTCTCACTCAGCCTCCTCAACTCCTCCCTGCTCCTTCCTGTTTCCTGTCCTTTCAGACTCCCAACAGCCAGTGCTCCCAGTTCTACTAATTACAAGCACATCTAAACACCACAAAACCCCCGAGCTGCTTGTGTGCGTTGTGATTCTTCCATGGGAGGCAACCCAGCCTCTTTTCTCTCCCCATAGGTCAGAGGGAGAATTACGAAGATGATGGCACAGTTAACGAGGAACGTCATTACTTTGGCAATGGTTGGCAAGGAATGACGGCGTGTCTGTACCCGCACAAAGCAAGGCTGGCACAGGGCTTTAGCTGAGGCAGCTCAGCGCTCTCTGACTTCAAAGGAATATATGGAATAGGTCACCTGGTCTTGTGCCCAGTGGTAGAACTGACTAAAGTGGCAATTACCGCTGCCTACCCCCCCCCCCTCCCGCCCAGAGACAGGGTGTGCAGAAAGCAGCACAAACAAATCATCTTTCTCTGAAGTCTGTTTCTAGGACAGGGATTCTTGTTTAAACACATCCCCCGTTGTGTGGTATGGCAGAAGAGACCTGTTCTGAACTGCACATGGTATAAACTGCCCTGTGCTCATTCCGGGCCGACTCCTAGTTCACTTGCACCACTGACAACCAGGGCCGCCCAGAGGATTCAGGGGGCCTGGGGCAAAGCAATTTCGGGGACCCCTCCTGTAAAAAAAAGTTACAATACTATAGAATACTATATTCTCGTGGGGGCCCCTGCAGGGCCTGGGGCAAATTGCCCCACTTGTGTGTCCCCCCCACCCGGGCAGCCCTGCTGACAACCGGGGAATAGAATCAATGGAGTGAAACTGGCAGAGTGGAAAAGGAGAATCAGACTCTTTATTTTCCTCCCATGGAGTTGCTTCAAACTGAAATGATTCTAACCTGAAAGACAAATCCACACAGTTGCTTGGAAAGTTAAATACGCCGGCATCACCAGTGCCCTGAAAGCAGCATGAGCTTGTCAGCGGTGACTGTTTGTGGGCTCCAAAAATACAAGTGCTCAGACGAATGCAGGACTTGGTCGGACTATGAGCGATAGGCCCAGGGTGTGATGAGAGATTATTACTTTTGCAACTGTCGTGCCCAGGAGCCCCAGTCATGCATTGGATGCCATTGTGCCAGGCGCTCTGCAAACAGAGCCAGGCCATCCTGCATCAATGGCAACGACCTCCACGGAGAACCTGAAGGCAGCAGCTGGTGCTAGTGAGAATTTTGGGCCCGCTTCATGCCTGCATTGACCAGCAGTTGAGTGGTGCTGCGCTTGGCCTGGTGAACAGAACACATGCACATGGGTTTAATCATTCACACACTGAGTAACGTTACTGCTGCTCCTTTACCCAACTAGGGACTGTGCTGCCAACTTACTGGCAGCTCATGTTCCACGCTCAGGGCTTGAGTTCTGCTGCGGTTTTACATCAGTGTAACTCCACTGCAACCCAGGCCGGCGTGAGACTAGAGTCACCTCCGAGATCACCAGCATAAGAGCAGAGTAGTGCACTGGAGAATCAAGCCCCTAGCTGGCATTAAAGGAAGCCGAATGCACTAGCTTTTCTCTTGAATAGGAAGGTGTGGCCTACAGAGACTACAGGTTTCAGCATGCAGTTACCCACCTCATCGCCAGTGATTTGGAGCATTGCATGCTGGGACATGTAGTCTCCGAGGGCTGGGTCAGGGCAGCCATGGCTCTGTTGTGGAATTCCAGGGCTGGCCCACAGCTATGCTTTGCAGCACATCGGTTACTCCTGGGGGAATTCTGTGCCACTGCGCATGCACAGAATTTATGTCCCCCGTAGATTTCTTTGCTTCCCCACAGAAAAATGACTTTCTGATGGGGAAGCAAAGGGAAGGCACAAGAGTGGTCATGTGGCCCTCCCCAGGAGTATGTTTCAGGTGCTAAGGGCAACCAGCAGAGAGGTAAATCACTGTGGGGCAGGACTGGGGAAGACCCAGTTGGTGGCTTCTACCCTGCGCCGGGGTCAGCTGCTAGTCCCGGCTGGGCTGGGGAGGATGGGACTTCCTGTTTCTCTGCATGGCATCTGGGGTTGGGTCAAAACCATCCCCCGATTTCTCCCCCGGCTGCAGGAAGCTCTGCAAACTCCCCCCGGCCTGCTTCCTGCACCCATCGCTCCTCAGCTGCATGGGGAGGGATCCCTGTACAGGCAGCTGCACCCCCAACTGCCCAACCCCTGTGCATCCAGCCCCCCTCATGCCCAGACCCTCCTGCCAAGCCTCACCGCCGCACACTCAGAACCCCTCGATGAGCCCCACTCCCCCTGTACCTGGATCCCCACCCCACAGAGCCCCACTCCCCTAGCATCTGGACCCCTCACTGAGCCCCCCACACCCAGACCCCCCCATCAAGCTCTATCTATCGTTGCACCCAGAATCCCTTCCCCCAAACAAGCCCCTGTGCATCCAGATCCCCTCTGCAGCCGGATCCCCCACTGAGCTGCCCGCACCCAGATTGCCCAACACAGAATTCTTTCACCCCACACCTGGATCCCCCCCACACTGAGCCCCTCCACACTTGGATTATGCCTTGCTGAGCCTGCCTGCCCGCCCACACATAGGGGCAGGGCCCTGGGGTGTTTCTGGGGCAGGCCTGGTCCTTGCACTGTGTCAGGGTTGGGTGCAGCCTCACTGCTGAGTTTGTGTCCCGGGGGGAGGGGGAGCTGCACAGTGATCTCCCACCTCTGTGCGGCCAGTGCTGCCCAATGCCATGCTGGAGCCTCTACATTTATTTGACAAATAAAATTTGCAGAATTTTGCAGAACTTTAAAATATTGTGTGCAGAATTTGTATTTTTTTGGCGCAGAATGCCCTCAGGAGCAGCACAGGTACTAAATAATCAAACAAGTCCCTGGCTAACCTGAGTTTGCAAGCTGCTTCCCTAACACCTAGCCCAGGGCTCCTCAGTGCTACTACAATACAAAGGACAAAAACTGGTAAGTGAAACCTCTTTCACAACTGCTTTAGTTCCTCCCCAGCCCCCATGGGGGCACCCGGGCACTGCATTAGCTCTGCTAAGCCAGAAGGGTGTTGCCAGCCATCCCATTTTGAACAGAGACTGTGGGCACAATTAAAAGCTGTACTCACCTGACCGTCCCATGGCTCAGAAGCATTGGCATACGCAGGCCTGGCCTAGCCCAGGGGCACACATTGCTAGAGAGAGCAAGAAGATTTTGCTGCAGATGTTCTGCTGCAATCTTTGCACATTCCTCCTCACCTGCACTTGTGCTTTCCACTGGCTTTGTTCCAAGCCACCCCCAGAGTATTTCATTTCCGGCATGACAGATGTTTGGGGGAGAATAACTCAGCGCCCTTCACACACAAGAGGAGGAGTTGTGGCTGTAGCTCTCTCCTGAGCATTGGTCCCACATTTTCTCTGACCAAGGCAGAGATTTCCCATTGGACATAGGCTTAGGACATTTTTGCCATTCGTGACCAAATGCGCTGCCTATTTTCCTGAGTGGCAGCCAACTAGCGCCGCAGGTAAAGCCCCGGAGAGGGGGCCCACCCAGCCACATCTTACCAATTCAGCTGGGGGAAAGGCTGCCCTTAAGCCTGTGGCAGTGAAGTGGGGCTTAGGCTCTGTGCTGACCCCTCTGCTCCAGGGAATAAAGCACAGAGCAGGTTTAGTGCGAAGAAGCTGGGACACAGAGGTCAAATCCATCCCCCATAGGACTCCACCAGCTGCAGGTGGTGACACACCAGGGCTGAGCTCAGAGTGCCATCCAACTGGCTTACAGCTCAGGCAGCTTGGCTGGCACAGCTGCTGGTTTAAAAGCATCCTTGTCTCTGACTCTCATCACCCATAGCACTAGCTTTAGCATTTTATTTTACTTGGCAGTAATCCAAGGAACCCACAGGTCCGTATCCGGCAGGGGATGCGCTTAAGCAGTTAGCACAAGGCTTTGAGCACAGCTAGATGGCCCACCAGTCACCCTGACTTTTGGGGAACCGGGATTCCGGGAAAGGTACGTTTAAGGGGTAGTTTGTGCCAGGTAACCTCAACACCATGGAACTGATACTAGGCTTGGATATTTTAGGATGAAATGTTGGCAAATGCTTAACTGCAAACTTGCATTGACAATGAATTGACGTATATGGTAATAAGCCAAAATCGTTCATATATATGTACTAACCTATAGGCTAAGGGCACCTCTAGATTTAGGGTGAGGAAGATAGAGATGGGCCAGGGAGGCTGGGCACTTGAATGACTACTCATGATAGCCCTAGGCCCTATAACAGGACAGACCACCATGTAAGGAAGGTTGTTGTCATGGTTAAGTGAGTGGTCATTGTCGTGGTTAAGTGAGTGAGTGATCTGAATTGGTCTGGGCCATGCCAGGGACAGGGCCGGAGCTTGTCTCTTACCGCCAGATCTCCAAGGAGGGGTGAGTATATGAGTACATGGGATGGTACAACAGCAAACCCTAACTCGGCATTACTGCTTTATCTTTGTGTGGTTTGGAGCATGTGTGTCTTTACTCATTGTGCTAATGAAAGTGGTTAAAGCTTTGCTCTGCCCTCAGTGTGAGTGTCTTCCTTGTTTACCCCGGGGTTCCCAACCAGCTACTGAACTTGATAACCGTGACTCTGTTGGGCCTGATTCTGGGCCTAGAGCCCTACAATCCCCACCTCTTAAAGCAGAATTAACTGGAAATGGATAATCATCAATAACCACGCAAAGACTCAGGAATGCTCTGTGCCTTCCTCAGAAAAAGGCAAGATTTGTCAGTACAGACACTCGGCCCCAGCTCTCGATTTCAGCTGGCATCAGGCTGCGCAGTGCACTCAGCAGCCCTTTCCATCACTGCTGAGGCAACGCCAGGACTTCTGGCAACCCTGCGTGATGACACTGGGCAGCAGAGTGACAGAGCTAGAGAGCCAGAGAGAACCACAGGCTCTGCCCATGTCCTGCAGCCCCCATAAAGAGGCCAGTAGGGGCAGACTGCTGACTGCTGGCCGAGAGGGCAGCCGAGCCCTAATTAGGGGGCGGAGCTTGGCTGAGGAGGGGGTCTATAAAAGCGGCCGCCCAGCCAGGCAGCGGCACAGGAGCCAGCGAATAGGGCTGCTAACAGGGGAGTTTGAGTGGGAGTTTACAGGGGGAGGTGGAAGGGGGCAGGGGGCGCGGTGCTCTGTGTGTTGTTTTCCCCAGGTGAGAATGCTGATAGAGGCCGAGGCAACAGCAGCCATGAGCCAAGCAGCAGAGGATTCAATGCAGATGATTGCATGTGGGAGCTGCGGTATGTACATGGTCCTAGTGGGGGTGCCTAAACAGAGGTATGTTTGCATGAAGTGCCGCCTAATAGAGCTTATGGAGGAAAAGATCCGAGGTTTGGAGATGCAGGTAGAAACCCTGATACAGCATAGAAGTGGGTTCGAGCAGCTGATAGAGCAAAGGCATGGTGTGGCTGAAGGGGAATGCTCAGGCGTACAGGTGGGAGCAGGGGCAAAGGCCTGTGAGGGAAGAATGCTGGGGGGGGACCATGGTCAGTGGAAGCATGTGACCATGAGAAGCAGACAGGGAAAAAGGAGGGCTAGTGAGGGGGAAATAGAGCTACGTAACAGGTTTGAAGGTTTGGAGAATGAGGAGGGGGTACAGCGGGTGCTAGCTGATGGTGGGAGGGCGAGGAAAAAGAGAAGAGCGTGTAGTCCGATACTAAGAGGGGAGGAGTCGATGGAGACGGCACCGACTTTGGGCCCGGGGAGGATACAGAATGGCTTAAGGGGGACTGTAAGGGATGATAGGAATGGGAGGAGCGTACAACCAGGGGGAACGGGAGATAGACTAGCAGAGCGCACTGTCACCAGGCAAAGGCAGGTCTATGTAATTGGAGATTCCTTACTGAGAAGGTTGGACAGGCCGGTGACCAGGGCCGATCCGGAGAACAGAAGGGTGTGCTGTTTACCGGGCGCTAAGATTCGTGATGTGGACCTGCGGTTGAAAAGGATCCTAAAAGGGGCAGGTAAGAACCCGTTGATCATCCTTCATGTAGGAACGAATGACACGGCTAGATTCTCGCTGGAGAGAATCAAGGGAGATTATGCCAGGCTGGGTAAGACGCTTAAGGAAATCGAGGCTCAGGTAATCTTTAGTGGGATTTTGCCTGTCCCTAGAGAAGGGCGGCAAAGGGGGGACAGGATTGTGATGATAAATAGTTGGCTCAGAGAATGGTGCTATAAGGAGGGCTTTGGGATGTATGGCCACTGGGAGGCTTTCGGGAACAGAGAACTGTTCTCGCGGGATGGGCTCCACCTGAGTAGGGAAGGAAATAGACTTCTAGGAGGGAGGCTGGCGCATCTGATCGAGAGAGCTTTAAACTAGGAATTGCGGGGAGACGGTTGGGAGATGTCCGGGCACTCTCCACGCCAGACTTTAACATTGAGAGGGTGGACGAAGGGATAAAAACTGATATTGACAGAGGGAAGGGTTTGGACATAAGGAAGAGGGGGGGGAGGGATACTAGACCGATACGCCATACTGACGGTACGGTGTCCCTACCGAAGTGGGTAACAAAAGGGAGAGAAGCCAAAGGGCAAAAATTAGGATGTTTGTTCACTAATGCTAGAAGCCTAGGTAACAAAATGGAGGAACTGGAGCTCCTGGTCCGAGAATTGAAACCAGATATCGTGGGAATAACTGAGACGTGGTGGAACGGTAGTCACGACTGGAGTGCAGGTATGGAAGGGTATGTTCTCTTTAGGAAAGACCGGAACAAAGGTAAAGGGGGCGGGGGTAGCCTTGTATGTCAATAAAGAGGTAAACTGTAACGAAATAACTAGTAATGGAATAGATAATACGGAGTCTGTTTGGGCAATGGTCACGTTGGGGAAGAAAAATACTAGAGCCTCCCCTGGGATAGTGATCGGGGTGTGCTATAGACCGCCGGGATCTAGCCTGGAGATGGATAGAGAACTCTTTAATGTTTTTAAGGAGGTCAATACTGGTAGGAACTGTATGATCATGGGAGACTTTAACTTCCCGGATATAGATTGGGGAATAAACGCTAGTAATAATCATAGGGCTCAGCTTTTCCTAGATGTGATAGCTGATGAATTCCTTCATCAAGTGGTTGCTGAACCGACGAGGGGGGATGCCATTTTAGATTTGGTTTTGGTGAGTAGTGAGGACCTCGTTGAGGAAATGGTTGTAGGGGACAACCTTGGCTCGAGTGATCATGAGCTAATTCGGTTCAAACTAAATGGAAGGATAAACAAAAATGCATCTGAGACTAAGGTTTATGATTTCAAGAGGGCTAACTTTACTAAATTAAGGCAGCTAGTTAAGAAAGTGGATTGGGCAAACATATTTAGAGATCTAAAGGCGGAAGAGGCGTGGGATTATTTTAGGTGGAGGTTGCAGGACCTCTCTGAGGCCTGTATCCCGAGAAAGGGAAAAAGGGTTGTAGGTAGCGGTTTTAGACCGGACTGGATGAGCAAGCGTCTCAGAGGGGTGATTAGGAAAAAACAGAAGGCGTATAAACAGTGGAAGATGGGAGGGATCAGCAAAGAAACCTACCTTATGGAGGTAAGAGGGTGTCGGGATGCGGTTAGAAAGGCCAAAAGCCAAGTGGAGATAGATCTCGCGAAGGGAATTAAAAACAATAGTAAAAGGTTTTTTAGCCATATAAATAGGAAGAAATCCAAGAAAGAAGAAGTGGGACCGCTTAAGAATGGAGACGGGGTGGAGATTAAGGATCATCTAGGCATGGCACAATATCTGAACGAATATTTTGCCTCGGTATTTAATGAGGCTACTGAAGGGCTTGGGAATAGTGGCGGCGTGAATGATGGGAATGAAGGAGGGGGGGTAGACATTACGGTATCCGAGGTACGAGCCAAACTTGAAAAGCTTAACGGCAGTAAATCGGGCGGTCCGGATGACCTTCATCCGAGAATATTAAAAGAATTGGCGAGTGAAATTGCGAGCCCGTTAGCGAAAATTTTTAATGAATCCCTAAACTCGGGGGTTGTACCGCTGGACTGGAGATTAGCTAATGTAGTTCCTATATTCAAGAAGGGGAAAAAAAGTGACCCGGGTAACTACAGGCCTGTTAGTTTAACGTCTGTAGTGTGCAAAGTCATGGAAAAAATATTGAAGGAGAGAGTACTTACGGACCTTGAGGTCGATGGCGTCTGGGACAAATTACAACATGGTTTTACGAAAGGTAGATCGTGCCAAACCAACCTGATCTCGTTCTTTGAGAAAGTAACAGATTTTTTAGATAAGGGCAATGCGGTGGATCTGATATATCTTGATTTCAGTAAGGCGTTTGATACGGTACCGCATGAAGAATTACTGCGTAAATTGGAAAGGATGGGGATCGAAATGAAATTCCGGAGGTGGATAAAGAACTGGTTAAAGGGGAGACTGCAGAGGGTCGTACTGAAAGGGGAGCTGTCGGGTTGGAGGGAGGTTACCAGTGGGGTTCCTCAGGGTTCGGTTTTGGGTCCGATGTTATTCAATCTATTCGTCGCTGACCTCGGAACCGAAAGTAGGAGTGGGCTGATAAAGTTTGCGGATGACACGAAGTTGGGAGGTATTGCCAATTCGGAGAAGGATAGGGATATCCTCCAGGGGGATTTGGATGACCTGGTAAACTGGAGTATTAGTAATAGGATGAAATTTAATAGTGAGAAGTGTAAGGTTATGCATCTAGGGATGACTAATAAGAATTATAGTTATAGGCTGGGGACGCACCTGTTGGAAGTAACGGACGAGGAGAGGGACCTCGGAGTCCTGGTCGATCGCAAGATGACTATGAGTCGGCAATGTGATGTGGCCGTCAAAAAGGCTAATGCGGTCTTGGGTTGCGTTAGGCGAGGTATTTCTAGTAGAGATAAGGAGGTGCTAGTCCCGTTATACAAGGCGCTGGTGAGACCTCATTTGGAGTACTGTGTGCAGTTCTGGTCTCCCATGTTTAAGAAGGATGAACTTAAACTGGAAAGGGTACAGAGAAGGGCCACTAGGATGATTCGAGGAATGGAAAGCCTGTCGTATGAAAGGCGACTTGAGGAGCTCGGATTGTTTTCCTTAACCAAAAGAAGGTTGAGGGGAGATATGATTGCTCTCTTTAAATATATCAGAGGGATCAATATCAGGGAGGGAGAGGAATTATTTCGGCTCAGTGCTAATGTGGATACGAGAACAAATGGATATAAATTGGCAGTTGGGAAGTTTAGGCTTGAAATTAGGCGAAGGTTTCTAACCGTCAGAGGAGTGAAATACTGGAATGGCCTGCCGAGGGACATAGTGGGGGCGAAAGACCTCTCCGGCTTTAAGACTAAGCTTGATAAGTTTATGGAGGGAATGGTTTGATAGGATAACTTGATTTACTCAATAGGTCAATAATGTGCCACCGCTGGTAGTTAGTACCGATGATAAATGTTGGGATATTGAAAGTCTTTTCCTAAGTGTCTGGATGGAGAATCTTGGCCGCATGCTCGGGGTTCAGCTGATCGCCATATTTGGGGTCGGGAAGGAATTTTCCTCCAGGGTAGATTGGCAGAGGCCCTGGAGGTTTTTCGCCTTCCTCCGCAGCATGGGGCAGGGGTCGCTTGCTAGAGGATTATCTGCTGCTTGAAGTCGTCAAATCATGATTTGGGGACTTCAACAGCTGAGTCAAGGGTGAGAGTTATTTCAGGAGTGGGTGGGTCAACTCTTGTGGCCTGCATCATGCAGGAGGTCAGACTAGATGATCATAATGGTCCCTTCTGATCTTAAGTTCTATGATTCTATGATTCTATAAAGAATCCCTTTTGTGCTTACAACAGCCCGGCCCTGTCGCTTTCCTGCTAGCGAGCCTTGGCTGAACTGAAACCCTGTGTCTGAACACGGCCAAACTTTGGGGTGTTTGGACCCTGACTTCAGAGTGGGCCTTTCTCTATGGGAAGCCGTGATCAGAGGGTCCAGATTTGAAAAGGAAAAGAAAGGAACCTGCTTTCTTGTTCTTTCCAAGCCCCTTGCTTCCCTGCCAAAGGGACATATCAAATCAGCTCTCTCCAGGCACTGCCTATGCAGCGTAGAGAGAACTCCTGTCTCCAGCAGGTTACTGTAGCTGCTGGCAGGTCTTGTGAGAATCAGACCTCTGCATTAATCCACCGGCCTCTGCTGCAGTCCCAGGGCGCGAGCGGGTGAGGCCCTAATCAGGCTGTGGCTAACAGGCTGGCTCCCGGGCTTGGATGCAGAGGGGAACCTGGTCGATTTCAGGGGGCTTAGAAAAGGGAAAGCACAAACCACAGTGACTGAGTTTGGAAACAGTCATTTGGCGAGACATGGACCACGTGGAAACCCAGAGATGCAGGTCAGCCTGCCCGGACACAGGAAACAGGCAAATGCGTCGTTTAAAAACACATCTGTATTTGGCGATTTCTTTTGGAGGGAATGTTAACTTCAGAGTTTGTTTGTTTAAAAAAGCAACAACAGCTCAAGTTAAAAGTGTATCTGATAAGGCCACAAGGAGTTGTCGGAGCGCAGGGTTCACCAGGGGGTGGCGGCGAGGTATCCTGCAGCAAAGGCAGTGGGGCAGAGGCTCCCCTAGAGGTCGATGTCTGTGCTGCCCGACGAGGTCTTCAGTGGGACAGAATCGAACCCGTCCGACGTCCTCTGGAAACAGTAACAGAGAGCGGTTGTCAATAGGCTCCGGTCAGTGCATCTCACCCTGAGCTAAGGAGCGCCTCCCATTGACTTATACGCCCACAGTGCCTAGGAGCCCGCTGCTGGAGCAGGACCCGTGGTGCTAGGCACTGTACGAACACACAACACAAAGGTGATCCTGGTCCCAATAGCAATCTGGGAAGGGCAGGATGGTTGCGACCACCTGGCACTTGTTTGTGACCCCCAGGGTCACGCCCCTAGGCTGGTTTAGACAGAATTTCTCTCATCAGCTGGCAAAGGCCCAGACAGCGAGCCGACTGTTGGAGAACAGCGACGGCCCTGTACGCGAGGCTAGTGTGCCTTTCCCTCCAGCGGCCACCCCGTCTGCTAACGCACCCTGCAGTCCACCACTCCAGCCCAACAGCTGCTTTCCCCACTGCTCTGTGTGCCCCCTCCCCCTCTCCCCAGCCTCGGGGGGGGGTGGGTGGCATGAGGAGACCGGGGGTTCCAACCCTGCCTTTGTGAGCGGAGCTGCGCAGGTGGAAATAAGGGAGAGAGGGATAGCTCAGTGGTTTGAGCATTGGCCTGCTAAACCCAGGGTTGAGAGTTCAATCCTTGAGGGGGCCATTTAGGGAACTGGGGTAAAAATCTGTCTGGGAATTGGTCTTGCTTTGAGCAGGGGGTTGGACTAGATGACCTCCTAAGGTCCCTTCCAACCCTGATATTCTATGATTCTATGACACCTCCCACACCCCCGGGACTGTCACTGCATTGTGTGTAGACATGCTGACGCCCCAGGGCCTGATCCCTGCAGCCTGGGCTGCCAATGGAGACTCAGCTGGGCAGCGGGGGCAGGTCAAGTGGGGAAGGAGAAGCTGGTGGGAAGGCAGCAGAGTTCCACGAACCAGCACCGACTCCAGGCAGGGCCGCCCGAGGTGGGGCAAGTGGGGCAATTTGCCCCGGGCCCTGCAGGGCCCCCCACGAGTATGTCGGAGGCTCCCCCTGCCTCCGTCTTCCCCCATCCCCCGGCGTCTCAGCTGGTAAGGGGGCGGGGCTGCAAGCTGCGGCCGAGCGGCGGGAACTCAGGCCCCGCTGGAGACACCACGCCGCTGCAGCACTGTCCGGGGCCGCTCCTGGATGAGGCGTGCTGAGGCTCTGGGAGAGGGGGTAAGCGGCATGGTGAGGGGCCGGGGCCGGGCACCCCCCCGACCCCATCCCCCTCACAGCCCTGACCCCCAGCTCTGAGCCCATTATGTAATTGGAAATGTATACATACACTAAATACATTATTTAAAAACATTAAATGCTTTAATGGTATTTTCAAATTATTACAAATTAATGAATGTATTTCACTAGTTATTTTTTACATTTCCAAATACATGTTACTATAGTATTGCAACTTTTTTTTTATGGAAGGGGCCCCCAAAATTGCTTTGCCCCAGGCCCCCTGAATCCTCTGGGCGGCCCTGACTCCAGGCCGGGACTGTTCTGGGCTCATTTCCAGAGGTGCTGAGCGTCCACAGCTCCAGCCCAGGGAGCTGCAGGGCTCAGCGCCAGCCGTCAGACCCCCAATCCGCCAGCAGGGGGCTGCAAGCTAGGGGGCCCTCTGAGCAAATGGGGGAGGCTGGTGGGTTCAGGCCTTAGGAGCTTCCATCCCCCACCCCAAAGATTCATTAATCCTCCCTGCTGCCCATTGTCCCTCCAGCCCCTGCACACGCCGCACCCTTCCCTCAGCTCACCACGGGATGAGACGGGTGAGCTGAAGGGCCAAGGGAGAAGCCTCCCACACCCACAGTGAGACTCCTCCGGGCCTGCCTCCATCCCTCCTGCATCTGGCCCCGGGTCCTGGAGGAGCCTCATCCCCCAGCTGGGGTGAGCCGGAGGGGCAGCACATGGCAGGTGGGAGGATGGCAACAGATGCAGGGTGTGGAGCCTCTGAGCACTGCTGAATGGACACACAACCAGGGCTGGAGGCGAGCCCCGCATTAGCAGCTTACTCCTAGAAATAAATCACCTTCGTTAGCGCTTCTCTAGCGCCAGCCACCCGAGAGTCCCCAGGAACGAGATAAAATAAGACCCAGCCTGAGACCTGCCCTGGCACAGGGGTCGGTCTCATTAGCCCCATTTCGGAGATGGGGAAGCTGAGGCCCAGAGGTGGGCAGTGACAGTACGTCTGCTGCAGAGCTGGGAGTCGAGCGCTGGCAGGCCCACGCTCATTTGTTATCCGGGTTACGGGAGCCTCGTTGTGCTGGGTGCTGCACACCGGGAGACAAGCCCTGCCACGGGAGGGCAAAGAGAGGGGAAGTGACTTGCCCAAGTTCACATTGCAGCTTAAAACCCAGGTGTCCGGGCTCCCCACTCAGAACCCTACACCACGCTGCATCCCAGTGCATCCCGAGCAAGCTGCTCTGTTTCTGAACGCAGGGCAGAGCTGATGTCACCTCTCGTGTCTCGTGCCATGTCTCTCTCTACCTGGGGGCCGTCTCCTCCTCTGACTTTATTGGCATTGGCCCTATAGACACATACAGCTGAGAGGGAAAAAGACAGTTACCTTTTTCCATAAGTGGTGTTCTTTGAGATTTGTTGCTCATGTCCATTCAACTTAGTTGTGTGTGTGTTCACCACATGCACCGTGTCGGAAGTTTTCCCCTCAGCAGTATCCATAGGGGACCGGCTCCAGTGCCCCCTGAAGCAGCGCGCATATGCCACGGTATATAGGGTGCTGCCGGCTCCCCCCATCCTCAGTTCCTTCTTGCCGGAAACTCCCGACAGAGGGGAAGGAGGGCGGGTCGTGGAACGGACATGAGCAACACATCTCAAAGAACACCAGTTACGGAAAAAGGTGAGTGCTTGCTCATGTCCATTCAACTTCGGTGACTACCCCTCGGAAGTGGGTAGGAGTTCATGGACGTGTAGATTGCAACACAGCTCTGCCGAACACAGCATCGTCCATGGCCTGCTGAGTGATGGCGTTGTGGGCCGTGAACGTGTGCACTGAGGACCACGTCGCGGCTCGACAGATGTCCTTGATTGGGATGTGTGCCAGGAAGGCCGCTGAAGATGCCTGCGCTCTGGTCGAGTGGGCTCTGACGATTGGCGGCGGAGGGACTCCCGCCAACTCGTAGCAGGTCCGAATGCAAGAGGTGATCCAGTTAGAAATCCTCTGCGTGGACACCGGGTGGCCTTCATTCTATCAGCTGTAGAGATGAAAAGCTGAGTCGACTTTGTCTGATCTAGGTAGAAAGCCAGGGCCCTTCTTACGTCCAAAGCATGGAGGCACCTCTCTTCACTAGTCTCGTAGGGCTTGGGGCAGAAGACCGGAAGGAAGATGTCCTGGCTCATGTGGAAAGCGGACACCACCTGGGGAAAGAAGGCTGGGTGGGGCCGGAGCTGGACCTTGTCCTTATAGAAGACTGTGTACAGCGGTTCTGAGGTCAGGGCTCGCAGCTCGGAGACTCACCTCGCTGACGTCACTGCCACCAGGAAAGCTCCCTTCCACGATAGGTGAGACAGGGACCACGAAGCCAAAGGCTCAAAGGACGGGCCTGTGAGCCTAGACAGAACCAAGCTGAGATCCCACTGAGGGACCAGGGACCGAACTTGTGGAAAAAGTCTCTCCAGACTTGTGAGGAACCTGACCGTCATGTCATGGGAGAACACCGTCTGCCCCAGATGGGCAGATGAAAGGCGGAAATGGTCACCAGGTGCACGCTGACAGAGGAGTGCACCAGGCCCATGTTCCTCAAATGAAGCAGGTAGTCCAAGATAGACTGCACCGAAGAATGTGAAGGGGAGATGCCCTGTTCGGCCGCCCAGCGGGAGAACCTCGTCCACTTTGCCAGGTAGGTCTGTCTAGTTGAGGGCTTTCTACTCTCAAGGAGGACCTGCTGGACCCCCTCTGAACAGGCCCGTTCCTCAGGGTTCAGCCACGCAACATCCACGCCATGTGGTGGAGGGACGTGAGGTTGAGGTGCAAGACTCGGCCATAACCAACCTGATTGCCTTCTATGATGAGATAACTGGCTCTGTGGATGAGGGGAAAGCAGTGGATGTGATATATCTTGACTTTAGCAAAGCTTTTGATGCTTTTGATACAGTCTCCCACAGTATTCTTGCCAGCAAGTTAAAAAAGTATGGATTGGATGAATGGACTATAAGGGGGATAGAAAGCTGGCTAGATTGTAGGGCTCAACGGGTAGTGATCAACAGCTCGATGTCTAGTTGGCAGCCGGTATCAAGCGGAGTGCCCCAAAGGTCGGTCCTGGGGCCGGTTTTGTTCAACATCTTTATCAGTGATCTGGATGATGGGATTAATTGCACCCTCAGCAAGTTTGCAGATGACACTAAACTAGGGGGAGAGGTAGATAAGCTGGAGGGTAGGGATAGGGTCCAGAGTGACCTAGCCAAATTGGAGGATTGGGCCAAAAGAAATCTGATGAGGTTCAACAAGGACAAGTGCAGAGTCTTGCACTTAGGAAGGAAGAATCCCATGCACCGCTACAGGCTGGGGACCGACTGGCTAAGCAGCAGTTCTGCAGAAAAGGACCTGGGGATTACGGTGGACGAGAAGCTGGATATGAGTCAGCAGTGTGCCCTTGTTTCCAAGAAGGCCAACGGCATATTGGGCTGCATTAGTAGGAGCACTGCCAGCAGATCGAGGTAAGTGATTATTCCCCTCTATTCTGCACTGGTGAGGCCACACCTGGAGAATTGCAGCCAGTTTTGGGCCCCCCACTAGAAAAGGGATGTAGACAAATTGGAGAGAGTCCAGTGGAGGGCAACGAAAATGATTAGGGGGCTGGGGCACATGACTTACGAGGAGAGGCTGAGGGAACTGGGGTTATTTAGTCTGCAGAAGAGAAGAATGAGGAGGGATTTGATAGCAGCCTTCAAAGACCTGAAGGGGGGTTCCAAAGAGGACGGAGCTAGGCTGTTCTCAGTGGTGGCAGATGACAGAACAAGGAGCAATGGTCTCAAGTTGCAGTGGGGGAGGTCTAGGTTGGATATTAGGAAACACTATTTCACTAGGAGGGTGGTGAAGTACTGGAATGGGTTACCTAGGGAGGTGGTGGAATCTCCTTCCTTAGAGGTTTTTAAGGCCTGGCTTGACAAAGCCCTGGCTGGGATGATTTAGTTGGTGTTGGTCCTGCTTTGAGCAGGGGATTGGACTAGATGACCTGCTGAGATCTCTTCCAACCCTGATATTCTATGATTCTATGTGATCCCGTGACAGCAGGTCCGGTCGGTTTGGCAGGGGCCCCGGAGGGATCGCTGCCAGGCTCGACAGCATCCTGAACCAGTGCTGGCAAGGCCATGCCGGGGCAATCATGATAACCTGCGTCTTGTCTCTTGATTTTCGCTAGGACCTTGCTGGTGAGCGGAATCAGAGGGAATGCATACATCAGGCTTCCTGCCCATGGTAGGAGGAAGGCATTGGAGAGGGAGCCCTTGCCCAGACCTCATCTGGAGCAAAACCTGTGGCACCTCCTGTTCTGCCTGGTGGAGAACAAATCCACTTGGCGAATTCCCCACCTCTGGAAGATGGTGCCGGCTACCTCTGGGTGGAGCACCCACTAGTGGTGAGAGGAGAAATCCCCCCTTAGATGATCTGCTAGTGTGTTCCTGACACCTGGAAGGTGACACGCTTGTAGATGGATTCTGTGGTCGATGCAGAAGTCCCAGAGACGGAGTGCCTCTTGACAGCTAGCTGCAGTAACCCCTCTACCTCCTGCACGAGGAGACTCTCGTGAGAAGGGTCCCTGAAGAGGGACAGGGAGGGGGGGTGGGAAGGAGGGGTAGAAAGCAACGGAAGGGTGTAACCCTGTGCCACTGTACTGAGGACCCATCGGTCCGATGTTATAGATGTCCACGCAGGGGGGAAAGGAGAAAGGTGGCTGGCAAAAATAGGGGAGGGAGGATCCTGGGAACAGTCCAGTAGGTCGTCCTCAGGCATACCCTCAAAACGAGCGCTTGCCACCTGTTTATTGTGGGTCGAGCTCGACTGAGAGGCTGTTGGCTAGGATGCCACTTGTAGCCTCTGGATTTCTTATGGGGGGGCTCCTGGCGAGGGTGGCTCCCCTGGCCCTTAGGCTGCTGTGGCTTGAACCGCTTGTGGGCAGGGCTGGGAACATACCGGCCCAGCGTTTTAAGGATCATGTGGGAATCCATGAGGCCATGGAGTGCATTGTCCGTCTGTTCTGCAGACAGGCCTTGCCCATCGAAGAGAAGATCTTACATCGACTGCTGAGCCTCCATGGACAAGCCAGAGAGGAGCAGCCAGGATGCCCGGCACATGGCCATGATTCAAGCAGCGGTGTCCGCCACATCCGACGCCACCTGAAGTGTCGCCGTGGCTACAGTCCTGCCCTCCTCCATGATTGCCCGGAACTCCTTCCTAGAAGTTTCAGGGAGGGAGCCCTCGAAATTGGCCATGGCTTGCCACGTTAAAGTCATAGCATTCCAGGAGAGCCTGGTGGTTGGCCGCCCTCAACTGGAGACTAGAGGATGAATAAACCTTACACCCAAACAAGTCTAGTCTCTTGGAGTCTGTTCCTAGGGATAGCCCCAGGTTGACCTTGTCGCTCCCGATGGTTAACCGCTTCTACCACTAGGGAGTTGGGAGCAGGGTGGGTGTACAGGTACTCGTGGCCCTTGGGTGGCACAAAGTACTTGCGCGGCACAAAGTACTTGCACTCAGCCCCCTTGGATATGGGGGGCAGGGAGGAGGGAGTTTGCCACAGGGCATTGGTGATCTTTGAGACCCCTTCATGAAGGGGCAGAGCCACCCTGGCCAGTGCTGTGGAGCAGACGACATCAAAGAGAGAGTCCGAGGGCTCCTCTAGCTCCTCTGCCTGAAGACCCAGGTTGGCGGCGACCCTTTGCAGTAGTTCCTGGTGCACTTGTTCCTGGTGCACTTTAGCGTCATCCGGAGGAACCGGGGGAGGGGGCCCTGTTATAGCCTTGTCTGGTGATGACAAGGAAGATGCCAGTGCCATAGGGTCCTCCACAACCATTGGTGGTCCAGTGGCTTGCTCCCCTGCTCCCTCTTGGACCTGTGGGGTCCTCACGCCTAAGGCTTCGTGCACTGGAGGAGGGTGGGAGAGAGAGGCAGCTGGTCTCTCCGAGACTCTGGACACCGACCGGGCGGCCTGGGAGGGCTGGGTGAGCCCCCACGGGTTCCATGGGTACCACGGGGCCAGTTTCGTTTATGACAACGTAGCTGGTACCGCTGGTACTGGAACTTGTCCCGCCATCCGGGAACCTCGCTCCGAACCAGGGCTGGGTCCTGAGCAGTCGCTCCCAGGCAACCAGGACAGAGCGGAACAGTGGCTCTGCCCCGACTGGTGCCAGTCACTCCCCCTGGAGTCTGATCTGGAGCAGGGTCTTGGGGACCGGTGGCGTTCAACGGCTCCGCGATGGCCTGGAGCCGGCGATCTACATCTCATGCTTGACGAACGGTACCGGATGAGAAGCGGGACTGGGAGTTGGAATGGGCCCGGTGCTGGGAAGTGCCCGCCCGCGGTGATGTCCTCCTAGGGGATGGATGACAGTCCGAGGAATGGTAGAGTCGATCCCTCGACGGTTCCTGGAGCGGTACCATGGTCTCGGAGATACCAGGTGCCGGGACCAGTACTCCTGCCGGGGGACGCGTGCCTCCAGAGGTCTGCGCCCGGTCGCTGGCAAGTTGCGCCTTGAGCCTCTCTGCCCATGCCCAAGGTCTTGGGACCAAATGGGGCTGCGCTGCATCTGCCTTTCATGGAAGAGGCGTGGCAGCTACGGGAGGGCGAGCGCTGGCGGGACGTCCCCTGTGACGGGGAACAGTGTCGCTGAGGTGGGGACCGTGACGGTCGGAACACGGGTTTACCCGGGGACTGGGGAACTGCAGGAGCCGGTGTGGGCAGCACTGGGAGGGTCATGATCTCCTGCGCCACCTGCAGGGCCTCCGGCGTGGACAGTACCCAGAGCTGGCGGAGGCCTCTGCCACTATCCGGGGTGGCCGGCGGAGAGTGGGCTGGGGTACCCCACTCAACTGGAGCTTGGGCCCGAGATCCTGATGGGAGTGAAGACTTGCCTGGCACGGGACCTTGCTCGCACCCAGTCTTATCCTTTCCCTTGTGGGAGGTTGGAGACTGACCTCGCACCGTCTTCTTGGCCGGCGCAACGGATGGGGACCGGTGCCGGCCAGGTCACGGTGCTCGGTGCCGAGTCGGAGAGTTGCTCTGGTGCCGGGGTGAGGGCCGACTCCATAAGGAGCGCTCTTAAACAAATATCACGCTCCTTCTTAGTCCGTGGCTTGAAGGACTTGCAAATTTTGCACTTTTCACTAATGTGTCATTTGCCCAAGCAATGTAGACAGCTGCTGTGTGGCTCACTAACGGGCATGGGCCTCTTGCAGCGATTGCAGGGCTTAAAGCCTGGGGATCGGGGCATGCCCCGTCCCAAGGCAAAGTCCCGTTTCAGGACCTACGAAGTCTCTAACTATAGCTAAGGGATTTACTAACACTAACAGAAAACTATACACACTATAAAACAAGGATTAACGAGTTTGTACGAACAAGAAAGCAACAGCACTAGCTGAAGCAGCAACAGTTCCAGCACCGTCACTGGCGGCAAGAAGGAACTGAGGGTGGGGGGAGCCGGCGGCGCCCTATATACCGCAGCATATGCGCACCACTCCAGGGGGCGCCAGAGCTGGTCCCCTACGGACACTGCTGAGGGAGAACACCTCCGGCACCGGTGCATGTGGCTAGCGCACACCTAGGTTGAATGGACACGAGCAAGCACTCCAAGAAGTAACAGCCTCATGAACAATGGCGGGGTGGGAAAGTGGGTTCCAGTCCCAGCGATCATGGGGGCAGGAGACTCCAGCAACGGATCCGGGACAGACCCAGGCCCAGGCCAGGGAAATGGGCAGAACCTGTGGAGTTTATTTGTATTTCAGCACATTACTGGGGACTGCAAAGTGGTTCATTGTAACCCTGCAGGTGAGTACACTGTAATCCTACATCAGCAGGGCAGGGGTACGGCCGTGGGGCTACGGGCATTAGCACAGGTGATGGAGGGCGCCAGGGCTGTCAGTTTACACCACACAGCTGCTAGGTACTGAGACAGCCTTGGGTGCCAGGCGTCAGGGATCTGAAAGCGAGAAGATTCCTGGTGTAACTGCTTCCCCACTGGCTAGATGGAGGAGCTGCTCAAAAATCGGGACGGGGATGGGGGGGTAATAGGTGCCTATATAAGACAAAGCCCCAAATATCGGGACTGTCCCTATAAAATCGAGACATCTGGTCACCCTAGTCTGCACTAGGCCCTGTTCAGAGCAGACCAAGAACTCCCTGATCACACCCGGGGATTCCCATCCCTCCTGCCTTTCACTAGAGCACTAGGCTCCATCTGTCCTCCAGCCCTTTGCTCACTGCAGCTCTGGGGACGGGTATGCAAGGAGTGTGTGTGTGAGATCAGCGAGTGCTGTGGGGAGCCAGGGGCTCTTAGAAACATTAGCGGTTCCTCCAAATCCCCACTGGCAAACTGGGTTGGGAAAGTGGGGCCCAGAGGTGTTGGTGGCTTGCAAATGGTCTGCGTCTAAACTGGGAAAGGAACCCAGGAGTCCGGACTCTGAGGCCTGTGCCATAACCACAAGACCGGCGTCCCCTCTGCCACTCCATGAGCACCCCAGCAGCATTTCTGCCCATCCTGTCAAAGCAAGAGGGTTCAAAGGCTCACCTGTGATCTGGGGAGCTGGTGACGGCTGCTGCCCCCAGCAACGGCACAGGGGACAGGCACCCACCTTGTAAGTGAAGGACTTTATCTTGCCAAAGAGAGACTTCTTGCTGGTGAATATCAGATCATCTTCCACATCTTCCCCCTCCATAATGGCACAGCTGTCGGCGGCTGGCAGCTCACTGTCCTTGGCAGTCGAGTTCATCACCAGCTTGGAGTATTTATACTCCAACCTTCAGGGGAAGGAAGAGCAGAGTGGATGGCCTGGGCCCTTTGTGTGGGCACCCCAGAGCTATACACAAAGGGATCTGTGTACTGTAAGGCCCTGGTTTTCAGAGGGTGCAGGGTGGTAAAACCATCAAAAGATCTGGGGTGCAGTAAAAACGGTGATGCAGACACTGATCTCCCTGGGACAGGTGGGCTGCCCCGTGCTGCCTGGCGGCTCTAGGAGCGATGGCTCCTGGCAGCCCTCCACAGCTCCCTGGGGGCATCCTGCTGAGGTGGAGTTTGTGCAAGCGGCTGGGACGTGCAGTATTCTCCAGGGTGCGGAGGCCAGGAAGCCACTTGAGCTGGTAGGTCGGGGCATCAGGAGACAGCTGAGCCTGGGATCCAGCAGCAGGGAGTGATTGTGTGGGCTCAACGGGGGACGTGTCTAGTGAGACTGCCCCGGCCAGGGTTTGTATCCAGCCCGCAGCAAGTGGGTCTGTCCCTGGCCTCCCTGGAGACTGCAATGAACTACAGGGCACTGCTTTCTTCTCCCAGCCACATGCCGAGCAGCGCCCGTTCCAGCAACTCGTTCAAGTTGGGAGTCGATTGGATGGGACACCCCCAGAGCAGGCGGTGCTGGCAAGCAGCGGACACTCCACCCTGGGAGTCAGGACTAATCCCAGGGGAAGAGCCAGGTGGCAGCCTTCTAACAGGGTGGCAGCTACTCACTTTTGGTTTTTCTTCCAGAAGTAGCAGGTCATGACAGTCAGCAGGACGGCCGCGCAGGTCCCGGCCGAGATCCCCACCTTGAGCCAGAAATCCATGGTTTTGCAGATGCTGACTTTCTGCTCTGGGAGGGGGACGCCGCCTGAGCACAGCTTCGGCTCCCGCCACACGTACGTGGTTCTCTGCAGGGGGCAAACAGACAAGCCCTCCCTTCAGTCCCACACGTCCCAGGAGTGTGGGGGTGCAGCCAGGCCCCCAGAGCAGCACTGTGCTGAAGGGAGTCAGCTCCTTCTGGGGCAGCCCTGGCAGGAACACACCCAGTAGCTCTGGGCTTGCTCTCCGCTCCCTTCAGGCCCTGCCGGACCATTGTCCACCGCCTCAACAGCTCCTGATTCACCCTGGCTTCCACTCAGAGGCAAGGACTGGGAAGGGCACTGATTCCCAGGGACTTGTGGGAATTTCCCATGGAATTGTGGGAGTCTGGCCTCTGCTACAAGCCCTCTAGGCTCCCTGAAGACCTGCTGGGCTCTCCCAGAATGCTTTAGGGCACTGGGGACTAAGAACCCTGCGGCAGCATCACTGCAATGTTGCGTGCAGGTAGTGTGGACACAGGGCACGGCTGCTGCCGGGAACAGCACGACAAGGGTGGGCCCCTGCATTGCTGGTGTGGGCCAATCAGCTCGCTTACCTACCACTCACTTCTCCCGCCAGCTGGACACACCCTTCCCCGCTCCAGCCCATAGAGATGCAGCTCCATTGCGTGAGAGCTCACCTGGATCCCGCCGAGGCAGGCGCTGACGATGGCGTGGTAATCGTAGGCGGAACAGAGGGGGCAGGCTGTGGAGGTCTCCCACAGGAAGTGGAACGTGCACCCGTCACACGTCCCATCAGGGCATTTACTGTCAGGAGAGATGAGGAGGATCCTGAGCCGCCAGTCCCAGTCGCTGCCTGCAACACCGCGTGACCAGGCAGGGCTGCAGGCGAGCTGCGGCGTGACTCCAGGCACAGCGTGCTTAGTGTCCAAGCCCTGGAGCCTGGCTGGCAGCTAAGCTGGGCTCTCTCCGGCTTGGGCACCATCCCCAGCGATACAGATCCTGCCGGCCGCTTTCCACCACCAGTCTCACCCTGGCGACGCACCAGGCTAGCCGAGGCCACAATGCAGCTCTGCATGGATCGTCACTCACAGCTCTATTGCTCAAATGTGACGCAGGAATGACCCCGGCTGGCTCACTCATAGCCGGGCCCAGGGGCTAACGGGAGTGAAGAGCAGAGAACTGGCTGTAGTCCCTCCCTTGGTCAGCAGCTCGGACGCACTCACACAGGGACACATGCACAGAGGAACACCACAGCACCCCAGGAAGGTGGCAGAGCCGTGGGGGAAGCTCCCTGCTGCGACAGGCCGGGCCATGTTCTGCAAACCCAGCTCTAGTTTGGTTACAGAAACAGCCTCCCAAATCCTTGCGCAAATCCAGACAGCCCGGGAACCCCTTCCACACCGCCTGCGGCCGCACTCCCAGCCTGCCCTTCCCTCCCTTGCCAGAGGGTTCTCCACAAGCAACACCCTGCAGCGGAGGCAGCTGGAATTTGGGGAACGCTTCTGTGAGGTGGCCTGAAGCTCATTCGCAGCAGTAGGAGAGAGGGGAGGCCCAGAGACGGCAGCTCCCAGTATGCAACACTCCACGTTGAGCCATGTGGCTGGGCCAGCTGGTTTTCTCAGACATTTTGCACCACTACCAAGACAGGTCCCTCCCCTCTGGGGGCAGCGCTAGTGCAGGGAGGGCTCCAAGGGCCAGCTCAGCCGGCTCACAGTGGGTCTGTATCCGCAGTGGCACCTTGTCTACGCTAGGGCTCCTGCTGTTGCTGCCACTTGTGGGGCTGCACGACTGGGAGCAGTGCTGCTGGGGGCTTTCAGAAGGCTGAGGGCAGCTGGCTCCATGGCGTGCCTACTGGACACAGCTCTCCACCAGCTGGCAAGCTGCCACTGCGACCTGTTGCTGGGTAAACTATGGACACCAAACAGATCAACACCCTGTGATGCAAACAGCCCAGGCCTGGCAGCCTGTCCTGCACGTTACTCCTTCTCTGAGCTGTTCTGCCTTGTACTGAGCCAGACAGCGGCGGGGGGCCCACAGTGCACGGCAGCCCTGGCGCTTACCTTGGCACGGACAGGGCTCCGGAGCCTGTCTTCAGGGGGTCACATCGCAGGCGGATGGCTGTGGCCCGCCCAGAGCTGCAGGACTGGGTCACATCATTGGACCTGCAGGTTAGGCAAAGGCACCGCACTTAGCAAGGCCTCTGGTCTAGTGTGAACGCTCAGCACGGCCCAGCACTTCACAAGGCAGGTCACACAGCAGGGGTGGGGAGAAGATCCTTGTGCCCTCTCCCCCAGCCTAAAGGGACGATGGATATGACTGTGGTTCCCTTGCTCCCTGGGGTGGGGAAGGGAGGTCCTGGACTGCTCTCTGAGGGCCTGGCAAAGGCTCTGCGTGGAGCTGGACGCAGCTCTCTGCAGCTTGGAGCGGCGCTCGGCAATGCTGAGCTATGCAGGCGGCGATGGTGGGCAGGGACCCAGGCGCCTGCCCCCCTTAACTTGAGGCCCCCCATTACCTGTAGAAGAAGATCACGTCGGTCAGCCCCACGTTCTCGGGGGCAAAGTGCTCAGGCAGGGAGGTGATGTTGTCCAGGGTTGTTTCTGTCGTCACCCCTGAAATGACACCCAAGCTGATGAAGATCCTAGCACAGAGCGACTCCGCTCCCAGCGCTCGCCCTGGGCCACTGGGAAGCTGGGTGGACTCCCAGCAAGTGCCGAGAGACATGCACAGCGGGCTGGTCCCTGCCTGCCTCCCCTGCGCACTCGCCCTAGATCAGCGAGCCGCGTCGGGCTCCTTATGGCTGGCTTGTGAGCACCAGGAACAGAATCTGCAGGTGACGCTCAGTAAAACCGCCGCAGCCCCCTGCCCGCAGCGATGCCCATTGGGCTGCAGCGTGGTCACAGCACTGGGGGCGCCAGCTGCTCAGAGGCAGCAGCAGCCACCACTTGCTGCCGACTGTGCAGGAGCCCGCCCCTGCCGAGCCCTGCGCACAGGCTGGTGCTGCTGGTGGGGGCTGAGTGCCCAGGCACAGCAGGAAGGACTCCGCTGCCCCTCTCCCCCCATGGGGTGCGCAGAGACATGCCAGTAGCCAGCTGCTTCCGGGAGCAGCGTGGGGCCATGGCATGCAGGCAGCCTGGGAGCCACCTGTGGTGAGTGCCTCCTGGCCAGAGCCTGCACCTCGCACCCCCTCGTGCACCCCAACCCCCTGCCCCAGGTCAGAACCGCCTCCTGCACCCAAATTCCCTCCCACCCTGTACCCCAATTCCCTGCCCCAGTCCGGAGCCCGCTCCTACACCAAACTCCCTCCTAGAGCCCACACCCCTCACCCCCTCCTGCACCCCAACATTTTGCATGTGATGCGGCTCTCAGAATATTTTGGTTATAGACAAAAACAAAAAATTGGTCTTCTTCTTTGAAAGGTTGCCGACCCCTGCTCTAGAGTCTCTTAAGGTGTGGAGGAATTTCTCAGTTTTCTTGGCAAACTTGGTTTGATCCCTGGAACGGAAGGCCCTCGAATGTAGTTTGGACTTCTCTCAGAAAACCCGACAGCTGAAGCCAGGAAGCCCTCCTCATGACCATCGCCATGGAGATGGAACAAGCAGCTGTGTCAGCGGCGTCCAAAGAAGCCTGTGGCGACGTCTTTGCAAGCAGCTGGCCCGTAGCAATGATTGCCTGAAACTGCTCCCTCTCATCCATTAGAAGATGCTCAGTAAAGGTATCTTAGCGTGGCTATACTTTGCCATGAGGGCTTGGTAATTGGCGATCCTACACGGAGCATGACTTACAGCCAGATAAATCAAGATGCTTAAAATCTTTGCCGTGTGGTGAGGACTTGGGGTGGTGCTGGCTGCCACGTTTGTTCACAGCATCGAGCTCATGGGAGTTTCCGGGGGATGTGAAAATAAGAAGTCTGAGTCCTTGGAGGGAACGTTGTGTTTTGTGTCCGCTCTCTTACGGTGGCCAGGCCAGGCCATGTTATTTCTGCTGGGTCCACCACGGCCTTGTGGATGGGTAATGCGACACAGCCAGGGGAGGTGGTGTGCAGGCTGTCAAGTAGTTTATGCTGCGACTCCTTAAGCAGGCGTCTGCCACCCTTTTAATAAGGTCCTGAAATGGGTTAAAATCAGCAGCCCAGGATGTGGTAGCAGGTTTGTTAGGGGAAGATGGAGAAATGTTGGTCACAAGGAGTAATCTCTTTGTCCACTCTCGCTTCCTGGTCCTCAAAGGTCTCGTCCTGTGGATCAGGAGCCCTAGAGAGAGACGCTGGTGGGGAGTCTCTTCTCTTCTCCTGGCAAGAAGCACTAGGAGCCCTCGAAAACTGCTGACAATAAGCTGCCCAAGGGTCCAAGTAGGGCCACTGAGGTGGTGCAAAAGGCATGGGTGGGGGCACCCAAGGGTGTTCATACCATCTGGGTGGGGCTTGTCTCTCATGAGGCTAAGCTGGGTCTGTAGAGATCTCAGGAAGGTGGGCTCATTGGTAGCCAAAAGGAGAGCCTTGGACAGAATGAGGGAGACTGATGAAAAATCCCCATCATCGTCTTCCTCTTCATCGCTGGGCAAAGGTGGACCAGTCCTGGAAGTAAAGGGAGACTCCGTCGGTATCGTGTGCATCTCCAAGGAATGGGAGGTGATCAGTACTGGGAACGTGTTGCGGCCGAGCAGGGGAGATTCAGGCGTTTCTGAAACCACCAAGTCCCTAGGAAAAGGAAACTCCTGCGGTACCGGGATGGGCAGTACTGATGAAGTGAGATTGCAGAGGCAGCTGTGCCACAAGGTGCTGACGGTACCAGAAGTCTCATGTGCTTTGATGAATGGCCAGTAGGTGTAGGTCTGGTCTTTTATGGAGCCGAAGTACTCGGTACTGAGGCCCTAGGGGACTCTGCCAGTACTGGTGCAGAAGAGCTGGTCTTCTCTGTACCGCTCCGTTCACCTGACAGTACCAATCTTCCAGAGCCGGAGTTCTTAAAGTCCTTAGGCTTGCTGGCAGTGACAGTACTTGAGGAGCCTGCAGCCTCATGGGTACCGAGTCACAGACCCGTGGGTGCCGAGGTGGTCGACCTGGCCGGGGATCATCTCTTTGCAGCAAATTATCTACCATGGGGACTTGAAACTGCTTCCTAGAGATTTTTTGAGAGGATTTCAACTATTTCCTCTTCGAAGCTCTTGGAGTGTGTTTTCCCAAGGAAGTTGATGTGGTTGGCCTGGTCAGGGACCATTGTACAAGGGGAGTCCCTGGGCCAGGGGCAGAGGCCAGTTGGAGCAAGCGCTCCATTGTAAGGAGATGCAGTTTTAGTTCTTGGTTCTTTCTGGCCCTCAACTTTAACTTGAGGCAGAAATTACACTTCTGAGGAACACGTGACTCCCCGCGACAGCATATACAGTGGGAATGTCCGTGACTGGCCAGGATAGCCTCCCGGCCTGAAAGGCAATGTTTAAACCTGGGGGAACCGGGCATACCCTTCCCGGGTTTCACTTCCCCTGAGGGGAAAAAGTAATGAAAAGAAAAAAAGATGGATCGGCAACAGTCGCTATCCCAGTAAGAAATTGTTTTTGAATTTTTTTTTTTTGTAAACTAAAGAAAGAGAGGAAAGGGATTACTGCCACTAACTAAGGGAAACTCAAGGAACTAACGCCAACTATCATGAGCAAGAGAAAGAAATACAGTTATGGTAATCTCAGCTCAGACGCGGCTGAGAAGGAACTGAGGTGGTTTGCCCACACAGCGCTAGCCCTGGTGTGGGGTGCAAGGCAGGGAGGGCGCATGCGCAGGCCGAACGGACACTGCTGCCTAAAATCTCCAATCCGAGGCGCGTGGGGCTCAAAGCCACCTAGAGTTAAAAGAACCTAGAGGGGGGCACCCATGGGACACTACTCGAAGCAGCAGCAGCATGTCCTTGGCCTTACACCGAGAAGGTGCCTCTCAGTGGAGCAGGGCAAGAGGCCAGTTTCCAGACTCTGGGCCTAGCACAGGGGCTGCAGGCCCGATCCTCCCTGCCCTGAGTGGAGTCACTGACCCCACCACAAACCGCTGCCCAGCCTCAGTTCTCCACCCATGGCAGCAGGTGCAGGTCACCCCACTGTGCCCAGGTGCGCTCCGGTGTGGGACAGGGCTGGATCAGGCCCTGGAAGGCCAGTCCCCATCCCTGGACCAGGGGAAGCAGCACCTACCTACAACACGGTCAGCCAGGCTCACGGGCTGGGAGGACACTATGGTTTTGTAGCCCATCACGTCAGAGGGGACGATGATGGACTGGCACACGTAGGAGGTGACCGATTTCGAGAACTCTGCCTCCCCGTCAGGGACCCGCATGTCGGTGACGTTGTCCGTACAGGTGGCCATCTTCCTTCCCTAGGGTTAAGGAGCAAAGCAGTCAGCCCTCGTCCGGCGCCAGCACTCTGCTTTCTGGGGGAGGGGGCCGAGCCACGCATGGTGCAGGGATTTGAGGTGAACGTCTCCGTACGGCTCTGACAACACTTCTCAGCCCAGACCTGTGAGACCGTGTAACTGTCCTGGGCCTCTCCATGGCTGCAACAGCCTGTGTTGGCACTTTGGGCTATGGAGATTTCTAGGTAAAACCCACCTGCAAAGGCACTGCCTGACCAGCAAACTCATAAGAACATAAGAATTGCCCTACTGGGTCAGACCAAAGGTCCATCTAGCCCAGTATCCTGTCTTCCGACAGTGGCCAATGCCAGGTGCTCCAGAGGGAATGAACAGGTAGCTCATTCCCAGCTTCTGGCAAACAAGAGGCTACGGACACCATCCCTGCCCATCCTGGCTAATAGCCATTCATGGACCTATCCTCCATTAATTTATCTAGTTCTTTTTTGAACCCTGTTATAGTCTTGGCTTTCACAACATTCTCTGGCAAGGAGTTCCACAGGTTGACTGTGCGTTGTGTGAAGAAATGCTTCCTTTTGTTTGTTTTAAACCTGCTGCCTATTAATTTTATTTGGTGATCCCTAGTTCTTGTGTTATGAGAAGGAGTAAATAACACTTCCTTATTTACTTACTCCACACCAGACATGATTTTATAGACCTCTATCATATCCCCCCTTAGTCGTCTCTTATCCAAGCTGAAAAGTCCCAGTCTTATTAATCTCTCCTCATACGGAAGCCGTTCCATACCCCTTTTCTGAACCTTTTCCAATTCCAATATATCTTTTTTGAGATGGGGCGACCACATTTGCACACAGTATTCAAGATGTGGGCGAACCATGGATTTATATAGAGGCAACATGATATTTTCTGTCCTATTATCTATCCCTTTCTTTATTATTCCCAGCATTCTGTTCGCTTTTTTGACTGCCGCTGCACATTGAGTGGATGTTTGCAGAGAACTATCCACAATGACTCCAAGATCTCTCTCTTGAGTGGTAACAGCTAATTTAGACCCCATCATTTTATATGTATAGTTGGGATTATGCTTTCCAATGTGCATTACTTTGCATTTATCAACATTAAATTTCATCTGCCATTTTGTTGCCCAATCACCCTGTTTTGAGAGATCCTCTTGAAGCTCTTCGCAGTCGGCCTGGGTCTTAACTATCTTGACTCTTCCTCAACAAATTATGTTCATCTATGTGTCTGACAATATTGTTCTTTATTATTAGTTTCAACCAGTTTGCCTGGTACTGAAATCAGGCTTACCGGCCTATAATTGCCGGGATCACCTCTGGAGCCCTTTTTAAAAATTGGCGTCACATTAGCTATCCTCCAGTCATTTGGTACAGAAGCTGATTTAAATGATAGATTACAGACTACAGTTAGTAGTTCTGCAATTTCACATTTGAGTTCCTTCAGAACTCTTGGGTGAATACCATCTGGTCCTGGTGACTTATTGCTGTTTACTTTATCAATTTGTTCCAAAACCTCCTCTAATGATACCTCAATCTGGGACAATTCCTCAGATCTGTCACCTAAAAAGAATGGCTCAGGTTTGGGAATCTCCCTCACATCCTCAGCTGTGAAGACTGATGCAAAGAATTCATTTAGTTTCTCCGCAATGGCCTTATCATCCTTGAGTGCTGCTTTAGCACCTTGATCATCCAGTGACCCCACTGGTTGTTTAGCAGGCTTCCTGCTTCTGATGTACTTAAAAAAAATTTGCTATTACTTTTTGAGTCTTAGGCTAACTGTTCCCCAAATTCTTTTTTGGCCTTCTTAATTGTATTTTTACACTTCATTTGCCAGTGTTTATGCTCCTTTCTATTTTCCTCACTAGGATTTAACTTCCACTTTTTAAAGGATGCCTTTTTGCCTCTCACTGCTTCTTTTACTTTGTTGTTTAGCCACTGTGGCTCTTTTTTGGATCTCTTACTATGTTTTTTAATTTGGGATATACATTTAAGTTGAGCCTCTATTATGGTGTCTTTAAAAAATTTCCACACAGCTTGCAGGGATTTCACTTTTGGCACTGTACCCTTTAATTTCTGTTTAACTAACTTCCTCATTTTTGTGTAGTTCCCCTTTCTGAAATTCAATGCTACAGTGTTGGGCTGCTGTGGTGTTTTTCCTGCCACAGGGATATTAAATTTAATTATATTATGGTCCCTATTACCAAGCGGTCCAGCTATATTCACCTCTTGGACCAGATCCAGTGCTCCACTTAGGACTAAATCAGGAATTGCCTCTCCTCTTGTGGGTTCCAGGACCAGCTGCTCCAAGTAGCAGTCTTTTAAGGTGTCAAGAAACTTTATCTCTGCATCCCGTCCTGAGGTGACATGTACCCAGTCAATTTGGGGATAATTAAAATCCCCCATTATTATTATTATTGAGGGTTTTTTTATTTTAATAGCCTCTCTAATCTCCCTGAGCATTTCATAGTCACTATCACCATCCTGGTCAGGTGGTTGGTAATATATCCCTACTCCTATATTCTTATTATTTGAGCATGGAATTGCTATCCATAGAGATTCTATGGTACAGTTTGGTTCATTTAAGATTTTTACTTCATTTGATTCTACGCTTTCTTTCACATATAGTGCCACTCCCCCACCAACACGACCTGTTCTGTCCTTCCGATATATTTTGTACCCTGGTATTACCGTATCCCATCCTCATTCCATCAAGTTTCTGTGATGCCTGTTATATCAATATCCTCATTTAATACGAGGCACTCTACTTTTATTATTATTTTATTATTTAGTCTTCTAGCATTGGTATATAAGCACGTTAAAAACTTGTCTCCTTTTAGCTGTCTGCCATTACACAATGTAATTGAATGGAACTCTTTTTTATTTGACTGTTTCTGATCAGACCCTGCCTGTATTTTATCATTTTCCATCCTCTCGTCCTCACCAGGACATAGAGATTCTCTATTAATAGATCCTCGCCTAAGGGATGTCCAAACCACGTGCTCCTCCGCACCTGTTGGCTTTTCCCCAGCCCTTAGTTTAAAAACTACTCTATGACCTTTTTAATGTTAAGTGCCAGCAATCTGGTTCCATTTTGGTTTAGGTGGAGCCCATCCTTCCTGTATAGGCTCCCCCTGCAGTTCTGCCTGTCTAACTGGCCCTGCACGAGGAACTGGGAGCATCTCAGTCTCAATCTCTTACCTAGCAGCCTAAATTTGGCCTCCAGGACCTCTCTCCTATCCTTTCCTATGTCACTGGTACCTACATGTACCATGACCACTGGCTCCTCCCCAGCACTGCACATAAGTCTATCTAGATGTCTCAAGAGATCCACAACCTTTGCATCAGGCAGGCAAGTCACCATACAGTTCTCCCGGTCATCACAGATCCAGCTATCTATGTTTCTAATGATCGAATCGCCCAGTACTAATACATGTCTCTTTCTAATAGCTGGAGTTCCCTCCCCCAGAGAGGTATCCTCAGTGCGAGAGGATACCATAACATAATCTGGAAGGAGGGTCCCACTTATGGGATTGTTTCCCTCTGCTCCAGTTGGATGTTCTCCTTCCCTGAGACTTTCATCCTCCTCAACAGCACAGAGGCTGTCAGACCGGGGGTGGGATCATTCTACAGTGTCCCAGAAAGTCTCATCTATGTACCTCTCTGTCTCCCTCAGCTCCTCCAGTTCAGCCACTCTGGTCTCCAAAGCCTGTACTCGGTCTCTGAGGGCCAGGAGCTCCTTGCACCAAGTGCACACATATGCCACCTACCCATAGGGCAAGTAACCATACGTGCTGCATTGAGTGCAATAAACTGGATAGCCCCCACTCTGTTCCTGGACTTCTGCCTGCATTCTCCTTTTACTCCTGCAGCTGGGTCCTTTGTTGATGTTTTGTTTATATCAAGGGGGTGTTTTTGGCTTTTAACTTTAAAGAATGTTGAGTTCTAGCCCCTGCTCACGCTCCCCCTAGAGAGCTCCCGTTAGCCGCTCCTGTTTGCTAGCTCCTCTGGTCGCTTAGGCGCGGGCTTCTTAAAGCCCTGGTCTTCCTGAGTAGCCCTGCCCCCTGGTTAAGGGTTGATGGGTGCTAAAAGGCTTAGGGAATCACAGCCTCGTTAAGAAGCTCTCAGCCTTGCCTAGCAGGCCGCTAGGCTCAGCCAGGTCAGCACAGGGTCCCCCAAACAAACAGAGCACACGGTATATTTCAGTCAAGCAGCAAGCACACTACAAACACACTCATCCAACTTGTGTGCTCAGCCCAATTCTAAATGAAAGATGTGTGTGTCCATGGCGCCACCTAGCGCCCCTGGGAGAGAGCCCACCCATCCTATCTCCGGGTGCCTAGCATGGTGCCTCACTTTATATGGGCTGAATTTCACCCCAAGTCATTTACATCTCCAAACTCCTCATTACAGGGCTACAAGATTTTGGCCATCAGGAGACAAAATAAAGATCTGCTTCATTCTCAATCATCCTATGTTTCTGTACACTGCTTACTACCCCTACACACCAGAGGTGGCTGCATCTCAGTGGTGCAAAATGTCTGTATTTTTCAAAGTGCTTTGGGATCCTTCAATTCATACCAAAAGAAGGTTCGGGTGGGGCTGTGACTGGATCTATTAACGACGATTCTCAATATCCTAGCAAAGAGGAGATGATAGAAGTTGATAAAAGTACAAGTAGGGACCCAAGAGAAAGTCAAATGCAAAAGAGTCCCATTCAATTACATCACATGGGGGCAGACAGCTAAACAGTGACACATTTTATAAGTGCTTGTATACAAATGCTAGAAGTCTGAATACTAAGATGGGTGAACAGGAGTCTGGTATTAAATGAGGAGATTGATGTAACAGGCATCCCAGAAACTTGGTGGAATGATGCTAATCAATGGGACATGGTAATACCAGGGTACAAAATATCCAGGACTGACTGAGCAGGTCATACTGGTGGTGGAGTGGCATCGTATGGGAAAGCAGAGAGTCCAATAGAGTAAAAATCTGAAATGAATCAATCTGTGCCGTAGGATCTCTGGATAGAAATGTCATGCTTGATCAATAAAAGTATAGGAATATACTACCGACCACCTGACCAGGATGGTGATGGTGACTGTGAAATGCTCAGGGAGATTAGAGAGGCTATAAAAAAACCCAACTCAATAATAATGGGGGATTTCAACTGTCCCCATATTGCCTGGGTACATGTCACCTCAGGACGGGATGCAGAGATAAAGTTTCTAGACACTAAACTTGGAGAGTTCTGGAACCCACAAGGGGAGAGGCACTTCTTGATTTAGTCCTTGGCTACACTACACGGTTTTGTGGACAAAACAGTGGAGGTGTACACACTGCAATGCTGCTCCTGCCTACGTAACACCCCTGCTAGGCTGACATCATAAAACCACCTAGACGAGTGGCATAGAGCTTTTTGCAACTTAGTTAGAGTGACGCAGCATCAGTATAGACACTGCGCTTGGTTTTGTCGCCCTAATTGGTCTCCAGAAGGTGTCCCACAATGCCCATCATGACTGCTCTGGTCAGCAATTTGAACTCTGCTGCCCTGAAGGTACAGAGATATGCACCCCTCCCCCATTTAAAGGCCCAGGAATGTTTGAAATTCCTCTTCCTGTTTGCTCCGGGCACAGTTCACACAGGATCTTCCCAGCTGATCACGCTGGCTTTCTGCAGCAGATGCTCTCCCGTGTGGAGCACACGGGAGCTGTTGGATCTGCTGAGCTTGGGAGGAGAGGAACTTCAATACCTACGGGCTGATTGCCAGTGGCATGCAGGAGAAGGGGCATGAATGGGACATGCACCGTTGTTGTGCTAATATCAAGGAGCTGAGGCAGGTGTACCAGAAGGCAAGGGAGGCCAACCGTTGC